>JAUJYZ010001082.1:780000-928694 GCA_033675265.1 Actinostola sp. cb2023 | reverse complement strand
GGAAGGATGGCGAGGACTGTAGCGGACCAGCATGGTGATAGATGTAGAGACAAACTAGAAAACCAGGTAGGATTTTTTGCTTATCACAGTCAAGACGTATTTATCGTAAAACGATGCTGCTCTCATCACCAAAACTCTCACGCGTTATGGTTTTTAGGTGGTCGTTCGATTCAGTGACAATGTCCGTAGACCTGGTGAACCTGTTCAAATCACCCTGACAGCCACGCCTGGTTCTACGGTGGCGTTGGCAGGCGTCGATAAAAGCGTGCGTCTGTTGAAGCAGCAGATGACCTCAACTCAGACAAGGTAGCTATCATAATAGTTTATACGCTAGGATAACAGACTCGTTCCCAGTCGCTTCTCGGAGGTTCTCGGAGCCCTCCTTCCCGTGCGCCTTTTGCGCCCCTCCTTCCCAAGCGCCTTTGCGCGCTTTCCAGTCCGGTTTCTTTCCGGGTCCGGTTACTTCCCTTCCCACGGTAAGTAACGACTGGGTTCGAGTCTGCTAAGATAATGAGTTCTTATATAGCACAATGTACTTGAATTACAGACATATTATACGTTTACATATGAGTATGTATCCACAATTAATCTAATGTTTTGCGTCAGGTGGTCAACATTCTTTCCTCACACGATGTTGGCCCAACAAACCAATATAAACGAAAACAGAGATGTTACAAAGACAACTACGTCGACTCATCCAAAGCATTTTACGTAAGTGCAATATTTGTGAACTTTTATTTTTGATTCACGTTTTGTATATTTACATTTAGTATTTACCAAATCAGTGGATAGCAATTTTGGCGCGTTTTGATTGGCTCCCGTAACTCGGAATATCCTTGGTTATAACCCATCGATAAATTTTTCTATCGTAGAAAATTTATCGAAGGGTTATAAAATAAATAAACCCCTTTCTGGCTTACAGGTATATCGGCTGATAATGTCCTTGGCTTAGAGATGGTCCTCAAAATATCACAGTTGCCCTCGAAGCTTCGCTTCTTGGCCAACTGTTCATTTTTCGGACCATCTCTCAGCCGCGGACATTATCAACCGATATACCAGCCGCCAGAAGGGGTTTATTTACTAACTATTCACTGTTTTGGGACGAGATTCAAAATGGCGTCTCGTTTCGCTACAGTCTCCGAATTTATTTGTTTAATAAAGTGCCATTTTTTTATCCAACTAATTTGGTAAATACTAAAACAATTATTCCCCTCAGCGTCGGTGAGTAGTGGACAGTGGTGAATATTACCTTGCCGCTCGAGGATTCGCGGGGCTCGGTTATTATTAATATTAATATTATTATTATTATTATTATTATTATTATTATTATTATTATTATTATTATTATTATTATTATTATTATTATTATTATTATTATTATTATTATTTTTATTTATTTATTTATTTATATTTTATTTTTTTATTTATTATTATTATTATTATTATTATTATTATAATGTACATGAAAAAAATACTCGATTCTGATTGGATTAGAGTAGTGCAGTTGAAAAAGTAATTTGCACTGCAGTGCAAATTACTACCTCTACTTATTATTATTATTATTATTATTTTTTTATTATTATTATTATTATTTTTTATTTTATTATTATTATTATTATTATTATTATTTATTTTATTATTTATTTTATTATTATAATAATAATTATTATTATTGAATGTAGTTGCTCTTAGATTACAAGGAAGGGCATTTTTCAAATAACTATATTGAATAACAGTTGGTCGTTACTAAAGCCATGATATTTTGTGCATTTACAGGATGCTGGCCTTATTTATTTATCCGATTCGCGGATTGATTCACGCCCTTGTCTTCCTTTTCCTACTCGGCGTCCTATTTCATGGTTGTGGAATCGCCGGTTTACCTTTGGAGTTGGAGTCAGCCCTCGGCGCAAGCAATTCCGTAATAAGAAGGTTAAATTACAAAGGAAATCCAAACCCAATCACAAAGGAAAAACCAACCAAAACAGTGTCTCCTCCCACCGTGCGCAAAAACTTTCCTGAGACATGGATGTGGACAGAGGAGACTATTAGGTAGGGTCATGTCGCACCGAAACAGGTCATATCCATCCGATACATCATTCAATACAATACAATACAATACAATACAATACAATACAATACAATAGTTTATTTAGACACGTGTCGTCCAAGAGCGCGAAAGCTCGTTCAAAATACGAACGTGCAGTACAGTACAAACCCGCATAAAAGAACCCCTATTTTTTCCAAGTCAGGCTGAAATGGTTCTTATATATTGGGTGTCTAGTGAGAAATTAGGCTGAATAGGTTCTTAACTGGTTCTTATTTACAGGGCAAAAAAAAACAATTGTTCCTGATAGTGATACAGTATGGTGTATTTCCTTACAATTTGTGAACTATTGACCCTGAAAGGTCTAATATTCACACTAAACATTAACAGTTTTGGTACAAATAAGGCATCTTGTATCTTGTATCTTGGACAACCCAACTGTATAGTAAATATAATATTTCTGCATATTCAGCACCGACTGTACCTGTGTGTTCTGAGCTTTAGTCATTTTTCACATAAGAACCTGCTTGATTTGTTAGGCTGAACTGGTTCTTATATATTGGGTGCTTAATTGGCTAAATTTCAGCCTGGAGGTTCTTAAGGACGTTCGCGCGCATTGTTCACGCGCATCTTTTCTGCGCATAAAATCAAGGTTCGAATCATCTCGGTCAAAGAATTTTACAAAGAATCATAAAAGCTCCCCATGTACCAAATTTAAAGAAAAAAACATGTTTAGATTTTGATAAAAACACGAATTTAGATGAAAACTTCAACCTACCTTCACGCGAAAGAGTCGTCGATGGCTACGTGGTGACTGTACATATGAGCCAAAAACTACAGGTTGTTTCTATATATTCACAAATCTTTGTACATAATCTTATTCTATAAACTCTTAGATAGCCATTTGAGGAAAATGTTAGCAATCCGTTTAGTTTTTCTACAAAAAAATACCTGTCATTCTCGACTTTCCGTGGATTTAACGCACGTAATTTCGATCAGAAAAAGGGTATACTTTGAAAAAATCTGGCTCCATAGCGAAGTCGGTGACCCCCATTTTTTATTTGCTCATTTAGCTTCTATAATGATCTTATTTCACCATACGAAGTTTCAGGGAAAAAACATGTTTAGTTTTTTTGCCCGCGAACGTCCTTAATCTGCAGTTTCTTATATGCGGGTTTTTACTGTATAAATAATCTAATTAAATAATAAAGTTAAGTTCACTGTACTTATTCGTTCTTTGTCTAGCAATATAACTGGTGAAAAGATAATCACAGCCAAGGTGCCCGACACCATTACCAGTTGGTATACCACTGCATTTGCCATGTCGTCCAGTACTGGCATGGGCGTGGCCGATCCGTCTACTCTCAAAGTCTTTCAGCCGTTTTTTGTTTCCTTCACTCTTCCATATTCTGTGATTCGTGGGGAACAAGTCAGCGTTGTCGCGACGGTCTTCAACTACATGAGTCGCTGCTCGACCGTGAGTGTTTTAAGTGGCTGACTTATTTTCAGCGATGAAATAGTAGACGATTTACAAATTTAACCTTTTCAATCATTGACACGTTTCCACAGGTTCGTATACGCTTGACAAAAACAGATCATTTCCAACTAAGTTCACCTGGTGACCAAAAACTTTGTGTTTGTGGTAACGAAGCCAAGTCTGTCAAGTACGTCATTACACCTGTTCAACTTGGTCACATACCCCTCAAGGTCACAGTCCAGAACGTAGTGCCAAGTCTGTGTGAAAAACCCATCTGAAGAAGCCCCCTTAGGAATATCAGATGCTGTAATACGCAAGCTTTTAGTTGAGGTGAGAAGGTCTCTAGAAATTTAAGTTGAAGTGCTATACAATACCTTCGGAGCCTTAGCTTCAGAAAAGAAAGAACAAAAAGCTTCGCTACAAGGCCATGTAGACGTGAGATCACACCGTGGTTCAGTTTAACAAGGAAATGCGCGGCAAATGACATTTACACAAATACTAGGAAAGGTGGCCTCGTACCACTCGTGCCTCTCTATGAAACATAGTATTTCGCGCAACAGAATGACACAATGTGCGCATGCACTTTTATATTCCTCTGTTTCAGACATTCGTCCATCTCTTTTCTTTCCAATTTTCCTTTCATAATATATCTTTTTTTCAAATTTTTCCTTTCATAATATAAATTTATTCTGACATCTTTTTTTTCAAATTTTCCTTTCATAATATCAATTTATTCTGACATCTTTTTTCAGATTTTTTCCTTTCATAATATATCTTTTTTTTCAAATTTTTCCTTTCATAATATTATTTATTTATTTTGACAAACATGATCCATCAACCCATCTTATTATTATCTTTGTTCTCTGTTACTCTTAATAATAACGATATGCCAGTTTTTCTTTTATATTTTTCTGTTCATTTCCATTTTTATTTTCAGCCTGAGGGTGTTCGACAAGAGTATACATACAGTAGTTTTTATCTGTCCGCGAGGTAAAGGAACGACAAACACGATCGACATATTTAGTATAGGTAATCATATGGTTTCGAGTCCAATGGTTTTCAGAAATCCGACTGAATTGCATGAGCCAATAGGTGAATTACATAAGAAAACCATATGATTACCCATTAATAATATTCATGAAAAAAAAATTGTAGTTTGCTACACGGTGCAAATTACCTGGTAATAATAGCACTGCTGCTCTTAGCCAATCGGAATCGATATTTTGTAATGAATATTATTAAACATATAACTAGATGTGAGCTGCTGCACTTATTCATATTTCAGCATTTAATGATTTCTATCGGTGGTACTTTATTCTACAGATAACGAAGGAATATTCCATGACGAGTTGAAATTTTCGCTTCCAAACAAAACAGTTCAAGGTTCTGTTTATGCAACTGTGTCTGTAATAGGTGAGTGGCAAAGGGAAAACGATATAGATATCTACTACAATACTACTACTACTACTACACTACTACTACTACTACTACTACTACTACTACTACTACTACTACTACTACTACTACTACTACTACTACTACTACTACTACTACTACTACTACTACTACTACTACTACTACTACTACTACTACTACTACTACTACTACTACTACTACTACTACTACTATACTACTACTACTACTACTACTACTACTACTACTACTTCTACTACTACTACTACTACTACGTATATACTACTACCACTACCGCTACCGCTACCACTACCACCACCACTACTACTACTACTACTACTACTACTACTACTACTACTACTACTACTACTACTACTACTACTACTACTACTACTACTACTACTACTACTACTACTACTACTACTACTACTACTACTACCACTACTACTACCACTACTACTACTACTACTACTACTACTACTACTACTACTACTACCACCACCACCACCATCATCACCACCACCACTACTACTACTACTACTGCTAGAAATTATGTAGCTAGAAATACCTATATTATATTTAATATTCATTATTATTAATATTATATTTATAAATTAATTTTTAATTTATCCCAGTAATTATAATTACTTGTAAAGCGCTAATGGACTTTACGGAATTAGCGCTATAAAAATAAAACTTATTATTATTATTATTATTACTGCTACTGCTACTGCTACTGCTACTGCTACTGCTACTGCTACTGCTACTGCTACTGCTACTGCTACTACTACTGCTACTGCTACTGCTACTGCTACTGCTACTGCTACTGCTACTGCTACTGCTACTGCTACTGCTACTGCTACTGCTACTGCTACTGCTACTGCTGCTGCTGCTGCTGCTGCTGCTGCTGCTGCTGCTGCTGCTGCTGCTGCTGCTCCTGCTGCTGCTGCTGCTCCTGCTGCTGCTGCTGCTGCTGCTGCTCCTGCTGCTGCTGCTGCTCCTGCTGCTGCTGCTGCTGCTGCTCCTGCTGCTGCTGCTGCTCCTGCTGCTGATATCTTAATGAATTATGATTGGTTGTATTTCAGGTGATCTTATGGGTCCCAGTTTAACCGGTCTTGAAGGATTACTCAGGCTACCAACTGGTTGCGGTGAACAAAACATGGTCAAGTTTGCTCCTAACATCTTCATCATGCAATACCTGAACATCACTAACCAGCTTACAGGCGACACTCAAACCAAAGCTGTGGGATTTCTCAGAACAGGTATTGCTGTTATATTACTATTGCTGCTAACCGTTAAGATGAAGTTGTGTGCCGGCTCTATTGTGCTTTTCAACTTCTTTCTAACACTTTCTCAGGATATCAGCGAGAATTGACTTACAAGCGCAAAGATGGATCGTACAGTGCTTTTGGCGACAGAGACAAAGAAGGGAGTTTATGGTAAGTTTGGATCCACTGCATTAAGTCGGAGGTTGAATGCGGATGCCATTGTCAAAGATGACCAGTTTAGTTTGACTCGTGAACAAATACAAGCATTCAACCACAAATGTTCTGTTGCTTTCTTTCTCATTTTCTAGGCTGACTGCATTTGTTCTTCGCTCCTTCTCTCAAGCTCGACAATTCATATTTGTCGATGACGAAGAAATCAAGTTTACTACAAAGTGGATTGTATCTAAACAACTCGACACTGGCTGCTTTAAGAAGCATGGAAAATTATTTCACAAAGAGCTGAAGGTAAAAACAAATAAATGCATATTTGCAATTGGGTAGATATATTAAAAACACATTGTAAAGTTGACCACCGGTCAAGTCCTCCGTGGCTGCACAGGACCGTTGATATGTTCACTAGCATTTATCAACTTTGTATTGGTAGTTTTGCTCTATCCCCAGTATCATTTACTTTAGATTCAGATATAACAACTAACAGAATGACTTTTGTTAGGGTGGTGTATCAACTCCAGTCACATTGACGGCCTATGTACTTATATCACTCCTGGAAAGTAAAATAAATCCAAAGGTACGTCATCATTACGACAACCGACTTTGTTAAAAATATTTCTAAAAGTTTTCAATCCATACTATCATATATTTTATTGTAGAGCGACGTCATCGTTAAAGCTCTTAAATGCGTCACGTCCCAGAAAGATAGCGTGACAGATCCCTACAGTAACGCAATCATTGCTTATGCTCTAACTCTTGCCCGACATCCTGATCGTGGGGAATTCCTGAAAAGACTCGGATCTCAAGCCATTGTCAAAGGTTTGATGGTGTTTAGTTATATTTACTAGTATAGAGTCGTTTTCGTGGGTAACCTACGGCACGGGGTCACGGTACGGAATCGAAGACATCTATTCAACCAATCACAGCGCGCAAAAATCATTGCTCAACCAATCAGAATGCTTGGACACGGCATGATTACCCCACGACACGAACCGTACCGTAACTACGTCCCATTCATGCGAAAACGACAATGTAATGCCAACGTAACACCGGCCTAAAGAAACTCGAGCTTGTAGTCCAATCGTTAATTACATGCAGAAAAAATTCATCATCTGAAGGTTGGAATTTTATTTTAGATGGACAAATGCACTGGGAGAAGAAAGTGAAACCGAAGAAACAAAATGCACATTACTGGTTTCCACCATATCATCGTTCGTCGTCAAGTAACATTGAAATGACTTCTTACGCACTCATGGCGATGATTGGTGACGGAACCGATTCTAAGGCGATTGGTGACGCTATGCCCATTATACGATGGATATCTAAACAAAGGAACGCACTTGGAGGATTTTCGTCCACACAGGTAACACATGATAATAATTGATTGTTTATTCTAGAACAAACGCGTTCCGTCGATTATGTACTTCATAGTGTCCCTTAGATATTTAGCGGGAATCGGATCTGAGAAACACCTCTTTCAGTGCTTTCTGCTTTTTCATGAAGAATCCACCTCCATCCCGCGAACCACCCCGATAATTTGAGCTGGCGAAAATTCGAAAGTGTTGCCGGCGCTTTCTGACAATCAGTGTTCTTTTCTTTTCTTTTCTAAATAAATATTTATTTTATTTATTTAAGTAAATAAAATCTCATTCTGATATGATAGGACACGTGCGTAGCTTTACAAGCGCTGGCAAGATATGCTGGGTATGTATACAGAGGAGGAACACGCATGAGGATCGATGTTGGATACGTCAATGATAAACAATTTCAACACTCTTTCCGTATAAACGATAATAACCGCCTGGTACTGCAACGAGTTGAGGTGAGAACCAAATAATAATAATAATAATAATAATAATAATAATAATAATAATAATAATAATAATAATAATAATAATAATATAATAATATAATAATAATAATAATAATAATAATAATAATAATAATAATAATAATAATAATAATAATAATAATAATAATAATAATAATAATAATAATAATAATAATAATAATAATAATAATAATAATAATAATAATAATAATAATAATAATAATAATAATAATAATAATAATAATAATAATAATAATAATAATAATAATAATAATAATAATAATAATAATAATAATAATAATAATAATAATAATAATAATAATAATAATAATAATAATAATAATAATAATAATAATAATAATAATAATAATAATAATAATAATAATAATAATAATAATAATAATAATAATAATAATAATAATAATAATAATAATAATAATAATAATAATAATAATAATAATAATAATAATAATAATAATAATAATAATAATAATAATAATAATAATAATAATAATAATAATAATAATAATAATAATAATAATAATAATAATAATAATAATAATAATAATAATAATAATAATAATAATAATAATAATAATAATAATAATAATAATAATAATAATAATAATAATAATAATAATAATAATAATAATAATAATAATAATAATAATAATAATAATAATAATAATAATAATAATAATAATAATAATAATAATAATAATAATAATAATAATAATATAATAATAATAATAATAATAATAATAATAATAATAATAATAATAATAATAATAATAATAATAATAATAATAATAATAATAATAATAATAATAATAATAATAATAGAGTGCAATTTAGAAAAGTGTGAAATAGTACTAATTTTAAATAGTACTAAATAGTGCTATTTCTATTGTTTTCTATTGTTTCATTAGTGCTATTTAGTACTAATTAGTTATTTAGTTTTCAAGCTTTTCTAATTTGCACTCTAATAATAATAATAATAATAATAATAATAATAATAATAATAATAATAATAATAATAATAGAGTGCAATTTAGAAAAGTGTGAAATAGTACTAATTTTAAATAGTACTAAATAGTGCTATTTCTATTGTTTTCTATTGTTTCATTAGTGCTATTTAGTACTAATTAGTTATTTAGTTTTCAAGCTTTTCTAATTTGCACTCTAATAATAATAATAATAATAATAATAATAATAATAATACTACTACTACTACTACTACTACTACTACTACTAATAATAATAATAATAATAAAATAATAATAAATAATAATAATAATAAAATAAATAATAAAAAATAAAAAAAAATAATTAAAAATAATTAAAAATAATTAAAAATAATTAAAAATAATAAATAAATAATAATAATAATAATAATAATAATAATAATAATAATAATAATAATAATAATAATAATAATAATAATAAATAATAATAATAATTTTATTCCTCAAAACAAATTACAAATAAGAGATAGAAAAATAATAATAATAATAATAATAATAATAATAATAATGTAATTTCATAAAATGATCAAGTGTGCATTACAATAACTACTCACATAAACTCACAGGTAGCCCAAGCTGTGTATCAGTACATTATTATAAGAGAATGTATGTGGATAATGTCAATAAAATCAACAAAATAATAACATGAAAATGAAATCCTCTATAAAGTTCTGTGTATCTTCTTCAATTATTCCTTTATTGCCTGTGAAGATTTGAAGCGATTTAGACGAGAATTGAGCGAGTTATAGCCATTTTAAAATTAGCCCTTCTCTGACCCGTATAATATTATTATATAATATTATTATACGGGTCAGAGAAGGGCTAATTTTAAAATGGCTATAACTCGCTCAATTCTCGTCTAAATCGCTTCAAATCTTCACAGGCAATAAAGGAATAATTGAAGAAGATACACAGAACTTTATAGAGGATTTCATTTTCATGTTATTATTTTGTTGATTTTATTGACATTATCCACATACATTCTCTTATAATAATGTACTGATACACAGCTTGGGCTACCTGTGATAAACTCAGTATATAAAACAAACAAAAATAAAACTCACATGTACACACAGCGATTCAGTGTTATTTTAAAACTTCTTGAATCTCATTATTTACCTTTGACTGAGGAGTAAACACTGCCCTCCATTTGCTATCAAGCAGTATTCTATAGAATGAAATTAAGCAATATAACGCTTTTCTCATAACGGCAGTACGACGTAACAATTGTTCATAAAACAATATAATCTGTTTGACTGATCAGGTGCCACAAAACATTCTTCCTGTGGATCACATTCCGATTGATGCTTTCGGAGACGGATGCGCCTTGCTTCAGGTATTTTACTGCTAACAATAGAAATAATCAAAGACACCCGTTGACCAAGTGGTGGATTACCACCCCCCCCCCCCCCCCCCCCCCCCCCCCCCCCCCTCTCCAAAGTTGTGAATCTGCGATGTACTTCAGCGGCAACATAACGAAAGTTTACAGCCGAGTGAGTGCGTGAGTGCGTGACCCCAACATCCCTATATCACCCACGGGTTAAGAATAACGAAATTGTGGGTCTAAAAGTTAGTGAATAAACGGACAAGTGAGTAAGCAAGTAAATTACGAAAATGCAGTGTTCGTGCAAACATTATTCACTTGTAACATATTTTTTATACCTTGAAATTTCACAGGCTGACGTTTTGTACAATATTCCAGAAGTTGAAGAAGAGCCCGCGTTTAAACTATCGGTCAGCGTTCACCCGCGCAAAATAAAAACGTCCTCAATTGAGACTACAGAGGCAGGAGAAGAGCTCTGTCAACCTCTAGAAATGAAAGTTTGTGCCAAGTAAGTCGTTATGTTGCTTTATCCCTTTTTACAAAACATTTTAAAAGAATCGCGTAACTAAATAACGCCTCGTTATTCAATCGTTATTCGATGTTATTATAAGGTGGCTTGAAGAAGATAAATCAGACATGGCAGTCATCGATGTTAAACTGGTATCTGGGTACAGTGCTGATGAAGAATCGTTGGAAAGGGTAAGAAGGGAAGTTTTTAATTGCTAAATGGTTGACTTGCTTATAATACTGAAACAACTGATTTCTAATTAACAAAGGCGAGGTGAATATCGGTGAATAATAACCGAGACGAAGTCGAGGTTATTATCACTGCTATTCACTGAGCCTGAGGTGACTAATTGTTTTAGTAGAATTACACAGGTGATTATTTGAAAAAATAAAAATAAATAAGCATTTTAAAGAAAATAAATTTTTATTTCATATTTCAAAAGCTGGCAGCCATTTTGTCAAAATGCTGTAGGTAATTATCGAGAAATAGTCCGAAGTTCTCGACCAATCAGCGCGCTTGATTTTCTATAATCACCTGTGTAATTCTACTAAAGACGAATAAAACAAAACTTTCACATTATTGGTGACACAGGAGTCAGCTGACGCAGACTGAGCAAACTGTATACAGACTACTATCTCAGATGTCACATGACTCAGATGTGACTACTGTCACATGACTCAGACTGCTGCCACATGACTTAGATGTCTGTCACATGACTCAGGCTACTATCACATGACTTAGGCTACTGTCACATGACTCAGGCTACTGTCACATGACTCAGGCTATTGTCACATGACTCAGGCTACTGTCACATGACTCAGACTACTGTTACATGACTCAGGCTATTGTCACATGACTTAGGCTACTGTCACATGACTTAGGCTACTGTCACATGACTTAGGCTACTGTCACATGACTTAGGCTACTGTCACATGACTCAGACTACTGTCACATGACTCAGACTACTGTCACATGACTCAGGCTATTGTCACATGACTCAGACTACTGTCACATGACTCAGACTACTATCACATGACTCAGATATCTGTCACATGACTCAGACTACTGTCACATGACTCAGACTACTGTCACATGACTCAGACTATTGTCACATGACTCAGACTACTGTCACATGACTCAGACTACTGTCACATGACTCAAACAACTGCCACAAATGACAATAGACTATGTAGAGTGTCACCTGCATTAAATCATTTTATAATTGCTTATGATTCTTGTTACTAATAATATCCTATTGAAACTATATTTTCTAGTTGATGAATCGTGTTGATCTCAACCTGATGAAGTTTGAAATAGAGGAAAACAAGGTTGTGTTTTACTTTGATGAGGTAATACTTAGAATGTCATACTATCTTCACCTTTTTGAAGAAGGGAAATATAGGTATACACCTATCCCAAATATCGTTGTCCGGGCCGAAAGCAACAACCAAGAAGCTGACGACCGCAAAGGACTTTGGGAATCTCCTAAATAATTAATTTATCCATGGAACTATTCGGCCATTTGAAAATGCATGTTGTTAATGCTTAAATAACATTCATTCAAAAGTGTACTGATTCTGTACTTGCTAAAGAACCTGATAGATAACTATTAGTAAACAAAATTAACCATGATATTATTCAAAGTAACAAAAATTTCATGTTCATTTTCACAACAACAGAAAAAGAAGACAAATCACAACAACAAAAACGACTAATTCTGTGAGATTGTGAGAGCAACATAATCTTTATTCAACCGATGAGATAGATTTTGGCCGTATTTTTACTTTATTTACCGTTAGTACCATCTATTCTGCTCTCAAGTCGTCACTTGATTCAGTCAAAAGTAAACTTGGTATAATAAATTATGGGAGGTTTTACGTGTGACGTAGTGGCCGTCAAAATCTACAAAATGTTCGAACCTAACTTTCAAAGTCTGTTAGTTTTTCTTCAAGCAACTAGATGGCATTTGTTTGTTTGTTTATAAGTAACTTATATTTGGTATATTTGACAGATATGTAGACTTCACCGATCTAAAATTGAAGTTTTGAGCAAGTAAAATGACGGTTTGACGGCCACTCGCGACAGATTTTGACGTCAGAAAAAGATTCCATAAACCTCCCATATGTAAACTCGGCCAACGCCAATGGAAATCACAATTAACTTATAACTTACGTTTTTCGTTTGATACCAGCTACCATTAACGTAGTCCAACCACAGACTCAACACTGACATAAATCGAAGAAAACAAAAGTGCATTATCAATTAAGTTAAATACAAAGTACAGAATATATAATAACTTAAGCTTAAATGACGTAGAAGCAAAAGCTTACTGATTATTTGACTGATGGATGAAACTGAAAGCTCAAACAGGTGGACATTTCTCGATGAAACCTTGCCCAGACACACTTTTACTTCAACAAAACATACCTTTGACATTTTTTTAAATGTTGGAAATCACAAAAACAGGAGTTTACAGGCTGTTTCTTTCCTTTCCTCTCCATAAATGTTGAGTACTTCATGTTGGTCGAACTTTGATCGAAGTCATTCAGTCATTTTACATGCGCGGGCGCGTCAGGAATTTCGCGCCATTTATGTAAATTACCCTGAATTCAAATCAATGAATATCTTTATTGGAGAAAAATATTTATGATTAAACTTTTTACTTGTGACATTTTTCACAGATCAAGAAAACTTGCATTAGTTTTGAAATTCATCAAACAGCTGTTGTAAAGAAAACCAAGCCGGCATCAGTGACTGTATACGAGTATTACGACACAGGTAGCCCACTAGTAATATTTGTATTACGACACAGGTAACCCACTAGAAATATTTGTATTACGACACAGGTAACCCACTAGCAATATTTGTATTACGACACAGGTAACCCACTAGTAATATTTGTATTACGACACAGGTAACCCACTAGTAATATTTGTATTACGACACAGGTAACCCACTAGCAATATTTGTATTACGACACAGGTAGCCCACTAGTAATATTTGTATTACGACACAGGTAACCCACTAGCAACATTTGTATTACGACACAAATTTATTTTACGAAGCGGTAGCAGTTACCAATTTCACAGGAAACTGATGACCTCACACACACGCACTTCATACTACATTCTACTGAACATTCTGCACACTCAACTCTAGTCCAGTTTTGATGGAGGGATGAAAAGGCTGGAGACTGAAGCAAGGGAAAGAACGAACTAACAAACTCTATTCACACCTAGTCCCCGTTTCGGAAATTGAAATAGTGGTGAGAGGCGTAATAGCCCGTAATCACTCGATAACCCAAGCTTTCCACAAAAGTTCTGAATCTTGCAATTCAAATATGAAATGCTCTTTTTTCCCCAGATAAATCAGCTACTGCTATGTACAATATAACAGAAGAGCAATGTTCCTCAAATACTGGTAATGTACCAACAACCTCCTTGTTTATCCTGATCTCGCATTGTACTAAACATTTAGAAGTTTACAAATGTAATATATGAGAACTGTTAATATAATAATAATAATCACATTCTTAATTAAACGCACTAAATATTGATCTCAGTGCGTACTGTTATTACAAAATGGGTCTTAGCCAACAAGACCGTTTTGAGACTTCAAAAATAATAATAATAATAATAATAATAATTTATTTATTGACTTCTTTAATTGACTTCTTTAACATAAAAGGATACTAACAAATATAAATGATTATATATATCAATATTATATGTGTGAGAACTGTTATTACAAAATGGGTCTTAGTCAGCAAGACCCCCTTTGAGAACACAGACCTCATAGTGAAGTTTAGAAAACGAGAGGCCGTGTTGTATCGGTGGATATAGATACGAGGCGAAGCACCTGACCAAATGGTCAGCTTCCATTGGCCTAATAGCTCATGAATTATTAATGAGTTTTAGAATATAAAATAAAGCATATAGGCAGACTAAAATAATAATAGCATTCAAATAAGAATTTGTTTCTCCAATTTGTTTCGCAGCAGCTCCCAATCATTGTCCATTGTGTCCTGAGAAGGTTGACCTTGGCGTTCATAACTCTTTGGTGTGCAAGATGAATAACGGTACGTTAATGACTGTTGAAGAAACATTAATCAACTGACGTTCCGTTATACCGACAGCCTGATGCAAACACGGGTAACAGCCAATCAAATCACAGAGATTTCTGAATGTATTTTATAAATTAATGTACAGCCCTTTGCAAATATTCTGGCACTCAAGTATATCAATATATCGGGTGCATTATGGGTAATGCTATTTTAGAGTTTTCCTACAAAATATGCATCAGATACTTACAAACAACAAACTTAAGACTAAAACGAACATTATGCTAAATATAACCACCAACTTTGCTAGTGTCAAACCACTTTAAGAGGAATTGTTGATTATTTAATTACCCATAATGCACTTGATATATTGATATACTGATATACTTGGTCGCGACAGAATTTTTGCAAAAGGCTGTATACCTATTTCAAAAAACGTTGATAACATGATCTGAAACTTTTAAATTCACGTTAACCTCCGCCATATCTGATTCCAAGCTTGAAGTCGAATGAATGAATTCCACTGGTTACTAACGAAAAACCCTCTTGCTCTCGCCCCAACTTTCGCGCGGCCAAAAAACGAAAACTCTTCTGCGCGGCCTACAAAACGCTTGCTACGCAGGCTATCAGTTTCCCCGATCATTCATCTTGATCTCAGATCATCCATTTCAGAACGCCTGTTGTTTTTTTGAAATAGGTGAATAATATGAACTGACGTAAACCTTTTATAATTTAAAAAGTTACACGTTTTTACAAAGTAGAATATTCAGAGATTGATTTGGGTTCGCCAGGGTTCACCTCGATGACTGGTCTTTTCTGTTAAGATGATTCCAGCTAGGGCGAGATCAGTGAGATATTCATGAGATTGCCAGGGAGGGAATTATTTATTTAAGTAGATGGTAATGTATTTTTGATTTACAGTTATGTAATACGAAGTCCTGCTTTATTCATAGTCATGTCCATACGAACCTTGAAAGACGGCCAAAAAAGGCTCGAGTTTTTGGCCACTCGCCAGTCGCTGAGCTCAAAAACGCCAAAAAGGAAAGATGATCGTCCCATCGTAGTGTCCGTACCTAAAGGCTGCCGTTGTGCTGCGTTGGACGCGGGTTCCGACGCTTTCGTGCTCTTGAAGCAAAAGAAGATCAGTAAGAAACCAAAGCGATTGGATTTGGATGAAAATGCCATGGTCTTGGATCGCAAAACGTTTTCCGCAAAGTCACTGACAACTGTCTTTGCGAATTGTTTTGCCAATTTGCTTCCCTGATATCAGAAATAAAATAATCATTTTATTAAACGTAGGAAAGAAAAATAGAAGATGATAACTGCATGCAAATCGTCTGATCTGTTTAGAATGTTTAGCATAATTAAAATATACGCATCCAGAAAACATGTGTACTGTTTTTTCACTTATTATAATTCTCAAACTGATTAATAATAGAGTGATTCTAATAAACCTGGGCATGACTAACTGAACTACACCAATACACACTATTAGACACTCACTCTTTTGTTTTCTTTGATTTAATAAACACTAAGAGCCGGCTAATTAGTAGCCTGCGAATACAGCCGCTTTTTTTCGCTCGCCATAGGGGTCTTCCGGAAGAAGCGTCTGCGTTGTGAGGCCAACATTCCTGTACTGTGACCTCTGAGGTCATGACAGCTCGTGTTGTAAATCTGATACAACACAGCCGCTCATGTCATGAAAAAAGCGGCTGTATTCGCAGGCTAGCTAATTAGTAGTGCCCAGGTTTATTGGAATCACTCTACATGAGAACAAAACAGAGGCAATCACTACCTGGGAGGTTTTAATTAATTAGCATTAATTAATTAGCATACAATTAGCATTAATTAATTAGCATACAATTTAATATCAACTTTAACCTTGAATTCTCCACGGAATCGAAGACATCTATTCAACCAATCACAGCGTGCAAAATCATTGCTCAACCAATCAGAATGCTTAGACACGGCACGGTACCGTCACTCAGTTTCAGTTTCTTCCATAAGGAGCCAGAGCCAAGTTATAATGGTCACAATGGGGTAGCGCGGTTGCTATCGATCGAATTACTATATGTCAACATTGTCTTTCAAAGGCCAATTAATTAGTTGTTTGCCTTCTTTCCGTAGCAATACATTTCTGTGCACTCTCATCAAATGAGTTCTGACAAGCGAGCGCGATTTTGAAGTTGTAAATAAAGTTACTGAGCCGTGTTGATCGAGGCCGTGGGATCGATGCGGCAATCACTGATAAACAGGGTAGGAACTGATCGAACAGCAGAATTTGTGGGCAATCAACAAAATATTCCAAAGAGCTGTGCTTGCTCTCTGTTTTCCTCTGCAAATCAAGGCAATTTCGCTTGCATGATGTAAATGGCGCGCAAATAGATCATCGAGTATTTGATGGAGGCGACCAAAGAAGAAGAGGTTTACGTTCACATGTGTCTGAGCTATTGTGTTCTGGCTGGGATTCTTAGACAGAAACCCAACCTCATGTGTTAACGACCAAGAGCTCCAGAATCTCATGTCCGTGTAGCCAACTCGTTCGGCGATCTTAATAATTATAATACAGAATCGTCGCCATCTTTCCCGCCAAAATGTAGCGATTAAATGCAAGCTAAGGGAGTTCTTTCAGAAATTATCTCCGAAGATAAAGATGCCTATCCAACAAAAGTACGTGGAATCATTTTGTACTACCTACTGTATTTTAAGCTCCAGGTACTTAGGATCCCTGATGAATGTTAAAATATATGGCAATCCATGTAAAATCTAACTTGCCTTCCGAAGGTAAGTTTAATTGATGATCTGCGCATACATCCGATCATTCTTAATGCCCGCAATATTTTATTTCAATTCCCGATCGTGACACAGTCACAGGGATTGCACTGTAACTTAGCGCTAACTTCATATTAGAATAAAATGCAACTCTACTGAGCTGGGCCGGGAATCAGTTTACACTGATAAATCGCCCTCCGTAACAATCATGTAACACCAAACTGCATCTCTACTGAGCTGGGAATCAGTTTAAACTGATAAATCAGCCCGTAACAATCATGTAACACCAAACTGCATCTCTACTGAGCTGGGAATCAGTTTATACTGATAAATCAGCCCGTAACAATCATGTAACACCAAACTGCATCTCTATACTGAGCTGGGAATCAGTTTATACTGATAAATCAGCCCGTAACAATCATGTATAACACCAAACTGCATCTCTACTGAGCTGGGAATCAGTTTATACTGATAAATCAGCCTGTAAAACAATCATGTCAGTATACTGCCAAGCTGCATCTCTACTGAGTATATCAATATGTCGATCCTTGTACATATCTATACAATGTTATAATACGTCCTAAATTTATAATTTTCCTCTTATTATGTTTTTATGGCCGAATAAAAATGGCTTTAGAGTCATTGTTGGTATATATCACGTTCAATATATGTAAATACATTTGTTCTCGATCGGTTTATTCATATAAACGATCAATTTGTTGACAATCACTTGCCATAATTTTGTCGCCTGTGGTTCTCTGTTATAGGCGTAGTGTCAAGAGGAATCTCAAATATGCGGGAAAATTTCCCGCATATCTTTGGTAACTAAGACGTTCTGGCTCGTTATGAATTGATAATAGGAATTACTGAAACTAAGATTACTATTAAATTGCAACTTACCTCTCAAAACTAATTTGAATATTCAAGGGTATATACCACGGTCCGCATGCGCAAGGCACGAAATGTACCGTCACTACTTCCCACTCATATGAAAACGACTCTATACTATATGTAACTACATCTTGGCGTGATGACACACCATATAATAGTTGTGCTAATCATTTTAAAAGAAATTTCATCGACAAAAAATGCACGATCACAAAGAATAATTTCCATTGTCTTGATCGAGTAAGGCCTTCTTCCTCCTTCGAGACGAAATAGTCGAAAAGACGACGACATTGTGGCATGAAAGCGATTAGGATCATCATTTGCAATCATTATATTGTACTGTCATTTGGATTTACGGCATTAGTAAGCATGCATGGAAAGCTGATTAAAACTATCCTATTGCTTGATTTCAATCAGCTGTTACAAGTCCTTGAATAGGCGACTTGCACTAAGAGGTCACGTGACCCTAACTCCCATAAAACGAACAGCAATGTCAAAATGAACTCCAAAAATGAAAAGAGCACCTAGAAATTAGTAAAAGGGCGAAGTTTCAGGGCATAATGTCTGACACAGGAGAAATGACTAAAAAAATAAAACCATCGTTTTCTGAGATTTTGTTTGGAAAATGCGTTGGATGGCAAGAGCATGAGCATGACGACCGCAAAGAACTTTGGGAATCTCTTAATTAATATATTTATCCGTGGTACTTGATAAGTTATCCCTACGAGCGTTGATTAGCAATCATTTGGAACTATTCGGCCATTTGAAAATGCATGTTGTCAAACTGTCTACGGATGAATAAATGAATAAGAGAAAGTCCCAATGCCCTTTGCGGTCGTCAGCTTCTTGCTTGTTGCTTTCGGCGGGGACAACGATTTTTGGAATAGATGTATATGTGCTACATCAAGCAGAGAGCTGGTGAAAATTCCTCATGAGACCGGAAATGACGTCTATTGATATCAAGCTACGAAAGTAAACGGGAAAAAAATTGCCAAAATAAGCCTGAAACTCAAGCTAAAAGTAAAGCAGAAATATTTTTGTTTCCTAGTCATGTGATTTATGCCCAATTCTTCCCTTCGTCGACACATGGGAAACACGTAGTGCACGTGAAAAGAGACGTGAAATTCAATGAGAATTACAAGCGTTCCGAGAAAAGAGCGTAAGGAGAGACCGATCGATGGTGTCGCAGGAAGAAATAGAATAGTTTCCTTAATTACTGACAACGCATTCACATTTGAAATTCGTGGAACTGAATGAAGCTAACTTTGTCAATCTAAAAACTAGTGCCTGATTTACAAATCACCGCCTGTCCACACCCTGAAGGAAACGGCGGAATTCTGCTCGTTGCTTGATATCACTCGGAAGCATAATCGTGGAAGCTACCTTTGATCCAATTGGCTAGCTATATGGGCAAGGTTCCAGTATTCAATATGATATCGGCCTAACTTCCTTTTTTTACGCTCAAATGAAGAATAAATAAGCTAGTTCCATCAGAATAGATAAGATTGCAAGCTAAGTCAGAAGATGGTTGATCGAAAGCTGTGCGCGTATATGAAAGGGTCATATAATTGGCGATGTTTTTGTTGTCTACACGAGCAAGTTTTCCTTGTTAAGGAAAACTTGTCAAGGAAAACTTGCCGGCTCCCGTAGACGAGCCTTTAATGTACAACCACATCAAAGATTTCGTTGAAAATCGATACTCACACATTTCAGTTACGTGACCGGTTTCATACGATACAGCTATTTCAAAAAAGGTTGGTGAAGATTTTGTTGCATCTTGCATCTTGCATCTTGCATACCAAGCCCGAAATGTATTGTGGATCATAGATAAATAATGTCAGCATGCACATACAGAAGAAAATATGCCTGCTCCATATTGCGAAGACAAAGTTTGGGGAAATTCCCAGAGTCCATAATTGTTGTGACCTTTCGCTGACTCCATTCACATCGCCCATAGTGCATTTCGGGTTGGTATGCAAGATGCAACATGCAAGATGAAATAGCTGTATATAAAGTGTGTTGCTGCTTGCGCTTATCCGGCCTTTCGTCGTACACAGATTGAAATTGACAGATCAGTGACTATTGTCTCTAGGGCCAGTTTTATGCCCTTAAAGATTTAGTTACAGGATATCCTTTGTCGATACCTTTAAAGTGTATATCACCTGAAATTTTTTGTTATTTCTATGAAAAGTCTTAGATAAGTAGAAAATAATTTTAAAAGTTTGGAACGAAAATCACAACATTATCATCGTATTTTTGGCTCGCAAAGTCCGTAAAAGAGCTAGATTTGGGCTTCCTGTGCAAATAATTTCGAGAAAGGAAGTAAGAATGGGTCGAGCATTCTGTGACGTCATCTCAGGGATGAGCTGATTCAAGCAGTGATTGTTTTGGTTTCTTTCAGTGTGAAAAGTTTCTGGTCGAGTAAATTTTAAAAACTAGTAGTCTTGTTCTTGTTTTACGAAAATGCCTGATCATTGTGTAGTTTATAACTGCGACAATGAAGCCAGTCTACAGAAGAACATATCATTACACAGAATTCCGTATTTCGAAGATCAGCGGCCCGAAGCTAATAAAAGCGAGGAGAAAGACATGGGTTGATTTTGTTCTGCGGTATCGCGATAAATGGCAAGTCACAAAAAACTCGGTGATCTGCTCCGAGCACTTTCGGCCTGAGGATTACTGCAATATGTTTTCTAAATTGGAAGGGCAAACAGCAGCTATTCGTCCTCGGCTCAAGCGTGATAGCGTGGGTATTAGTGTAGTACCATCAATCCACAAGCCAAAAGAGGTCACGACAATGTCTGCACGATCACGTCGTATGGTAAGCAAAGTTGTGATCGAGTTACTCTGTAGTTTCATCATGGATAGTTATTGCTCTTTTTTACCCCTAGGTGCTGAAAGAGACCATTTCTGCCATAAAAACTGACGAACTTGGCCTGAGTAATTCTAAAGCGGGAGATCAAGCTGTTGGGCCGAGTGATGATCAAACCATCGAGATTGATGTGGGGGATCGAAGTCTTAGGAGTTTTGAAATATATATTTATATATATTTTATTTTTGAAATATAAATTTTACAATTCAATGTGGCAAAACAAGAAAATAAAATGACAATTTTTAAATAATTATATGGTTAGACTTAATACACGTCTTCAGATCCACTTTGACTGTACTTCTTTCCGTCCAATCGTCTAAATTTATCAGCTGCAAGCCTCAAAGTCCATTCATTGAGACATACAGCATCGAAACCTGGGTGTTGTGTAATGCATGGCGGTATAGTCTCGACCATCTTGTGGACATGTTCGTTGTTAAGAGCCTCGACACACTGCTCGATTTCTTGACAACAACAACACTCTTTGGCGCTCTGAAGATATGTGATCTCGCACTTTCCACATTGGCACCTGAAATAAAATAGAGGAGATATAAAGGACTACATAGAGGTTAGCACACGTACTTGTTGAGCAGATTTCATATGCTTGTGGTACTTTCGTGACTACAAATGTAGGCCTGTGTATCACTGTTCAAAGTAAAAAGTCACGGCATGGCACGTCCGTGCCGTGACTTCTTTATACAGCGAATGTAAAACGATTCAACAGTTAATAGGCTCCTTACCACGAACTAACAGCTTCATCTCCATCGAGACGTCTTTGAAGTTCATGAACTCGTTCTTCTTCCTGTTCTTTTTCGTCATAAAATTCGGAAAGCCAGTCTTCGTCAGCGAGAGAGGTTCATCTGAATATGGCTGGTATGAATGGTAGGCACCTACCATGTAGGTGTTCGAGATCTTCAGCCACAAGGGAATTTATATCCTCGCTCTCCAGTACGTAATTTTGTTGGAAATTGACTTCAGAGTCAACTTCGCTTTGTTCTGAGAGAGAAATATCGCTATCGCTCGACATATTCAGGGAAAACTAAACCAACTGAAACCAACTACAAGTAGACTCTCGTGAACTCTCGTGTGTTTCTTTGTTGACCAAGAGAAGTGATCCCTGCGATGACGTCACGAGCCACTCGTACCAGTCCTCTGTAAGCTCGGAAATTTGGCTCTTTTACGAACTTTGCGAGCCAAAAATACGATGATAATGTTGTGATTTTCGTTCCAAACTTTTAAAATTATTTTCTACTTATCTAAGACTTTTCATAGAAATAACAAAAAATTTCAGGTGATATACACTTTAAATAGCGACTATACAGGCATAGCTTTAATATTGAGACGACGTCACAGAACTGAGTTGCAAAAGGATGGCTTGGATAAGCGTTTCTGCAATCTCTATTTTGCTGTTTTCACTCTTGAGTTTCGAATCTGTTGAAAGGTGAGGATTCATTTAAAATGATGGTGGACTATCTAGAGTACTGGGAGGGCTTCATTCCATGCATATGACTGTTGATATGTTGTTTACGTTTGTAATGGCGTGAATGTGTATTTATCCAACGCGTTGATCCACTAGCTCTTTGAAATACCAATTTTCTAACTGCGCCGGTTTAGGTGTTCTCTGATTCTTGTTTAAGACTGGTTATTCAATCAGGGACCGCGGAAACGGGGGGCTGGGCGGGCTTCAGCCTAAATTTCCTAGAGTACCTCCCACCCCCGGAGATGAGATATGGAGAAACATAATTCCTTGCAATATAGATCTGTGAGCCCGCAGTATCTACATCTTTAGGCCAGCATGTCAACAAGAAACATATCAGTTCAATTTTAAAACTGAGAGAATTGGGTCAAAACATCAAAGAAAATCAATTTAAGGGCAAAGAAAAACAATAAGAAAAAGATAAATACGGAAAAAAATTTGACGCCCGGATCAGCCGAGACTTGAACCCGCGCGCTACTTTTAAAAGATAATTTATGCAAAACACTAAAAATCGATCATACTCCCTTAAAGTGCCTATGAAACGATGAGGTGTGAAATATTGACTCGGTATTCAAATCTCAATCTAATGCAGTGGCTACTTGATCACCACACCTCGAGTTTGTCGCACCGGTACTGTACAGCGTTTGAATGTCCACCTTAGTGGAGATGATGGACCATGGAACATTACAGCATATTTGAAAATCACTGGTTATAACAAGCTCATTTCTATGGCAACCAAATCGTTCAGTCGCGGGGACTCGAAGGCGACGATGGAAATTAAGGTTTGTTGGACAGAACTGACAAGGTTACAGTTTATGTGTGTCGGTTTTGAATCGAATGTATTTTTCAAAGGTTCCTCCAAGTGTCCCGCAAGTTCGTTACAATCGATTTTACAACGTGTATTTACAAGTCCACGTTGTCTCCTACTGGGGAAAACCTTACTTCATGAATTCTCAAGCACTGACGCTTGAACACCTAGAGAATACCCT
The DNA here is from genome assembly GCA_033675265.1 of Actinostola sp. cb2023. Lineage (NCBI taxonomy): Eukaryota > Metazoa > Cnidaria > Anthozoa > Actiniaria > Actinostolidae > Actinostola > Actinostola sp. cb2023. Next base: position 904,578 of record JAUJYZ010001082.1, on the reverse strand, counting down.
GTTCATTCAGACGGACAAACCAATCTATAAGCCTGGACAGACAAGTAAGTTTGATCACGAGCATCCCTGATACTTTTATACGGGAGTACGATTTCCTTGTTATAGAGTCAGAGAAAAAAAAGTCGTTTATGTATGAGTGGGAAGTAGTTACAAGCATTCTCATTGGTTGATCAATGATTTTGCGCGCTGTGATTGGTTGAATAGATGTATTCCATTTCCAGATTTCGTAGCTTTTAAAAGTTTTAATTTTACTGTTGTTTGATTTATTAGTTCGTATGAGAGTTGTTGGTGTAAAACCTGACTTAAAACCTTTAGGTGGAAAGGTGAGTAATGGATATGCCGTTTTTCAAATCACGATTTTATAACTCGTGGATTATAAATCCGCGATTAATTATTATTTTTATTTTTTATTATTATTATTATTTTTTTTTTATTTCATGTTACTAATTTATAATGTCTTATTGTTTTTTTTTAGGTCCAACAGATATTTATATCGGTAAGTATTACTAACTGCAGTAAAAACCAATAAAGCTGTCTTGGATCCTTTGATACTGCTAGGAAGGAAGAGAACACTGATCCGGAACTGAAGAATCGAAGCCAATAGTTCGGTTACTCTGTCAACAAATATGCTCTCCATTCACGTACAGGTCGGACTGCCTTCCTGAGAAAGATTAATGGATCGATAGCTATTTTCTTTCCTTATTAGGGAGCTAAGCAGCAGAGGTTTATGACAACGCAGACTTTGTGCGCACTGATGAATAATATTCGACCGTTGACGTCCGTGACAGCAATCTACGACAGCATTTCACCTGTTTTCACGTCATAGATTGCCATCACGGACGTCAACAGTCATTTCGAACATTATTCGTCAGTGCGCGCGCCGTCCGTGTTGACAAAAACGTCTGCTGCTTAATTTGATTTTTTATTACTAAATGCACACCCTCGAATGAGCGCACACCCTCGAATAAACACACACCCTCGAATAAACGCACACCCTCGAATGAGCGCACACCCTCGAATAAACACACACCCTCGAATAAACGCACACCCTCGAATAAACGCACACCCTCGAATAAACGCACACCCTCGAATAAACGCACACCCTCGAGTAAACGCACACCCTCGAATAAACGCACACCCTCGAATAAACGCACACCCTCGAATAAACGCACACCCTCGAATAAACGCACACCCTCGAATAAACGCACACCCTCGAATAAACTCACACCCTCGAATGAGCGCACACCCTCGAATAAACGCACACCCTCGAATAAACGCACACCCTCGAGTAAACGCACACCCTCGAATAAACGCACACCCTCGAATAAACGCACACCCTCGAGTAAACGCACACCCTCGAATAAGCGCACACCCTCGAATAAACGCACACCCTCGAATAAACGCACACCCTCGAATAAACACACACCCTCGAATAAACGCACACCCTCGAATAAACGCATACCCTCGAATAAACGCACACCCTCGAATAAACGCACACCCTCGAATAAACACACACCCTCGAATAAACGCACACCCTCGAATAAGCGCACACCCTCGAATGAGCGCACACCCTCGAATAAACGCACACCCTCGAGTAAACGCACACCCTCGAATAAGCGCACACCCTCGAATAAACGCACACCCTCGAATAAACGCACACCCTCGAATAAACACACACCCTCGAATAAACGCACACCCTCGAATGAGCGCACACCCTATAATGGAACTTTTAAATAAACACACAGTGCGTTTATTCGAGGAAATTTACGGTATATTATTATTATTATTATTATTATTATTTATTTTATTATTATTTTTATTATTTTTAACCCGTCTTATAGAATCCAACGGGCATACGAATGATGCAGTGGAACAACATGGACTTTCAAAACGGTAAGAGGAAATTTAGTTACAGTACATTTTCACTCATCAGAATCTGCTCAGTTGTTCTCGTTTCTTTCTACAAATACATTAGACAGTGATTTGACTTATTTTCACTTAAAAAGGAATCGCAAGTGTTGAGATGCTTTTATCTAAACATCCTGTATTGGGCGAGTGGAAGATACAGGCTAAGTATAAGGTAAGCAAACACAAGAATTCATTCTTACTTTAGTTCCCATCGTAGAGGTGCGAACATTCCCTGCAACATGTATTGTTGCAGCGTGTGTCCACCTCTACATTGTTGCGCGCAATGTTGCAGAAGTAGAATCGAGTCCTATCATTGCGAGCAACAACGTACGTCGAATTATCGCGCGCTAGTCAATTGCGAGCAATCAGTTTCATGGTGGACACACGCTGCAACATATTGCGCGCAATGTTGCACCGTGTGTCCACACCTTAGCTGATCCAACCCTCACACTGACGTCATTCATGTCGCTTAGTTACAACTAAAAAAACCGCACTACTTTCAAACCTTGGAAACTCTTTGGAAATGTCCAACACCTTGTTTCCAATGAAAGTTTCAAACGCAAGTTTCCAGCAAAGTGAGTCTTTCCAGATAATCATCAGAAAAGACGAAAAACATTAATTAAGGAACAGATTCTCATCAGATCAACCCATTTATGATATTTTATACTGACGACCAACCTTGCTTCTCCAACTCCCCCTCCCCCGCAACCACCCCTTCCCCTCCCCCCCCCCCTCCCCCTCCCCCTCCTCCTCCCCCCTCCCCCCTCCCAATCCTCCCCCCTCCCAATCCTCCACTCATCAAACATTTCATTTTTCTAAATTTAAATTATTTGGTTTTAGGGAAAACAAGTTCAGAAGATTATCGAAGTTTCAAAATACGGTAACACTTTATTTATTTCATTTATTTAATTACAAGATTCGCCAGTACGTACGTTTAGGCTTATTACAACACTCGTTAAAACTTTATCATGTATGTGCCCATTGTACGAAATTTATCAATGGTAAAATTGTCTATTTAGTACTGAAATAAACCTTATTATTTTAACTATTATTTTTGGTTCAAATTGAACAGTTTTGCCAAAGTTTGAAGTAGTCATTCAGCCACCATCATTCATTGCTTTGGACAGTAAGGTTGTTACTGGTACCATATGTGCAAAGTAAGTTGTTTCAAACTGAAGAGGATAAGGAAAACGGTTGGGGGAAAAAGAACTTAAAAGCGAGGAAATTGAACGGGAGAATGAGAGATATAAACTCTTGGTTTGGAGAGAATGGGTTGGGTTTCCAATACTCATCACAAACTTTCCTAGTGGTTCAATATATGTCGCACCTTTTATTATGTCCTGTTTTCCTGCAATCTGATTGGCTCCCAGCAGCAGTGATTGACACATTTATACACAATTTTGTAGTTTGACGGAGTAAATAATAATAATAATAATAATAATAATAATAATAATTCATTGCACCATTTTGGTCAAGTTTTCTACATTTGACTTATACTGAGGAAGATTTCAAAATTGTTATAATAAAGTGGTAATTGAACTAAGTAGAGTGCAACGATAGTCTGAAATCATACACGTGATAACCATCATTAAATTATTAAAAATTTAAATTAATTAATTAATTAATTAATCGAAAAGACGCATGATAAATTTCTAGGTTTGGTCAAGTATTTTTCATCGTTATTTTTGATGCACTGTCTATAACAGATATACATACGGTCAGTTGGTGACAGGAACGTTGAAGGCTGTATTACACATCACGATCAAATGGTGGTATTCGCTATATGAAGAACGAAAGAAAATTACAATCGAAAAAAAGGTTAATAGATTTTATGATGTAACCATATTTTCTTCTTGAGTCTGCAATCTTTAATCCGCCATACTGGAAAATGCATGGTGACTGTACATTTATCCACAATCCCTTGCGGTTTGCATACATGTCCGTACTAAGAAACTAGAATCCTGTGTTGAACCTGTTAGGGTGTTGCTTGTTTCCAAGCCTCGTGCACGAACACACACCATCTCCATGACATTAGATGTTGTGGCAGCTCGTATTGGACAGAGTCATGTTGAGTTCGTTTCGCAAAGGATGGTGGTCAAATGCACCGCATCATTATGCTTTTTTATAATATAACATAATTTTTTTTTATATGCTCAACAGATCAAAGGCTGCTATGAATTTGTTTTAACAAAGAAAGACTTTGCAAGCTTCAATAATGATGAATATTTTAGTGGAGTTTTGAACATCGCAGCTACCATGACTGAAGAGGCGACCGGTGTTACACGATCAGCCACTAGCACTGAAACCAAGATCCATCTACATCGAATGAAACTAAACTTCAAAATCGGTACACCAGAACATTTTAAACCTGGGTTACCATTCTATGGACAGGTAAAAATAAGGGGATATTGAAGGGGGAAATACAAGGAGTGGGTATGTTCGTCGTATCTTTTAGGGTTCAATGCCAAGATCCAACTACATCGAATGAAACTAAACTTCAAAATCGGTACACCATGACATTTTAAACCTGGGTTACCATTCTATGGACAGGTAAAAATAAGGGGATATTGAAGGGGGGATATACAAGGAGTGGGTATGCTCGTCGTATCTTTTAGGGTTCAATGCCAAGATCCAACTACATCGAATGAAACTAAACTTCAAAATCGGTACACCACGACATTTTAAACCTGGGTTACCATTCTATGGACAGGTAAAAATAAGAGGATATTGAAGGGGGGATATACAAGGAGTGGGTATGTTCGTCGTATCCTTCAATGCCGGTACTGCCTAGGACGTTTTTATTAATCCTAAAATGACAACCGTTAGAGTTATCTTGGTGCTTTTTAAGGTATTGGCCTGCATGTAAATAAAATTATGGCCTACTTCCTACGTCAGTAAACACATTTTTATTTTGGTAAGTATTTCTTGTATTTCTATTTTCAAAATTCCCAACGAGAATCCCCAGAAATCTAGTTATGGGCGTGACCATGTATTGCTGGTTTGCAATCAATCCCATGTGATTTAAAGTACATGTTGGTGGAACAAACAAGAGAAACTAATGAGGAATGCTTTGTTATCGAGATCCAACATGGCCGCCATGACGTCACGTGAAAACCATCAGTTGGCCATTACAAAAAAGAGCAGGGGACTGGGACCAAATCCGTAAAACTAATTCAATAAGAAACTAGCAAATCAGAGCAGATCAAACTTAGCTAATCTGGAAAGTTTGGTGAACTTTGGCTTAATATTGACGATGCTAGAGGGCATCAAAGATGCACATTTTCCCATACAAACTCTGTATTTTTTTTGCGTTGTCTACCATACATTCACTGTAAAATTTCAAAATTTCAAAAGTTTATAATTCCGACAGAATTCACTCAAATCATCAAACTTTGCACATATGATAATTTCAACATGTTGTTTCATGTCATAAGCTTAATTTCGTAATAACATTAATTCTAATAAACTAGTTCCCAGTCCCCTGCTCTTTTTTGTAATGGGCAAATGATACGGCTACGGAACTTACGCCAGAGAGCTTTTATATTTCATCTAGTTAGTGAATCGGAAATTTTTTTTTTTAGATCCACGTGTTCACTCCTGGTGGAGAACCCATTGCGAAGGAAAGAGTTACCATCGCAGTTCATGATTACAAAGGGACAACAATCTTCAGTAAAGAAATCCTGTCACCACCTACCGGAATTATTAACTTTGACGTGGAGAAAATACCGCTCCAGACCAAGGGACTCCACCTTTCAGTAAATGTTGTTCCATTTTTTTAAAAGCTCTTTCTTTTTTAGCTAATATTAGAATCCTTATTATATCCTTTCCTGTCAGACCACAGGAAGCCCAACAATTTATTATGTGGCTGTAAGGGCTCGTCTGTTTTGATGGGCTTCCTGTCCCCAGCTCTCGCGGGATCGTTGCTGGATACAAGTGTATTGTATCCGTAGGAAGCCCAATCAATGTCCCATGTACTTTGATCACTGGACAAGACAAAGATATAACGCATGTTGCTTCTTTAAAGGCTCGTCAGACTGCGAGTTCAGGATTTCGTACCTCAAAAACAAGCATGGAGTGTAACCCATGGTATTCTCAAAGTTCAAGTTTCTTGGCACTGCAAAAAATACAACGACCAATCAAGGTTTGAGTAATTTGCTGAATGAAATTGATTGCTAAATATATACTATATGCCATGAATGAGTAATATTTCTTGTTTTTAAAGGTTGGACATAAAGCAAAAATCAATTTTCAATGCACTCTTAAGGCAGATCAAATTATAACCAGCTTTGTCTATAATGTAAGTATTTTAGACTCGATACGTCTTTTATAGCTAGTAAGTAAGTAGTAAGTAAGTAAGTATAGTCCACTAATTACTCGGGCTTCCTGTGGAAGGCCCGAGTCATAAAATACAGACGGTTTTTCTTTGTCGTCGTCGTCATGTTTCTACGCCAAATCTGCAAGTGGTCACCATAGCGCATGCGTGTTTACCGCTGACGGCATCGCAGGCTCATATTTACGAATAAATACCGACTGATGAAATACCGATCATTTGCCGAATAATAAAGTTAGCTAGTGCGCATGCTCTCCAAATATGTGTACTAAATAATCGAAGGCTCGAACCACATGATTTTTCAGCGTGAACGTGTTTGTCGACATCTGCTGACTGAGAATGTTGTGTCCTGCGAAGAAAGCTTTGGCGGAAAGAATCATGCCTTATACGCTCATCTCGCATACAAACGCAGACGGCTTTCGTGGTAGACCCACACTAAAAGTTGTTGAGCGTTTTCGGAACGGGTCGGTCCACGAACTCAATACTAGCAACACTATCAAATCTAGCAAAGTTCAAACTAGTTCTTACGAGATAGCAAATGAGCCATATATGAGCCCAAACTACGAAAAAACTGACAAAACTATGACTTTTAACTTAACAACAAACTCTAGCGCTGAAACGATCACCTCAAGAAAACCAGAATCTTCGACTTGATGAGCAGTATTTCGAAGCCGAAGGCGACACAAACAACAAGCCAACAGCAGGAGTTCCTGGTTCCCTTTGTACTTCCGAGCATTATCCAATTACGGCCTATCGCACTAAATCTACCAGATTCGAGTTCCGCATAACAAGGACTGATTTTGTGAACCGATCTCACGTGCACAAACACGCTGATATTTTAAATCACGTACGATTTTACTGTATGCACGTCCACACGTGGTCAGAACGATCAGAACCACAGGTAGCCCAAGCTCTACTCATGGCAGCTTTGCCAATCACAGGCAGCCCAAGCAATACATTTGTGGAGTGTACGAACGTGATTTACAGTGAATGTATGGGGCGAAAAATACGTATTCATGTTTTAATATATTTGAACATACCTTGGTCCTGTGTTGTTGTTAATGCTATTTAAACATCATTCTGGCTGGTTCTTTATTGACTGGTAGGCTAATTTTTCAAAAACCGCTCTATAAAACGGCTAAAAACCAGCCAGAATGACGTTAAATAGCCCCAGGGGGGGAGGGGGGGGGGTACTCAGGGGTATCAGTGACGGGGAGGTGCGACGGACCTTTTTGGGGTTTGAAATTCACGGCTTGGGACTTTTTTGGGGTTAGCAATTTTCTGGTGGACTTTTTTTTGATATAAAGATTTTGGCAAGGACTTTTTTTGGCGTTGATGAAAATGATATACTACCGTTCTCGATTTTATGTAAAACGATTTCGTAACAAGTTTAAACTACGTAAATGATATGACATGACACAGACTATATTGCCTAAAGTTTTATGACAGATGCACGATGAATACATGTAAATAAAGTTGGACGCATAAACTATCTCGCATTCTCTTGGTGTTTTAATTTTACTTTATTTTTTTTTATGAGGAGAAAAGATGGACTTTTTTGGGGTTACGTTCTGGGCCGTTGAAATTTTTTGGGGTCTCTGTTTTTGCGTAATGGACTTTTTTGGGGTTAAAACGTTTGGCACCTCCCCGTCACTGATACCCCTGAGTACCCCCCTGGGTAAATAGCATTAACAACAACACAGGACCAAGGTATGTTCAAATATATTAAAACAAAAAATACGTATTTTTTAGAATTGTACTTTATAGGAACCGTTCAAACTGCCTAACTGAACCATGTAACTAAAATCGTCAACTGCCACAAGAGCCTTTGTTATCTAACTGCAGCGGTATCATTTACAGCATTAAAGCAATAAGAAGCCCGAGTAAACGCTCTAGGAGCGTCTAGTTAATTAATTAATTAAAACTTTGGAAATTACTATGAAACTGAGGCTGTCTGTATTTACTGACTTTGCGTTAACGTTTTCCGGACCTTGGTTTTCTGATTTGTACCTCGGTAAAGCACTCAATTCAAGTCCCTGGGGGGGGGGGGGGGGGGGGGGGGGGGGGGGGGGGGGGGGGGGGGGGGGGGGGGGGGGGGGGGGGGGGGGGGGGGGGTACTCCCAATAATTACATGATATATATGTGCGGCGGTACAGGGTCCAGGTTTTGGGCCATTTGATTCTCTAATCCAGGTAAAATGAACGCATAAAAAAATCATTAATCCAGGTTATAGCCTAAGAAACATTTATTAATTTTTAATAATTTGCATAATGTGGTATCGGCGTTTCAGCATCGTATCACTGATCGTCAATAAAAATTCGTAAATCCAGGTTTTTTTATTTGGGAAATTCGTAAATCCAGGTTTTCGAGTGACAAATTCCAAAAACAGGGTCCAGGTCTGAACATCTCGCCGCACATACCTAACCATTTTTTAACCAAGTACCCCCCCCCCCCCCGGACTCAAGTATAACACGATATAACTTATCCATCATGTTAACGTTGTATCAATCTACAATCATAACATGCGGGCGCAAATGACCCTAAAATCGGAACGGTGAAACGTCGTATTTTTCTCAAAACATTCATATTTTCAAAATTATTCCATGAAATGAAATAACAATTTCAGAGTTTCTTTATTAATAGTAGTGTGGTATTTCAAACTACTCGATGGCAAAATCTGAAGCAATGATGACGTCATAATAAAAAGTTACAATTGCTGTGAAAATTTAGTTTAAACACAATGATAAAATAAAGTGTATATTTTGAAAGAGAATAACATATTGTGCTCTTCAATGAAATTTGCATAATGTTCCGATTATTAGAACCCGAGTTATAAAGGATTTAGTTTTTTGATGACGTCATTATTTATGACAGCTATTTATCAGCTAAAGAAAAAAGCAGCTTGAAGGGACAGAAATCAGTAAAAATGACTATCGATATTTATTATTGTTATAGAGGTATCTTAGTCTACACAATGCAGGATTTTGATGTTTATTAACTCTATTAGAGATATTTTAAAATATGGGTGACGTCATAATGACGTGTCGCTGTTTTATTAGTTTTTAAAATATTCTTTGAACTACTTACACTCAAAAAATCAAAATTCTAAAATCAACAAGTTTTCCGCATGTCATAGTTCTTCCAATACTCTAAGTATGGCGCTAAAATGTTTTCAAACAAAAAAGTTTTACCAAGAGGTTTATTTTACCGATGGTTTTGTATGAATTATTTCCCGCGAATTTTTCCCGGGAAAAAATATCGAGTTAAAAATATTCATAACTCTGGTTGTCTTCGTCCAATTTCAAAACGGTTTTCGATTTTAGGTTAGTTATCACGAGAAGAACAAAGTAATGTCAATTTTGCGATTTTCCAAAAATTTCAAATGACCGATTTTAGGGCCATTTACGCCCGCCGTGACAACCGATCTCACATTCTCTCGATAGTTGATATGCGGAGGAAATGTCATAGTCTCAGAAGAAAGAAATATTGCAATCCATCGCAAGAAACCCCAGGTAGCTGAAGGATCGATTGTGTTTCCAGTAACACAAGCCATGGTGCCATCTTGTCGTTTACTCGTGTATTATGCCAGGAAGGATGGCGAGACCGTAGCGGACAGCATGGTGATAGATGTAGAGGACAAACTAGAAAACCAGGTAGGATTTGCTTATCACAGACAATGACGTATTTATCGTAAAACGTTGCTGCTCTCATCACCAAAACTAAACTCTCACGCGTTATTTCTGTACTTTTGGTTTTAGGTGTTCGTACGATTCAGTGACAATGTTCGTAGACCTGGTGAACCTGTTCAAATCACCCTGACAGCCACGCCTGGTTCTACGGTGGCTTTGGCAGGCGTCGATAAATGCGTGCGTCTGTTGAAAGCAGCAGATGACCTCAACTCAGACAAGGTAGCTATCATAATGGTTTACACGCTAAGGTCACGTATGATATGAGTTCTTATATAGCGCAATTCACTTTGTCTCTATGCGCTGAATTACAGATATATTATATATATTTGGGGGGTGGCATGGTTGGCCGAGAGGTGAGAGCGCTGGCCTTTCACCACTGTGGCCCGAGTTCAATTCCCGGCTCGGGTCATATGTGAATTGAGTTTGTTTGATGTGTTGTTCTCTACCATGCCACAAGGTTTTTTTCACCGGGTCTCAGAGACTAATTAGCATAAAATCACAATTATTGAAATATTGAGTCAGGAATTAAGCCTACCAAACTGAAACTTCGCCAGTAGCTGTAGTTCGTTGAATGAAATAGTATTATATGGTAACTACTGGACATGCCGTATCACGTGACAAACCACGTGGTCACAAATGTACGAAAGATTCAACAAAAAAATGGGGTGTACAGAGACTTTTCTTAGAATAATAAAATATGTATTAAATAAGGACAATTGTATAGCTCTTTCCAAAATAGGTAAAATAGCCTTTTCTCGTTGTCCATCATTGATAGTTATGAAGATAATTGACAAAACAGGTCACGTGACCAAGCTGAAGATTATATATTCTCATTTTTCTCTTGACCGTTTAGCTGGGGACAACCATCAAAGGCTAACTTAGGAAGACCTCTTCAAACATCATCAAATGACACCTATTTTATTATTCTAAGAAAAGTCTCTGTACTCCCCATTTTCAATTTTCTCTTTTTCTCATTTTAAGGTCACGTGACCCCTAGAAATTAAAATAATTGCACTTAAAATATTACAAAACCTAGATGCCTCCTAAGGACCAAACACCATAATCATGTGTTATAAATGGATAGAGTTATTGTAAAAAATGTGATTTTACGTGTTGCTCTAAAAAGCCAAGCCTTAATATACCTGAGGTTCTCCGGTTTTTCCTCCCTCAGCAAAAATCATCATGTGAGTTTGTCAATGAGTGTTGTATGTATAAAATATCGAATGTAGTGGTAGTGAGTGTGAGTGCCAGTAGACCGGGAGTAGAAGAATAGCCACTTCGTGGGTCTACTGAGAAAATATTTATTTTATTTTTTTATTTATTTATTATTTATATGTAACTATGCATCCTCAATTAATCTAATGTTTTGCGTCAGGTGGTCAACATTCTTTCCTCACACGATGTTGGCCCAATTACAAACCAATATAACCTACATAGAATGAGATGTTACAAAGACAACTACGTCGACTCATCCAAAGCATTTGACGTAAGTGCAATATTTGTGAACTTTTATTTTTGATTCACGTTTTGTATACAGCCGATTGCAAATATTCTGTAGATCAAGTATATCAGTATATCCATATATCGGGTAATTATGGGTAATACTATTTTAGAGTTTTTCCACAAAATATGCAGCAGAGACTTACAAACAACAAACTAGAGACTAAATTACATAACATTCTAGAGTTTCACCAATGTTGCTTGCGTGAAACTTCATTTAGGGGACTTTTTCAATTACCCATAATGCACCCGATATATGGATATACTGATATACTTGATTTACAGAATATTTGCAAAGGGCTGTATTTACATTTAGTATTTACCAAATCAGTGGATAGAAATTTTGGCGCGTTTTGATTGGCTCTCGTAACTCGAAATATCCTTGGCTATTCACTGTTTTGGGACGAGATTCAAAATGGCGTCTCGTTTCGCTCAGTACAGTCTCCGAATTTCTTTGTTTAATAAAGTGCCATTTTTTATCCAACTAATTTGGTAAATACTAAAACAATTATCCCCCTCGGCAGCGTCGGTGAGTAGTGGTGAATATTTACCTTGCCGCTCGAGGACTCGCAGCTCGGTTATTATTATTATTATTATTATTAATATTATTATTATTATTATTATTATTATTATTATTATTATTATTATTATTATTATTATTATTATTATTATTATTATTATTATTATTGAATGTAGTTGCTTTTAGATTACAAGGAAGGGCATTTTTCAAATAACTATATTGAATAACAGTTGGTCGTTACTAAAGCCATGATATTTTTTGTGCGTTTACAGGATGCTGGCCTTATTTATTTATCCGATTCGCGGATTGATTCACGCCCTTGTCTTCCTTATCCTACTTGGAGTCCATCAGAGGATATGGACATAATGGTATTTTCTGTATCTGGAGTCAGCCCGCCTCGGCCCAAGCAATTCCGTAATAAGAAGGTTAAATTACAAAGGAAATCCAAACCCAATCCTTCCACTGTTCGCAAACACTTTCCTGAGACATGGATGTGGACAGAGGTGACTATCAGGTAGGGTCATGTCTCACCGAAACAGGTCATATCCATCCGATACATCATTCAATACAATACAATACAATAGTTTATTTAGACACGTGTCGTCCAAGAGCGCGAAGCTCGTTCAAAATACGAACGTGCAGTATAAATAATCTAATTAAACAATAAAGTTAAAGTTCACTGTACTTATTCGTTCTTTGTCTAGCAATATAACTGGTGAAAAGATAATCACAGCCAAGGTGCCCGACACCATTACCAGTTGGTATACCACTGCATTTGCCATGTCGTCCAGTACTGGTATGGGCGTGGCCGATCCGTCTACTCTCAAAGTCTTTCAGCCGCTTTTCGTTTCCTTCACTCTTCCATATTCTGTGATTCGTGGGGAACAAGTCAGCGTTGTCGCGACGGTCTTCAACTACATGAGTCGCTGCTCGACCGTGAGTGTTTTAAGTGGCTAACTTATTTTCAGCGATGGAATAATAGTAGACGATTTACAAATTTAACCTTTTCAATCATTGACACGTTTGCACAGGTTCGTATACGCTTGACAAAAACAGATCATTTCCAACTAAGTTCACCTGGTGACCAAAAACTTTGTGTTTGTGGTAACGAAGCCAAGTCTGTCAAGTACGTCATTACACCTGTTCAACTTGGTCACATACCCCTCAAGGTCACAGTCCAGAACGTAGTGCCAAGTCTGTGTGAAAACCCATCTGAAGAAGCCCCCTTAGGAATATCAGATGCTGTAATACGCAAGCTTTTAGTTGAGGTGAGAAGGTCTCTAGAAATTTAAGTTGAAGTGCTATGCAATACAAATCCTTCGGAGCCTTAGTTCCAGAAAAGAAAGGACAAAAGAAAAACAATTTATATATAAAGAGATTTGAATTCGATTGAGGCCTAAAGCTACTGTATGATTCGTATTATCGTCTGAGCTTTCGCCTTCTACAGCATCATCAGACTGTTCATTATATTCAAATTAAAAAAACTTTAACAATTTTTTATTTTAATTATATATATATATAACAACTTTATTGACTCGGATGGCATTAGAATGCACAAATTCGGTACTGCCGGATCACCGATGTTCTACCAGCTTCGCTACAAGGCCACGTAGACGTCAGAGCACACCTAGGAGCAAGGATGGCTTAGTTGGTTAGTGCGCGGCCTACTATGCGAGAGGTACCTGGTTCGATTCTTCATGACCTCACATCCTTGTTTCGACTTCCCTCTAATCCGTGTAGCTCAGTGCAGCTTTAAATACCCGTAAGACGGAGCACTGATGGAGGGAGGGGGTAAAAGGGCGCACCGTCTGCCTCCTGGGAGAACAGTTTCGACTGACTGAAGGGGTTACGGACGTTAAATACGGCTTTTACTTTACTTTACTTACCGTGGGTATTTAACAAGAAAATGCGCGGCAAATGACATTTACACAAATACTAGGAAAGGTGGCCTCGTACCACTCGTTCCTCTCTTACTATGAAACATAGTATTTCGCGCAACAGAATGACACAATGTGCGCATGCACTTTTATATTCCTCTGCTTCATGCAGTCATTCATCCATCTCTTTTCTTTCCATTTTTCCATTCATAACATAAATTTATTCTGACATTTTTTTTTCAATTTTTTCCTTTCATGATATAAATTTATTCTGACTCTGGGTTTGACCTTGTTTGACCTTGAGGACAGAATGAAGAATTGCTTGACTATGGAAATACATTTTCAAGTCATATTTTCATGTTTTGTTAGTTTTGACATCCTTAAAATTTTGTTTGCTTTTTTGATGCTTTTATGATCTATGACGTCATATTCAAGAAAAATACTAATTCCTGGATCTGGTAGCGAGTTTTGTAAGTGGCAAAAAAATCAATATCAAAATCAATGCATTTCATAGAGCTAAATAACATACTGGGTAGATGATTGTAGCTTTGCTGTCGGTAAAAGAGATATTAAGGGAAATTGTTTAAAATTTCAGGTCACGTGACCTGTTTTCGCAAATATCCCCTTAAATCTTGAAGAAATTCCTATCAGCTAGGCAGATGTTCGTAGTACTCGGTAATTGACGTACGTTAGGCACATCGTATTGTCTTTGTGATTAAAACTCGTCGCCGAAGAAAAAAAACGAATTTTGTATAATAAATAATGACATCACGTTGTCACGTGATCACTCTAGCCCTTAAAATGAAGTTAAGTTTAATTGTCCTGATATTTTCTAACATTGTGCCAAGTTTCATCTAATTGCGTCAAGTCTCCACGTTTCAACGTCAAAAAAACGTTTTAGCTCCTGACCCAGGCCTTAAGTGGCTTGACTTTTTTCTATATTTTTCCTTTCATAATATAAATTTATTCTGACATCTTTTTTCAAATTTTTCCTTTCATGATATAAATTTATTCTGACATCTTTTTTTCAAATTTTTCCTTTCATGATATAAATTTATTCTGACATCTTTTTTTCCAAATTTTTCCTTTCATAATATTATTATTTATTTATTTGATAAACATGATCCATCAACCCATCTCATTATTATCTTTATTCTCTGTTACTCGTAATAACGATATGTCCGTCTTCCTTCCAGCTTTACTTTTATTTTTCTGTTCATTTCCATTTTTATTTTCAGCCTGAGGGTGTTCGACAAGAGTATACATACAGTAGTTTTATCTGTCCGCGAGGTAAAGGAACGACAAACACGATCGACATATTTAGTATAGGTAATCATATGGTTTCGAGTCCAATGGTTTTCAGAAATCCGACTGAATTGCATGAGCCAATTAGCCATTTCAAAAACGAGCAGGGGAATGGGAACGAGTTTATTAGAATTAATGCAATTACGAAATTAAGTTTATGAGATGAAACAGCATGTTGAAATTAGTATCTGTGCAAAGTTTGATGTTATTTGAGCGAATTCTGTCGGAATTATCAACTTTTGATATTGTGTCCAGCCAAAAGTTTACAATGAATGTATGGTTTGGCTGGACAACGTCAAAACATTACAGAGTTTGTATGTGAAAATAGACATCTTTGATGCACTCTAGCATCGTCAATATTAAGCCGAAGTTCACCAAACTTTCCAGACTTGCTAAGTTTGATTTGCTCTATCAGAAAATGATGCCCATTTTTGCTAGTTTCTTATTGAATAAGTTTTACGGACTTGGTCCCAGTCCCCTGCTCGTTTAGGTAATGGCTAATAGGTGAATTACATAAGAAAACCATATGATTATCCATTAATAATATTCATGAAAAAAAATTGTAGTTTTCTACAAATGGTGCAAATTACCTGGTAATAATAGCACTGCTGCTCTTAGCCAATCAGAATCGATATTTTGTAATGAATATTATTAAACATATAACTTGATGTGAGCTGCTGCACTTATTCATATTTGAGCATTTAATGATTTCTATTGGTGGTACTTTATTCTATAGATAACCAAGGAATATTCCATGACAAGTTGAAATTTTCGCTTCCAAACAAAACAGTCCAAGGTTCTGTTTATGCAACTGTGTCTGTAATAGGTGAGCGGCAAAGGGAAAACGATATAGATATCTACTACAATACTACTACTACTACTACTACACTACTACTACTACTACTGCTACTGCTACTGCTACTGCTACTGCTGCTGCTGCTGCTACTGCTGCTGCTGCTGCTGCTGCTGCTGCTGCTGCTGCTGCTGCTGCTGCTGCTGCTGCTGCTGCTGCTACTGCTGCTACTACTACTACTACTACTACTACTACTACTACTACTACTACTACTACTACTACTACTACTACTACTACTATTATTTTTTTTATATACATTAATTGTAAAGCGCTATTGGACCACCGGAAATAGTGCTATATCAATAAATACATATTATTATTATTATTATTATTATTATTTACTACTACTAGTACTACCACCACCACTACCACTACTACTACTACTACTACTACTACTACTACTACTACTACTACTACTACTGCTGCTGCTACTGCTACTACTACTACTACTACTGCTACTACTGCTACTGCTACTGCTACTACTACTACTACTACTACTACTACTACTGCTACTGCTGCTGCTGCTGCTGCTGCTGCTGCTGCTGCTACTACTACTACTACTACTACTACTACTACTACTACTACTACTACTACTACTACTACTACTACTACTACTACTACTACTACTACTACTACTACTACTACTACTACTACTACTACTACTACTACTACTACTACTACTACTACTACTACTACTACTACTACTACTATTATTTTTTATATACATTAATTGTAAAGCGCTATTGGACCACCGGAAATAGTGCTATATAAATAAATACATATTATTATTATTATTATTATTATTATTATTATTACTACTACTAGTACTACCACCACCACTACCACTACTACTACTACTACTACTACTACTACTACTACTACTACTACTACTACTACTACTACTACTACTACTACTACTACTACTACTACTACTACTACTACTACTACTACTGCTGCTGCTACTGCTACTACTACTACTACTACTACTACTGCTACTGCTGCTGCTGCTGCTGCTGCTGCTGCTGCTGCTGCTGCTGCTGCTACTACTACTACTACTACTACTACTGCTGCTGCTGCTACTGCTGCTGCTGCTACTACTACTACTACTACTACTACTGCTGCTGCTGCTGCTGCTGCTGCTGCTACTGCTACTAATACTACTACTACTACTACTACTACTGCTGCTGCTGCTGCTGCTGCTGCTGCTGCTGCTGCTGCTACTACTACTACTACCACCACCACCACCACTACTACTACTACTACTACCACCACCACCACCACCACCACCACCTACTACACTACTACTACTACTACTACTATTACTGCTGATGCTACTACTACTACTACTACTACTACTACTACTACTACTACTACTACTAGTGCTACTGCTACTGCTACTACTGCTACTGCTACTACTGCTACTGCTGCTGCTGCTACTACTACTACTACTACTACTACTACTACTACTACTACTACTACTACTACTACTACTACTACTACTACTACTACTACTACTACTACTACTAGTGCTACTGCTACTGCTACTACTGCTACTGCTACTACTGCTACTGCTACTACTACTACTGCTGCTGCTGCTGATATCTTAATGAATTATGATTGGTTGTATTTCAGGTGATCTGATGGGTCCCAGTTTAGCCGGTCTTGAAGGATTACTCAGGCTACCGACTGGTTGCGGTGAACAAAATATGGTCAAGTTTGCTCCTAACATCTTCATCATGCAATACCTGAACATCACTAACCAGCTTACAGGCGACACTCAAACCAAAGCTGTGGGATTTCTCAGAACAGGTATTGCTGTTATATTACTATTGTTCCTAATCGTTAAGATGAAGTTGTGTGCCGGCTCTATTGTGCTTTTCAACTTCTTTCTAACACTTTCTCAGGATATCAGCGAGAATTGACTTACAAGCGCAAAGATGGATCGTACAGTGCTTTTGGCGACAGAGACAAAGAAGGGAGTTTATGGTAAGTTTGGATTCACTGCATAAAGTCGGAGGTTGAATGCGGATGCCATTGTCAAAGATGATCAGTTTAGTTTGACTCGTGAACAAATACTAGCATTCAACCACAAATGTTCTGTTGCTTTCTTTCTCATTTTCTAGGCTGACCGCATTTGTTCTTCGCTCCTTCTCTCAAGCTCGACAATTCATACTTGTCGATGACGAAGAAATCAAGTTTACTACAAAGTGGATTGAATCTAAACAACTCGACACTGGCTGCTTTAAAAAGCAAGGAAGGCTGTTTAACAAAGGTCTCAAGGTAAAAACAAATACATGCATATTTGCAATTGGGTAGATATATTAAAAACACATTGCAAAGTTGGCCACCGGTCAAGTCCTCCGTGCATGGCTGCACAGGACCGTTGATATGTTCACTAGCATTGATCAACTTTGCATTGGTAGTTTTGCTCTATCCCCAGTATCATTTACTCTCAGATCAGTTCAGATATGACAACTAACAGAATGACTTTTGTTAGGGTGGTGTATCAACTCCAGTCACATTGACCGCCTATGTATTGATATCACTGCTGGAAAGTAAAGTAAATCCAAAGGTATGCTCTCATTACTACAACTAACCTTGTTAAAAATATTTCTAAAAGTTTTCAATCCATACTATCATATATTTTAATATTTTTTTTGTCAAAGAACGCACGAAATATGCACAAGAACGCGCGAAATATGGGACCATATTTTGGGTAGTTACTTCAAACTGGCTTTCCAATTATTCATTCAGAATCGTGCGATGAAAATTAACCAATCAGCGTGCGAGAATTCTACATTGGCTAGCGCGCGCTCGTTCGCTCGTACAGAGATTTCCAAGTTTTCACTGTAATTTGTTGTTTTTCTTTCACCAGAATAGCTAGTTTCTTTGACAAAAAAATATAATAAACAACTTATTAGTCGGCTAAGCATCTAATACGGCTGTGAATTTTTACTCGTCATGTATTTTGGCTCGCCTAAAGGCTCGAAAAAATACCGAATGACTCGTAAAAATACACAGCCGTATTAGATGCTTAGCCGACTAATAACCTCTATTTATTGTAGAGTGACGTCATCGTTAAAGCTCTTAAATGCGTCACGTCCCAGAAAGATAACGTGACAGATCCCTACAGTAACGCAATCATTGCTTATGCTCTAACTCTTGCCCGACATCCTGATCGTGGGGAATTCCTGACAAGACTCGGGTCTCAAGCCATTGTCAAAGGTTTGATGGTGTTTAGTTATATTTACTAGTATAGAGTCGTTTTCGTGGGTAACCTACGGCACGGGGTCACGGTACGGAATCGAAGACATCTATTCAACCAATCACAGCGCGCAAAATCATTGCTCAACCAATCAGAATGCTTGGATACGGCACGGTTACCCTCACGACACGACACGAACCGTACCGTAACTACGTCCCATTCATGCGAAAAGGACAATGTAATGCCAATGTAACACCGGCCTAAAGAAACTCGAGCTTGTAGTCCAATCATTAATTACATACAGAAACAAGACGCTCAATGAGCGTACACTCGGACATTTATGACAATGACAATGACAGTTGCGTGACTAGGGAGACTGTGTCGGTGAGGATAGATACGAATCGGCTGTGTGTGAAATGAGCGTGTTTAAAGCCGGTGTTTTATCGGCCATAAATATCCGAGCCGCCGGCTTCAGAATTACTTTAATCAAACTTGTCGACGTTCTTCTAGTCGGTAGTCGTGGAACGATGAGTTTGAACGATGACCCAAGAGCGAACTATTTGACCCGTTTGAGCATAGAATTACTTCATTACTTGTTCGGATATCATCGCCCCAGTTTTCAGTCGAAACCCTGAAACAGACATTCCTGACCGATACGATCACATTCTTCACATTTTGTGTACCATGAAAAAAAAGAATGCCCAATTTATAACTCGATCATCATCTGAAGGTTGGAATTCTATTTTAGATGGACAAATGCACTGGGAGAAGAAAGTGAAACCGAAGAAACAAAATCCACATTACTGGTTGGCACCATATCATCGTTCGTCCTCAAGTAACATTGAAATGACTTCTTATGCACTCATGGCGATGATTGGTGACGGAACCGATTCTAAGGCGATTGGTGACGCTATGCCCATTATACGATGGATATCTAAACAAAGGAACGCACTTGGAGGATTTTCGTCCACACAGGTAACACATGATAATAATTGATTGTTTATTCTAGAACAAACGCGTTCCGTCGATTATGTACTTCATAGTGTCCCTTAGATATTTAGCGGGAATCGGAACTGAGAAACACCTCTTTACTTTCTGCTTTTTCATGAAGAATCCACCTCCATCCCGCAAACCACCCCGATAATTTCAGCCGGCGAAAATTCGAAAGTGTTGCCGGCGCTTTCTGACAATCAATGACAATCAATGTTCTTTTCTTTTCTATGGCATTAAATTATAATAAATAAATAAATAAGTAAGTAAATAAACTCTCATTCTGATATGATAGGACACGTGCGTAGCTTTACAAGCGCTGTCAAGATATGCTGGGTATGTATACAGAGGAGGAACACGCATGAAGATCGATGTTGGATACATCAATGATGAACAATTTCAACACTCTTTCCGTATAAACGATAACAACCGCCTGGTACTGCAACGAGTTGAGGTGAGAACCAAATAATAATAATAATAATAATAATAATAATAATAATAATAATAATAATAATTTATTAATTTCCATTGCGCACTTTTCATAAAATGATCAAGTGCGCATTATAATAACTACTCACATAAACTCAGTATATAAAACAAACAAAAATAAAACCCACATGTACACACAGCGATTCAGTTATTTTAAAACTCCTTGAATCTCATTATTTCCCTTTGACTGAGAAGTAAACACTATGTGCTATCAAGCAGAGAGTATTCTATTGAAAAGGTGCAATTCAGCTGATGAAATCAAGCAATATAGCGCTTTTCTCATAACGGCAGTACGACGTAACAATTGTTCATAAAACAATATAATCTGTTTGACTGATCAGGTGCCACAAAAAATGCTTCCTGTGGATCACATGCCGATTGATGCTTTCGGAGACGGATGCGCCTTGCTTCAGGTATTTTACTGCTAACAATAGAAATAATCAAAGACACCCGTTGACCAAGTGGTGGATTACCAACCCCCCCCCCCCCCTCTCCAAAGTTGTGAATCTGCGATGTACTTCAGCGGCAACATAAAGAAAGTTTACAGCCGAGTGAGTGCGTGAGTGCGTGACCCCAACATCCCTATATCACCCACGGGTTAAGAATAACGAAATTGTGGGTCTAAAAGTTAGTGAATAAACGGAGAAGTGAGTAAGCAAGTAAATTAGAGAGTGAGTCATGGAATGAGAATACAAGGAAGTGATTACGCGAGGTAATTCATAAAAGTGAACACCGAGTAAGTGGTTGAGAACGAAAATGCAGTGTTCGTGCAAACATTATTCACTTGTAACATATTTTTTATACCTTGAAATTTCACAGGCTGACGTTTTGTACAATATTCCAGAAGTTGAAGAAGAGCCCGCGTTTAAACTATCGGTCAGCGTTCACCCGCGCAAAATAAAAACGTCCTCAATTGAGACTACAGAGGCAGGAGAAGAGCTCTGTCAACCTCTAGAAATGAAAGTTTGTGCCAAGTAAGTCGTTATGTTGCTTTATCCCTTTTTACAAAACATTTTAAAAGAATCGCGTAACTAAATAACGCCTCGTTATTCAATCGTTATTCGATGTTATTATAAGGTGGCTTGAAGAAGATAAATCAGACATGGCAGTCATTGATGTTAAACTGGTATCTGGGTACAGTGCTGATGAAGAATCGTTGGAAAGGGTAAGAAGGGAAGTTTTTAATTGCTAAATGGTTGACTTGCTTATAATACTGAAACAACTGATTTCTAAAGACGAATAAAACAACACTTGTCACATTATTGGTGACACAGGACTCAGCTGACGCAGAATGAGCAAACTGCATACAGACTACTATCTCAGATGTCACATGACTCAGACTACTGTCACATGACTCAGACTGCTGCCACATGACTTAGATGTCTGTCACATGACTCAGGCTACTGTCACATGACTCAGACTATTGTCACATGACTCAGACTACTGTCACACGACTCAGACTGCTGCCACATGACTTAGATGTCTGTCACATGACTCAGGCTACTGTCACATGACTCAGACTATTGTCACATGACTCAGACTACTGTCACATGACTCAGACTACTGTCACATGACTCAGACTACTATCACATGACTCAGATGTCTGTCACATGACTCATGCTATTGTCACATGACTCGGACTACTTTCACATGACTCAGACTACTGTCACATGACTCAGGCTATTGTCACATGACTCAGACTATTGTCACATGACTCAGACTACTGTCACACGACTCAGACTGCTGCCACATGACTTAGATGTCTGTCACATGACTCAGGCTACTGTCACATGACTCAGACTATTGTCACATGACTCAGACTACTGTCACATGACTCAGACTACTGTCACATGACTCAGACTGCTGCCACATGACTTAGATGTCTGTCACATGACTCAGGCTACTGTCACATGACTCAGACTATTGTCACATGACTCAGACTACTGTCACACGACTCAGACTGCTGCCACATGACTTAGATGTCTGTCACATGACTCAGGCTACTGTCACATGACTCAGACTATTGTCACATGACTCAGACTATTGTCACATGACTCAGACTACTGTCACACGACTCAGACTGCTGCCACATGACTTAGATGTCTGTCACATGACTCAGGCTACTGTCACATGACTCAGACTATTGTCACATGACTCAGACTACTGTCACATGGCTCAGACTACTGTCACATGACTCAGACTGCTGCCACATGACTTAGATGTCTGTCACATGACTCAGGCTACTGTCACATGACTCAGACTATTGTCACATGACTCAGACAGACTACTGTCACATGACTCAGACTGCTGCCACATGACTTAGATGTCTGTCACATGACTCAGGCTACTGTCACATGACTCAGACTATTGTCACATGACTCAGACTACTGTCACATGACTCAGACTACTCTCACATGACTCAGACTACTATCACATGACTCAGATGTCTGTCACACATGACGCATGCTATTGTCACATGACTCAGACTACTGTCACATGACTCGGACTACTTTCACATGACTCAGACTATTGTCACATGACTCAGACTATTGTCACATGACTCAGACTACTGTCACATGACTCAGGCTATTGTCACATGACTCAGACTATTGTCACATGACTCAGACTACTGTCACACGACTCAGACTGCTGCCACATGACTTAGATGTCTGTCACATGACTCAGGCTACTGTCACATGACTCAGACTATTGTCACATGACTCAGACTACTGTCACATGACTCAGACTACTGTCACATGACTCAGACTGCTGCCACATGACTTAGATGTCTGTCACATGACTCAGGCTACTGTCACATGACTCAGACTATTGTCACATGACTCAGACTACTGTCACACGACTCAGACTGCTGCCACATGACTTAGATGTCTGTCACATGACTCAGGCTACTGTCACATGACTCAGACTATTGTCACATGACTCAGACTATTGTCACATGACTCAGACTACTGTCACACGACTCAGACTGCTGCCACATGACTTAGATGTCTGTCACATGACTCAGGCTACTGTCACATGACTCAGACTATTGTCACATGACTCAGACTACTGTCACATGACTCAGACTACTGTCACATGACTCAGACTGCTGCCACATGACTTAGATGTCTGTCACATGACTCAGGCTACTGTCACATGACTCAGACTATTGTCACATGACTCAGACTACTGTCACATGACTCAGACTGCTGCCACATGACTTAGATGTCTGTCACATGACTCAGGCTACTGTCACATGACTCAGACTATTGTCACATGACTCAGACTACTGTCACATGACTCAGACTACTCTCACATGACTCAGACTACTATCACATGACTCAGATGTCTGTCACATGACGCATGCTATTGTCACATGACTCAGACTACTGTCACATGACTCGGACTACTTTCACATGACTCAGACTATTGTCACATGACTCAGACTATTGTCACATGACTCAGACTACTGTCACATGACTCAGGCTATTGTCACATGACTCAGACTATTGTCACATGACTCAGACTACTGTCACACGACTCAGACTGCTGCCACATGACTTAGATGTCTGTCACATGACTCAGGCTACTGTCACATGACTCAGACTATTGTCACATGACTCAGACTACTGTCACATGACTCAGACTACTGTCACATGACTCAGACTATTGTCACATGACTCAGACTACTGTCACACGACTCAGACTGCTGCCACATGACTTAGATGTCTGTCACATGACTCAGGCTACTGTCACATGACTCAGACTATTGTCACATGACTCAGACTACTGTCACATGACTCAGACTACTCTCACATGACTCAGACTACTATCACATGACTCAGATGTCTGTCACATGACGCATGCTATTGTCACATGACTCAGACTACTGTCACATGACTCGGACTACTTTCACATGACTCAGACTATTGTCACATGACTCAGACTATTGTCACATGACTCAGACTACTGTCACATGACTCAGGCTATTGTCACATGACTCAGACTATTGTCACATGACTCAAACAACTGCCACAAATGACAATAGACTATGTAGAGTGTCACCTGCATTAAATCATTTTATAATTGCTTATGATTCTTGTTACTAATAATATCCTATTGAAACTATATTTTCTAGTTGATGAATCGTGTTGATCTCAACCTGATGAAGTTTGAAATAGAGGAAAACAAGATTGTATTTTACTTTGATGAGGTAATACTTAGAATGTCATACTATCTTCACCTTTTTGAAGAAGGGAAATATAGGTATACACCTATGCCAAATATCGTTGTCCGGGCCGAAAGCAACAAGCAAGAAGCTGACGACCGCAAAGGACTTTGGGAATCTCCTAAATAATTAATTTATCCATGGTACTTGAGAAGTTATCCCTACGAGCGTTGAATAGCAATCATTTGGAACTATTCGGCCATTTGAAAATGCATGTTGTTAATGCTTAAATAACATTCATTCAATCCACAATCAGATCATGTACTAGTCAACGAGCCGAAAATGGCAAAATTCAAAAGTGTACTGATTCTGTACTTGCTAAAGAACCTGATAGATAACTATTAGTAAACGAAATTAACCATGATATTATTCAAAGTAACAAAAATTTCATGTTCATTTTCACAACAACAGAAAAAGAAGACAAATCACAACAACAAAAACGACTAATTCTGTGAGATTGTGAGAGCAACATAATCTTTATTCAACCGATGAGATAGATTTTGGCCGTATTTTTACTTTATTTACCGTTAGTACCATCTATTCTGCTCTCAAGTCGTCACTTGATTCAGTCAAAAGTGAACTTGGTATAATAAATTGTACCTGTGTAAACTCGGCCAACGGAAATCACAATATTAACTTATAACTTACGTTTTTCGTTTGATACCAGCTACCATTAACGTAGTCCAACCACAGACTCAACACTGACATAAATCGAAGAAAACAAAAGTGCTTTATCAATTTTAAATACAGAATATATAAGCTAAATGCCGGACGTAGAAGCAATAACGCCATAACTGCATAAGGCTTGATTTAATATTGACTGATGGATGAAACTGAAAGCTCAAACAGGTGGACATTTCTCGATGAAACCTTGCCCAGACACACACTTACTTCGACAAAACATACCTTTGACATTTATTTAATGCTAGGAATCACAAAAACAGGAGTTTACACGCTGTTTCTTTCCTTTCCTCTCCATAAATGTTGAGTATTGATATTATGATACTTCGTGTTGGTCGAACTTTGATCGAAGTCATTAAGTCATTACATGCGCGGGCGCGTCAGGAATTTCGCGCCATTTATGTAAATTACCCTGAAGTCAAATCAATGAATATCTTTATTGGAGAAAAATATTAAATTATGATTAAACTTTCTACTTGTGACATTTTTCACAGATCAAGAAAACTTGCATTAGTTTTGGAATTCATCAAACAGCTGTTGTAAAGAAAACCAAGCCGGCATCAGTGACTGTATACGAGTATTACGACACAGGTAACCCACTAGCAATATTTGTATTACGACACAGGTAGCCCACTAGCAATATTTGTATTACGACACAGGTAACCCACTAGTAATATTTGTATTACGACACAGGTAACCCACTAGTAATATTTGTATTACGACACAGGTAACCCACTAGTAATATTTGTATTACGACACAGGTAAACCACTAGTAATATTTGTATTACGACACAGGTACCCCACTAGCAATATTTGTATTATGACACAGGTAACCCACTAGCAATATTTGTATTACGACACAGGTAACCCACTAGCAATATTTGTATTACGACACAAATTTATTTTACGAAGCGGTAGCAGTTACCAATTTCACAGGAAACTGATGACCTTACACACACGCACTTCATACTACATTCTACTGAACATTCTGCACACTCAACTCTAGTCCAGTTTTGATGGAGGGATGAAAAGGCTGGAGACTGAAGCAAGGGAAAGAACGAACTAACAAACTCTATTCACACCTAGTCCCCGTTTCGGAAATTGAAATAGTGGTGAGAGGCGTAATAGCCCGTAATCACTCGATAACCCAAGCTTTCCACAAAAGTTCTGAATCTTGCAATTCAAATATGAAATGCTCTTTTTCCCCCAGATAAATCAGCTACTGCTATGTACAATATAACAGAAGAGCAATGTTCCTCAAATACTGGTAATGTACCAACAACCTCCTTGTTTATCCTGATCTCGCATTGTACTAAACATTTAGAAGTTTACAAATGTAATATATGTTAATTAAACGCACTAAATATTGATCTCAGTGCGTACTGTTATTACAAAATGGGTCTTAGCCAACAAGACCGTTTTGAGACTTCAAAAATAATAATAATAATAATAATAATAATTTATTTATTGACTTCTTTAATTGACTTCTTTAACATAAAAGGATACTAACAAATATAAATGATTATATATATCAATATTATATGTGTGAGAACTGTTATTACAAAATGGGTCTTAGTCAGCAAGACCCCCTTTGAGAACACAGACCTCATAGTGAAGTTTAGAAAACGAGAGGCCGTGTTGTATCGGTGGATATAGATACGAGGCGAAGCACCTGACCAAATGGTCAGCTCCCATTGGCCTAATAGCTCATGAATTATTAATGAGTTTTAGAATATAAAATAAAGCATATAGGCAGACTAAAATAATAATAGCATTCAAATAAGAATTTGTTTCTCCATTTTGTTTCGCAGCAACTCCCAATCATTGTCCATTGTGTCCTGAGAAGGTTGACCTTGGCGTTCATAAATCTTTGGTGTGCAAGATGAATAACGGTACGTTAATGACTGTTGAAGAAACATTAATCAACTGACGTTCCGTTATACCGACAGCCTGATGCAAACACGGGTAACAGCCAATCAAATCACAGAGATTTCTGAATGTATTTTATAAATTAATGTACAGCCCTTTGCAAATATTCTGGCACTCAAGTATATCAATATATCGGGTGCATTATGGGTAATGCTATTTTAGAGTTTTCCTACAAAATATGCATCAAATACTTACAAACAACAAACTTAAGACTAAAACGAACATTATGCTAAATATAACCACCAACTTTGCTAGTGTCAAACCACTTTAAGAGGAATTGTTGATTATTTAATTACCCATAATGCACTTGATATATTGATATACTGATATACTTGGTCGCGACAGAATTTTTGCAAAAGGCTGTATACCTATTTCAAAAAACGTTGATAACATGATCTGAAACTTTTAAATTCACGTTAACCTCCGCCATATCTGATTCCAAGCTTGAAGTCGAATGAAGGAATTCCACTGGTTACTAACGAAAAACCCAGGGGGGGTTGGACACAGCGCGCGAAGCATCATGGGTCAAAATCAAAAATGTCCGTCATTTGCACTTGGCCTTCGTCGCGTACGCACCAAAGTGGAAGGTAAACATGTCTCTCTAGTAAACGAAAAAAATACAATTTTGAATGTGTCAGTTCCATTTCTGATATTTCAATTTATTAAATGGTTCCCCAGGTTCACTGTCGTACTGTCATAAAACCTAATCATCTAGAAATGTAAATGTTTTCTTGGAATTTCGCCAAAAAGACATGATTTCTGTATAAGTTACATGATCCGACGAAAACTGATGTTAGCTTGGCGAAGTTTTCAAATATTTACCCGGAGTTTTGCAATAGTTTAGCAGTATTCAGTGTATTCTTTAATGTTCAAGGTTAGTGAAAGTTCTATTTTACAAGAAGTAGTAGGATTTTTACATCGCTAACAAGTAGGAAAACTCGTGTAATTTTGCCCGAAAGCAAAGAGATGTAAACAATGTTCACACGAAAATGAATGAGAAAAAGGCCGTCGTTTTATAGAGGAAAAAACAATTAACGTTCTCAAATCAAACTGAGACGACATTCCAGAAAAGCATCTACGTTCATACGAAACTATTTATTCACTACAGATTACACTGTGTAATGAAAAATACCTATGAAATTCGATGAAACTTTATTTTTGCGAGACCAGTCATGCAGTCGTAAAAAAGACGTTAGACTAATTATTGAGTCTCAGCTTACACTGTAAGTACGAATGCTGGTCAAAAACAATTTGACTGTATTTATCAGAGTATATGCCCAGAAGAAAATGTATTAACTATAACAGCATTGTTTAGTTCATTTAGAATTTGTGATAGTGTAACTTGAAAATAAATAAATAAGCAAAGTTTAATAAATAAATGAACAAATGACAATCAACTAAAAGGAAGAGATCAAGAATTACAAGTGATAAAAAAATAAGAGTATAAATAATATAATGAAGTCCTTGTATCCCAATTCATCAATAAAATCAACAACAGGCTGTCATTTATTACATGTTCCAAATTACAACAATTTATTGGACTGCGTCAACCTAAAGGGACCTCATGACTTTTCATAATTTTAGTGTTTGTTTTTAACCATTTGAGCTAATTTTTCAATATTTTCTGCTCATTTCACTTTCTTACTAACCAGAGATTGACAGTGTTTTGGTCTGCAAGCTATGGTGTCTCATATGAGGAGTTTGCAGCTTTTCATGTGGGTATGGTCATACACACCGCTACATTTTGCCATTCACAAGGTACTTTTGTATCATGCAGCCCATTAATATTTAAGGAATGGTCGGACAATGCTTAGTGTGCGTCCATCGAGTTATGAAGCACGCAGGAATTTGGGAGAGCACGAGAGAAGCATAAGAGTTGCTCGAGGCGTAGCGAGCGCGTGCTATGGCGATGACGTGAGCGTGTCTGTAGCCGTAGTGTATGTCCGTGAGCTTACAGACACATGCTAACCAACCAATCAGAGTGTGCGTTATATCATACCTATGTTATAAACAGTATGATGATAAAAAATATCAATTCAAAACAAAATACAACTAATAATTGTACTAAAATTCAACTAATATAATGTACTAATGAGAATTTGCAGGTTAACTACATGTAGCTAGTTTGGACTAAATGAGTGTACATAAATTAAAACAAGAGTATAAAATGAAAATTGAATACTATGTAATATTATAAACACCACAATATGGATAAATAGCAATTTATTAAGTTATGAATTAAATGTCAGTAAAAATGAGAATAATAGTGAGTGAGCAGCACAAGTGCATTTTGTTCAGTGACAAATCTATACATCAGTCATGTCATGTCCTTTTTAATGGTCTTGACTGTCTTTCAGTGAACTGGCATGCACAGCCTAAGAACAGGAATGTATAGTATTTATCCAGCTACTTTATATACCTAAAAGGAAAATTGATAAACAATCAAATTATGATAAACTGACAATAACAATCACAATAACAATGGGCCAACTATAATAATTTACTCATCTATAATTTACTATAATAAAATTATATTATAAAGCTTGATAATGAAAATAATAATGAAATCCCCTATCAATTGTAATTACAGTGACAGTGACAATCGAAAGATTGGTATTTTTCCAACTACATTCATTCCTATTTATATTTCACGTTTTTTTACTCCATTGTTGGAGATTTC
Source organism: Actinostola sp. cb2023 (assembly GCA_033675265.1). Lineage (NCBI taxonomy): Eukaryota > Metazoa > Cnidaria > Anthozoa > Actiniaria > Actinostolidae > Actinostola > Actinostola sp. cb2023. The sequence continues at coordinate 874,394 of JAUJYZ010001082.1, read as the reverse complement.
TACAATTTCTACATGCACCTAAATAATTGCATTATCTTCAGACATGAATGTAAAATGGAATTATTACAGTACAGTATGTGGTTCTAATTGTGAACAGTTCTAATTGTGAACACTGTTCAGTTAATGTGTACCCTGGTTACCAGAAGCTATCATTTTTTCTCTCTCGAGCCGTAGGCACTCTCGTAGAGTTTAGAGAGAGAGATAAAATAATAGTCTCTGCTACATATACCCAGGGTACACATTAACTGAACAGTGTTCACAATTAGAACTGTTCACAATTAGAACCACATAATGTAGCCTGCGTAGCTTGGCGGTTTTTAGGAGGGGGAGTGGGAGGGGGAAGGGACAAAACCGCCAAGCTACGCAGGCTATTATTACAGAGAAACTCAAGTAACTCTATTGACTATACAGGACATAATTATTGAAATTTTGGATTGGTATTGATGTTTGAATACATTGTAATCAGTACAAAAGAAATCAGACTCTATTGTGTATGGGACAAATTCGAAAATATTAGTGATTTATATTGATGTTTGAAAGCTCCAACAGTTGGAGCCTTCTTTATTTCATTGTAAAGTAAGTTCCAGTCACTAGTGGCCATAGATTTGAAGGATCTCTTGACAGAATTATACTTTGTAGTGCTGTCGAACAACTTACTGTTGAATATGGATTGTTATGAAAACAATACAAAAACAACATAAATTAACTTCTCATATCTCAAAAAGTAGAGGGGAGCCATGGGGAGCCATCAAATTTATCATTTTATCTGTAGTGTTAACATCAAGATTTTCGATCTTTCTGGACAGTTAAAAAGTTAAAAATAACTACACCATGTCAGAAATGGTGAAATGCAAAGAGACAGAACTGAAAGAAGATTTTGATCGACACGTTCAGACACAAAACAGCAACAAAAAGCTACGAAAACAACATATCACTTGCAAAGTGGATCGTCCTTTGTTTAGCTTTTGATTTTCCTGGAGTATTCCCAGTGGGAACTCCATATGCTCGTTTCGACATCGTCACATCTATAATAAATAAACTAGGCTAACCATAGGTCAAAAATTGCGACCTCCGAAAACCAAGACAAATACTATATTTAGCAGCACAGGTAGCCCAATATTTCAAACACGCGCATTTGTTATAATATCGATATGTAACAATTACTCTGCAACTGTTTATGTGAATTGTTTCTCTTCCCAGTAAACTGCGGACACTCTTGAGCTTTCTTTTCATCAGGCTTTTGAGATATACACGTGATACAGATTCTGATTCTTGAATTTTATTCACTCGGTGGTTTGACAATCCTCCATGCACGTAAAAATGTTTTGATTTCGCGATCGTTTCTTGTCCATTTCAGCCGTGGGAACGGTCCATTATGATTGGTTGATTTTTACAGAGATGTGATTTCCGCTGTCACGGTTGCATAGGAGGCTAGTTATTGCAAGCCCTTGTACATAACCACCTGAACAGTTTTAGAAATCTATTAAAGCCATCTAAGCTTAAAGAAAGAATAACAAAGACAATACAATAAGAATATTAAACATGATACATACCCGACATTAGTATCAATCAATAAAAATCAACATCACACTTTTTTCTTTATCAATGTACATGCTTTATCGATTTTTCAGTATTCAATTTGCTACACTTATGAACACCTATATCTTGAATTTAGAATAAAATACGTTGCAGTTGCCAATCACTAGTAATGCTTCAGTAGGCTCTACCATCAAAGGTAGATCATTTGTTTGGAACTGGTTTGGTACGGTTGGCGGCACGATAAACGAACGAGCTGTTAGGCAGATAATTCAGTGACAACGTCTCTGCATCTGGGATGACCTGGTTTCCAAGAGCATTTATACGGTACTTACCCTGGTTCCAGAGGCTACTATTGGGGGACGAGCGAAGAGAGGGACTCTGGAACCAGAGTATACCGGTACTAGGATTCGATCGACTACTTATGTTGTCCACAGTGGCAATCAGTGCAGCGAATTAGCACACAACAGAGCCGAAAGACTAATAAGAGAACATTGCCTTCCCGGCCTCAATATGTCGCTAATATGAAGCGATCGTCAACAATAAATGAAGATCTTTTTAAAGTTAAAATTCCATCGAAGAATCGGATATAAAGTACGAGCAAAAAAAAGGCTTCGAATCCACTCTAAGCACGAGATGAGTCACAAATGCCCAAATGAACGACGGGAACGTACGATATATGACGTCAGGGTAAAAGTCACGTGGAAAAAATCTTTCCAAACGGAATGAAAAACACAAATCGAGAATCGAGCTGGCATCTGAAACACAGGAAGCCCAACCAAAGATTAGTGTTGCTCCCAGTTCGCTCGCTGGGGCTCGCTCACTGGTCGCAATAAATAGACATCGATATCACGATAAAAAATATATGAAATAGAAATGTTTTGAGTAACATACTATTAGTTTGTAAACTTGCAACCGTTAAAACAAGAGCTACATGTAGATATCTGGATCATTGTAGATATATCACGTCATTGAGAAAGCGATATTTTTTCAAGCGATCCTGAAATAACATCAAACTTTGGTAGCAAATAACAAGAGAACCGTAAGAGGTTCCATGGGGTTCCATAGCTTTAAAAGGACTGTTACTTTCCGTTCATTCACTAGAAGTAGTTCAATAAACCGTGTCTAGCAAATGAAACTACCAAAAAGTATTCAAATATATGTAGGTTACATGAATCATACTTCGTGTCGTCATTTTGTAGTTCAAAGAATGATGGCTTTTTGTTGGTTGGTTTTAACGCTATTTCATTAAAAATAGTTTGACATTGGTTTCTATGTATCTAAGCATATTAGCTATGTTTTCTGTTTTGAAAGATCGTTTCGATTTAAGCGAAAACATCTAGATAAAGAGTGCTTACCTTCGCTATTCACAGTACTTTGCCTTTCCCACATACGCACGTGGAAAAACGAAAACAAACAATATGATTGGTCGAGAGCTTTACCCGTGATCCTTTGCGAAGCGTGTCCAACCTCCTCTGCGAAAAACCCTCTTGCTCTCGCCCCAACTTTCGCGCGGCCAAAAAACGAAAACTCTTCTGCGCGTTCTACAAAACGCTTGCTACGCAGGCTATCAGTTTCCCCGATCATTCATCTTGATCTCAGATCATCCATTTCAGAACGCCTGTTGTTTTTTTGAAATAGGTGAATAATATGAACTGACGTAAACCTTTTATAATTTAAAAAGTTACACGTTTTTACAAAGTAGAATATTCAGAGATTGATTTGGGTTCGCCAGGGTTCACCTCGATGACTGGTCTTTTCTGTTAAGATGATTCCAGGGCGAGATCAGTGAGATATTCATGAGATTGCCAGGGAGGGAATTATTTATTTAAGTAGATGGTAATGTATTTTTGATTTACAGTTATGTAATACGAAGTCCTGCTTTATTCATAGTCATGTCCATACGAACCTTGAAAGACGGCCAAAAAAGGCTCGAGTTTTTGGCCACTCGCCAGTCGCTGAGCTCAAAAACGCCAAAAAGGAAAGATGATCGTCCCATCGTAGTGTCCGTACCTAAAGGCTGCCGTTGTGCTGCGTTGGACGCGGGTTCCGACGCTTTCGTGCTCTTGAAGCAAAAGAAGATCAGTAAGAAACCAAAGCGATTGGATTTGGATGAAAATGCCATGGTCTTGGATCGCAAAACGTTTTCCGCAAAGTCACTGACAACTGTCTTTGCGAATTGTTTTGCCAATTTGCTTCCCTGATATCAGAAATAAAATAATCATTTTATTAAACGTAGGAAAGAAAAATAGAAGATGATAACTGCATGCAAATCGTCTGATCTGTTTAGAATGTTTAGCATAATTAAAATATACGCATCCAGAAAACATGTGTACTGTTTTTTCACTTATTATAATTCTCAAACTGATTAATAATAGAGTGATTCTAATAAACCTGGGCATGACTAACTGAACTACACCAATACACACTATTAGACACTCACTCTTTTGTTTTCTTTGATTTAATAAACACTGATAGCCTGCGAATACAGCCGCTTTTTTTCGCTCGCCATAGGGGTCTTCCGGAAGAAGCGTCTGCGTTGTGAGGCCAACATTCCTGTACTGTGACCTCTGAGGTCATGACAGCTCGTGTTGTAAATCTGATACAACACAGCCGCTCATGTCATGAAAAAAGCGGCTGTATTCGCAGGCTAGCTAATTAGTAGTGCCCAGGTTTATTGGAATCACTCTACATGAGAACAAAACAGAGGCAATCACTACCGTGGGAGGTTTTAATTAATTAGCATTAATTAATTAGCATACAATTAGCATTAATTAATTAGCATACAATTTAATATCAACTTTAACCTTGAATTCTCCACGGAATCGAAGACATCTATTCAACCAATCACAGCGTGCAAAATCATTGATCAACCAATCAGAATGCTTAGACACGGCACGGTACCGTCACTCAGTTTCAGTTTCTTCAAATTGATAATAGGAATTACTGAAACTAAGATTACTATTAAATTGCAACTTACCTCTCAAAACTAATTTGAATATTCAAGGTTATATACCACGGTCCGCATGCGCAAGGCACGAAATGTACCGTAACTACTTCCCACTCATATGAAAACGACTCTATACTATATGTAACTACATCTTGGCGTGATGACACACCATATAATAGTTGTGCTAATCATTTTAAAAGAAATTTCATCGACAAAAAATGCACGATCACAAAGAATAATTTCCATTGTCTTGATCGAGTAAGGCCTTCTTCCTCCTTCGAGACGAAATAGTCGAAAAGACGACGACATTGTGGCATGAATGCGATTAGGATCATCATTTGCAATCATTATATTGTACTGTCATTTGGATTTACGGCATTAGTAAGCATGGAAAGCTGATTAAAACTTTCCTATTGCTTGATTTCAATCAGTTGTTACAAGTCCTTGAATTGAACTTGCCGAAAGCAACAAGCAAGAAGCTGACGACCGCAAATGACTTTGGGAATCTCTTAATTAATATATTTATCCGTGGTACTTGAGAAGTTATCCCTACGAGCGTTGAATAGCAATCATTTGGAATTATTCGGCCATTTGAAAATGCATGTTGTTAAAATGTCTACGGATGAATAAATGAATAAGGAGAAAGTCCCAATGCCCTTTGCGGTCGTCAGTTTCTTGCTTGTTGCTTTCGGCGGGAACAACGATTTTGGGGGAATAGGTGTATATGTGCTACATGTACATCAAGCAGAGAGCTGGTGAAAATTCCTCATGAGACCGGAAATGACGTCTATTGATATCAAGCTACGAAAGTAAACGGGAAAAAAATTGCCAAAATAAGCCTGAAACTCAAGCTAAAAGTAAAGCAGAAATATTTTTGTTTCCTAGTCATGTGATTTATGCCCAATTCTTCCCTTCGTCGACACATGGGAAACACGTAGTGCACGTGAAAAGAGACGTGAAATCCAATGAGACATATTACAAGCGTTCCTACAAGAGTGAGAAAAGAGCGTAAGGAGAGACCGATCGATGGTGTCGCAGGAAGAAATAGAAGATCGTTCAGTTTCCTTAATTACTGACAACGCATTCACATTTGAAATTCGTGGAACTGAATGAAGCTAACTTTGTCAATCTAAAAATCACCGCCTGTCAACACCCTGAAGGAAACGGCAGAATTCTGCTCGTTGCTTGATATCACTCGGAAGCATAATCGTGGAAGCTACCTTTGATCCAATTGGCTAGCTATATGGGCAAGGTTCCAGTATTCAATATGATATCGGCCTAACTTCCTTTTTTTACGCTCAAATGGAGAATAAATAAGCTTGTTCCATCAGAATAGATAAGATTGCAAGCTAAGTCAGAAGATGGTTGATCGAAAGCTGTGCGCGTTCGGTCTTTTTCTGTTCGTTTTTCTGTGGTGTAACGACACTGCTTACAGGTAATTTATTATAGAACCAACCTGATCAATTCTATTGCTTCAATGCTTCCATCTAGAGTCCAGAAATGGAACCTCTTTTGATCCATCCATCAGTCTTGTTCGTGTTGTAAAATAGCTGAATGACGGTATTATCCCTCCATATAATAAAGTCTCCTTGGGGAGGAGTTAAGCCGCATCTACACGAACAAGTTTGGCTTGACAAGGAAAAATTGACAATTTTTTGTCATCTACACGAGCAAGTTTTCCTTGACAAGGAAAAATTGACGATGTTTTTGTCGTCTACACGAGCAAGTCTTCCTTGTCAAGGAAAACTTGTCAAGGAAAATTTGCTCGTGTAGATGCGGCTTTACAGTGTTCGTGACTGAGAAAAGCAGGGGATAACTATACTTGTATCACTTGTATCGGTCTTACCTATAGAATACAGTCCGGTTACATGTCTCAGGTTTCGCTACAACCTATTCAACAACTCTCTCATGCAATTATTTATATAGTAAGTCTACATTTTTATTCATTAAATGTTAGTGGTTACTTGATCACCACCCCTCGAGTTTATCGCACCGGTACTGTACAGCGTTTGAATGTCCACCTTCATGGAGATAATGAACCATGGAACATCACAGCATCTTTGATCGTCTCTCGCACTACCTACGTCATTGCTAAAGAAACCAAAACGTTTAATGGAAACTCTCTGGGGTCGATGGAAATTCACGTAAGTTAATAACTATAACAAACTATAATAACTATATATAACAAACTCATCATTTCATTTATTTAATAATAAAAGTCTATTTCACTACATAGTATCAATGAAGGACGAAAACATTATTAAAATAAGTAGTAATTATATATATCAAATCATGGAATATTACGAAGCCATTATGAACGCCTAATTATTACTCATAGATATATAATACATTTATTTAGTGTGATTTTTACATAATCAAATTTGTACACTTATCGATTATAGCTAGTTTCACTTTAATATATAATTAATATAAACTCTTGTTAAATATTATTGGATTATATACTCATGTACACTATATTTGTACCAACGGTACCAATAAATAAACGTTATTATTATTATTATTATTATATCACTCTCATCCTGTATTTTCATTGTTGTTACCTTGAGAGCTAAATTATATTCTTTCCGACTGAAGACCCCTCAAGATCGTTCACTACTTCGTTACAGTCGTTTCGACGACATTTATTTACATGTCCATGGTGTCGCTCATGGCAAACCTGACTTCAAGTATGAACAATCACTGACGCTTGGTTACCCAGAGAATACCCTGTTCATTCAGACAGACAAACCAATCTATAAGCCTGGACAGACAAGTAAGTTTGACAGGGTCACTCATTAGTAATCCAGAGAATACCCTGTTCATTCAAACAATAGTTTATGCAAAACTTGGGGGGGCAAACAAACTTTGTAAAGTAGTGAATGCGCCTACTGGGCCTAATTAACTGGAAGGAGTCCGCAGGTCCGCGCTGCGCGACAACCTTGTGCTGGATGGTTGCCTTATGCTCGACCGAGGAGCAATGGCTTGAAAAAGTTTTCTTAACGATTTTTTCTTTTTTTATCAGTTCGTATGAGAATTGTTGGAATAAAGCCTGATTTAAAGCCTTTAAATGGAAAGGTCAGCTACCATTTTATGTTACAGTATATTTCCTTTTGATTTACACGTTACCAGCTCTCACACTAACAGGATGTTGTAAATATCGTCTTCTTTTAGGTGGATACAATCTTCATATCAGTAAGTATGTCAAAAATAATACTGGTTGGCACTAGTCCTCTCCATTACTAGTCTCCCTCGCAGCCGTGCTAAGTGTGACGATACTTAGCACGGCTGCGAGGGAGACTACTCCATTACCGGAAGTCGAAAACCTGGGAAACGTGCCACAGGAAGTACTGTGACGGTAAAACTATCTCCGTTTAGCATAAGCCGGCCGGGTGACTTCCGGTATGCCGAGGAATTCAATTGCTTGATTTCATTAAATGTCACTTCCGGTCTCATGAGGAATTTTCATCAGCTGAATTGCACCTTTTCAATAGAATACTCTCTGCTTGATAGCACATGGAGGGCAGTGTTTGCCCGTCATTTGAAGCAAATAATGAGATTCAAGGAGTTTTAACAGCTGATTGAAAGCCAGCAATTGCTTGGTTCCTATCAAATTATTTTGTACGTGTTTTGATGCTCGTTGAATCAGACTACTTGTGGTTCCATATATGATCTGTAACAGGGTTTCTTTTGATAGCATTTAATCTGGAATAGAGTATCAAAATATGATATTTCTGGTCTGGAATAAGACCGACCTTCGTTCTTTCTTCAGTCTCTCTCTAACACTCCTTTCTGAGCGGATAGTAACAGGCATTTAAATATCCAGTACCCTCCCTAGGCTTAGGACATTTTTCTCCCTCCCTGTTTTATTTCGGTTGTTTCTCCCTCCTCCCTCTATATTTTTAGCCATTTCTCCCTCCTCTCTGATTCGTTCCTCTCCGCTCCTTTCTCTCATGATAATTCATGTTTTGTTGTATAGAATCCAAAACGAGTACGGATGATGCAATGGGACGATATCTACTTTCAAAATGGTAATTATTTTCATAAAATTCATATTAGTGGTCCAACCGTCCAATCATATAATTCGATGTCTTTGAAACTAGGAATCGCAAGTGTTGAGATGCCTCTATCTAAACATCCTGTATTGGGCGAGTGGAAGATACTGGCACGATATCAAGTAAGTGAAATTGATTGATGAAATAAACATCTTGCAACAGCAGAATGGCATATTGATGTCGAAGCATAACACCCACTCAGGTCAGTGCGCATGACTACTGCGGGCTTATAGATGTATAATTGATATGTACTGGCATTTAGTCCTGATTGCGGCCCTCTACCATCCCGAGGCCGAATGAACAACCAAACAACGTCTCACCACCACCCCCAGCGGCCTGACATTCTTGCTCGGAATACTTGTCTACCATTGCTGAAAAGAAAATTATCGTTCAGCTTTTGGTGATCAGTTTATGTGTTCATATTTTGATTATTATCAGTTATCTTGTCATTAAACTAGCTAGTGCGATACACAGCTGCGATCATAATATTGTTAAAACATGCTTCTACATAAACGTTTGCTTAGTTCTTTTCCTATAATATTTCAGTAATGGTAAAGAACAATAATAATAATAATGGTTGAACGAAAGGCGATAGTCATTTTTCATTAGTATTGTAATTTCTTTCTGTAGTTAATTGAAGGCCAATAAAGCTGTTTTAAAATATAAAAAAATATATCAATTTTCGTATATATGAGTGGGAAACCTGCGACACGGGGACCTTACGCGGTCACGGACTCACGGTACGGAATTGAAGGAAACTATTCAACCAATCACAGCGCGCAAAATCATTGCTCAACCAATCAGAATACCTGGACACGCCACGGTCACCGCACGACACCGTTACCGCACGAACCGTACCATACTACTTCCCACTCACACGACAACAACTCTTTATCAATGCGTAAGATTTTCTAATGATAATATAATTCTGTTTCAGTACAAAATAGTTGAAAAGACAATTACAATCGCAAAATATGGTAAGATCTGCATGAACAAAAACACAATACTGTAGTCACCAAAGTAATGGCGGCTACTTTGGTGACTTACTTTCATTCATTTTTCTCTCGCACAGTTCTTCCAAAGTTTGAAGTCATCATTGAACCACCTCCATTCATTGCTGTAGACAGCAAGGTTGTTACTGGCACCATATGTGCAAGGTTAGCTAGAGTTGTTCTTTTGTTAGACTGTAAACGGGTGGGGTCACCTACCACCACCTCCATTCATTGCTGTAGACAGCAAGGTTGTTACTGGCACCATATGTGCAAGGTTAGCTAGAGGTGTTCTTTTGTTAGACTGTAAACGGGTGGGGTCACCTACCACCACCTCCATTCATTGCTGTAGACAGCAAGGTTGTTACTGGCACCATATGTGCAAGGTTAGCTAGAGGTGTTCTTTTGTTAGACTGTAAACGGGTGGGGTCACCTACCACCACCTCCATTCATTGCTGTAGACAGCAAGGTTGTTACTGGCACCATATGTGCAAGGTTAGCTAGAGTTGTTCTTTTGTTAGACTGTAAACGGGTGGGGTCACCTACCACCACCTCCATTCATTGCTGTAGACAGCAAGGTTGTTACTGGCACCATATGTGCAAGGTTAGCTAGAGGTGTTCTTTTGTTAGACTGTAAACGGGTGGGGTCACCTACCACCACCTCCATTCATTGCTGTAGACAGCAAGGTTGTTACTGGCACCATATGTGCAAGGTTAGCTAGAGGTGTTCTTTTGTTAGACTGTAAACGGGTGGGGTCACCTACCACCACCTCCATTCATTGCTGTAGACAGCAAGGTTGTTACTGGCACCATATGTGCAAGGTTAGCTAGAGGTGTTCTTTTGTTAGACTGTAAACGGGTGGGGTCCCCGCCTACCACCATATAGACAGCAAGGTTGTTACTGGCAACATATGTGCAAGGTTAGCTAGAGTTGTTCTTTTGTTAGACTGTAAACGGGTGGGATCCCCTACCACCACCTCCATTCATTGCTGTAGACAGCAAGGTTGTTACTGGCTCCATATGTGCAAGGTTAGCTAGAGTTGTTCTTTTGTTAGACTGTAAACGGGTGGGGTCCCCGCCTACCACCATATAGACAGCAAGGTTGTTACTGGCTCCATATGTGCAAGGTTAGCTAGAGTTGTTCTTTTGTTAGACTCATATAGACAGCAAGGTTGTTACTGGCTTCATATGTGCAAGGTTGGGTGGGGTCACCTACCACCACCAGTATACTTGAGGTATTTAGAGATCGGGGAAGAATCGGAGAAGAAATTTTGAGTCTTTGTGCATGCAATTGCTGGAGATCAATTTCTCCAACAATCCCTACATTTTTATAGTACACCGACGACATGACGTTACGTGCAAATCAGCAAAACGCAGAGAGTATGTTTTATCTTCTCAATCAATCCGCTTGGGTGAGTGAAATGTTGTAAATGTCATTATCGTTTATTGTAGGTACACTGATGGTCGGTTTGTCTCGGGAAATCTCAGGGTCATGTTTGAACTCAAAGGAGGAAGAAGGAAAATTTACGATTAACAAAAAGGTATTTGAAAGTACCGTAATTGAAGAAACGCGCGGTCTTCAAATTCAAGGTCTAAACTCATTAGAAATTAGTTGGACATTTTCACAAAGAACTTCCAAGGTTAAAAGAGCGTAGGTTTTTACCAGCTTTAACTTATGTTTTATTCCATCCAAACAGATCAAAGGTTGCTATCACTATTATTTCACCAATCGAGAACTTGGATTGGCGAATTTACAGAGTTCGCATGGCAAAGTGGTGCTGAACATCATGGCTAGCGTGAATGAAGAGGCTACTAATGGTGTAACACAATCTGCCATCAGTACAGAATCCAAGATCGCTCCATATCGAGTGAAGCTAAATTTTAATATTGGTACGCCGACATCGTTCAAACCTGGACTACCATTCTTTGGGCAGGTAAATAATGCTGTGGATTTGTGCCAATAATTAATAATTAATTAATAGTTTGCGCTTTGTTAATTAGAGTATTTATGAAATTGCATGCGCACGTTCGTATTTTGAACGAGCTTTTGCTCCTGAACGAAACATGTTGAAATATAAACTACTTATTTACTTACTTACTTGCGCTTATTTACTTACTTACTTACTTACTTAGAGTGCAATTTAGAAAAGTGTAAAATAGTACTAATTTTAAATAGTACTAAATAGTGCTATTTCTATTGTTTTCTATTGTTTCATTAGTGCTATTTAGTACTAATTAGTTATTTAGTTTTCAAGCTTTTCTAAATTGCTCTACTTACTTACTCACTCACTTATTTATTTATTTACTTACTTACTTACTTACTTACTTACTTACTTACTTACTTACTTACTTACTTACTTACTTACTTATTTACTTACTTACTTACTTACTTACTTACTTACTTACTTACTTACTTACTTACTTACTTACTTACTTACTTACTTACTTACTTACTTACTTACTTACTTACTTATTTACTCACTTACTTACTTACTTACTTACTTACTTACTCACTTACTTACTTACTTACTTACTTACTTACTTACTTACTTACTTACTTGCTTACTTACTTACTTACTTACTTACTTACTTACTTACTTACTTACTTACTTGCTTACTTACTCACTTACTTACTTACTTACTTATTTACTCACTTACTTACTTACTTACTTACTTATACTTACTTACTTACTTACTTACTTACTTACTTACTCACTTACTTACTTACTTACTTATTTATTTACTTACTTACTTACTTACTTACTTACTTACTTACTTACTTACTTACTTACTTACTTACTTACTTACTTACTTACTTACTTACTTATTTACTTACTTACTTACTTACTTACTTACTTACTTACTTACTTACTTACTTACTTACTTACTTACTTACTTACTTACTTACTTACTTACTTACTTACTTACTTACTTACTTACTTACTTACTTACTTACTTACTTACTTACTTACTTACTTACTTACTTACTTACTTACTTACTTACTTATTACTTACTTACTACTTACTTACTTACTTACTTACTTACTTACTTACTTACTTACTTACTTACTTACTTACTTACTTACTTACTTACTTACTTACTTACTTACTTACTTACTTACTTACTCACTTACTTACTTACTTACTTATTTATTTACTTATACTTACTTACTTACTACTACTTACTTACTTACTTACTTACTTATTTATTTACTTACTTACTTACTTACTTACTTACTTATTTACTTACTTACTTACTTACTTACTTATACTTACTTACTTACTTACTTACTTACTTACTTACTCACTCACTTACTCACTTACTTACTTATTTACTTACTTACTTAGAGTGCAATTTAGAAAAGCGTGAAATAGTACTAACTTTAATAGTACTAAATAGAGGTATTTCTATTGTTTTCTATTGTTTCATTAGTGCTATTTAGTACTAATTAGTTATTTAGTTTTCAAGCTTTTCTAGATTGCACTCTACTCACTTACTTACTTACTTGCGCATGTCTGTTCCATGTGTACGCAACCATATCGGAGCCGAAGCCAGCTTCCTAGGAACGAGGAGGCAATGATATTATTTTTAATTATGACGCTATATCATCGAGTGAAAACTGTTTATGGAATTTGAAAATTACTGAGGAGGCACCAAGAGACCATATAATACTCAACATTTAAGAGAGGCAACTGGCTCCTCTTGCCTATGGGTAGCAATGGGACTGCATATGGTAGCATTAGACAGAAGGAGCTTTAGAATTGAACACATTCTTCAATACAGTATTAGCATCATCATCAACAGCACCATGTTGTCGGCAACGTACCGATCTGCACCTGACCACCATCCAACAGGTTCACTAAAACATATCGTTCTGTCAATCCACAGCTTCACGTCACCACCCCTGACGGGGAACCCATCACCAATGAAAATATAACCATCGAAGCTCAAGATGACAAGTGGAAAACGTTCTTTACAAAATCATTCCTGGTGACTAACGGAGTTATAAACTTTGAAGTTCATGGAATACCACACACTGAAAAGCTCTACTTAAAAGTAAATATATTTTATTGTACTTCCTCGCCGTACAAATGCCGAGCGTGAGGTCCATAACGTATTTGTTTTCACTAATATATGATGCCCGTAGCGCAAGAGCCATAAATTAGTAGAAAAAGTTGTATATCCGTAGTACGGGACGTTATTGATCCTAAAGTGACCAATCACAATTCACCATTTTTATTTGCCATATGATATTGATAATATTGGTTGTTCCATTTAATATTGTGCATCTACTATTTAGATAAACGGCATTCATATAAAGATCACACGGTGCAACATTGCGCGCAATAGTGTGCCTAGCTCTGCAATTGTTGTGGGCCAAAGTTATTGAATTACAATGTGATCCTACTTCTGTAACATTGCGCGCAATATTGTGCCAATCCCTGTAATTTATTGAATTACAATGTGATCTTACTTCTGTAACATTGCGCACAACAATTTCGAGAGGTGGACACACTGAAACCGTGCATGTTGCCAGCAGTATTGCGCACAATCGTTGAACCATGTGCTTGCACCTCACTTCTCATTACATTGTCTACATATCTTTAAGGCTACACACTCTGGGACTATTCCTGGTTGGAACTCTCAAGCAGAATTTCAAAGTTCAGGGTGGTATTCCAAAAGCTCCAGTTTCCTTTCACTGCAAAAAGTGCCAACTCCCATCAAGGTTTGAGTTATTTCGACAGCAATTGTCGTGTTCAGCTATGACTTTTTGTTTGAGAAACTAAAAAGTATACCAATATTTAAACTTGCATTGCAATTGCAACTGTTTTGTGTTTTAAAGGTTGGAAAGACTGCCAAAATAAACTTTGTATTCACTTTGAAGGACAACGAAAACATAACTACTTTTGTTTACCAAGTAAGTGTATTTTCATTGAAATCCAAAAGAAGACGCGACGAATATTCGGCTGTTTCTTGACTGAGTAGAAGGTTGTTGAATGGCGGCCAGACCACAGGCAGCCCAACCATTGTTTCTGAGGCTACTACTAATAAATATAAATAAATTTATAAAAATAAATTTGTATGCGCGCGTCTTTTTTGATGGGTTTCCTGTGGTAGAGCGCGCGCGCGATACGTATTATATTGGGTTCCCTGTGCATAGAAATGTATGATGTTGGGATCCCTGTGCGCATCCCGCGCGTCCCGCAGTACACCCAATATATAGCAGATTTCGAATGACTGTGAAAAACGGTACGGCACGGACATGCCGTGCCGTGACCGTGATGATTTAGGATTTCGAAAGAATTCGTGCCGTGACCGTGCCGTGCGCCGTGGTTTTTCACAGTCATACGAAATCTGCTCTAATACGTATCGCGCGCGCGCTCTACCACAGGAAACCCATCAAAAAAGACGCAAATATATTTTTATTAGCCTCAAAAGCAATGGGCTGCCTGTGGCAAGACCCAAATTCCCTGTTGATACCACTGAACAAGTCCACTGTATCAACATCTCTTTCATTTATTAATCACTATAGTTGGTGTGTGGGGGAAATATTATTGTATCTGAAAGAAGACGCCTGCCAGTCCGTCTCATAAAACCAACAGAAGCTGAAGGTTCGATTGTGTTTCCAGTAACACAAGCCATGGTGCCATCATGTCGTCTACTCGTGTATTACTTCAGAAAAGATGGCGAGACCGTAGCGGACAGCATGGTGATAGATGTAGAGGACAAACTAGAAAACCAGGTTTGACTTACTTTTGTCAATGAGGATTTTTTAAGAATTTTCACTAACTCACGCGTTATTTCTGTACTGATGGTTTTTAGGTGTTCGTTCGATTCAGTGACAATGTCCGCAAACCTGGTGAACCTGTTCAAATCACCCTGACAGCCACGCCTGGTTCTACGGTGGCTTTGGCAGGCGTCGATAAAAGCCTACGTCTGTTGAAAGCAGCAGATGACCTCAACTCAGACAAGGTAATCTTACATTGCTGAGACGCCGGAATATTCATATACTCAGTAGTAATGTATAGGTCTACTGATGGTACTGACATGAATCAATGATGAAATAAAGGCCCGAACCTCAATAGAGTGAGACCATTTTTCTTTTACAAGTTTTAATCACCCCTAATTTGTAATCCAACTCTATTACATCAGGTGATGAACATTCTATCTTCGTACGATGTTGGCCCCACAGAGCTATATGGGCGGGAAAAGGAATGTGACCCAGATAACGCAGTCGGCTATGTGGATTCATCCAAAGCTTTTTATGTAAGTATGAATAGAGATCCAACCCCTTCCAGTGCCAGGAATGGACCTTAAGGGGGAGTGGTGTGTGGATTCATCCAAAGCATTTTATGTAAGTATGAATAGAGATCCAACCCCTTCCAGTGCCAGGAATGGACCTTAAGGGGGAGTGGTGTGTGGATTCATCTAAAGCATTTAATGTAAGTATGAATAGAGATCCAACCCCTTCCAGTGCCAGGAATGGACCTTAAGGGGGAGTGGTGTGTGGATTCATCCAAAGCATTTTATGTAAGTATGAATAGAGATCCAACCCCTTCCAGTGCCAGGAATGGACCTTAAGGGGGAGTGGTGTGTGGATTCATCTAAAGCATTTAATGTAAGTATGAATAGAGATCCAACCCCTTCCAGTGCCAGGAATGGACCTTAAGGGGGAGTGGTGTGTGGATTCATCTAAAGCATTTAATGTAAGTATAAATAGAGATCCAACCCCTTCCAGTGCCAGGAATGGACCTTAAGGGGGAGTGGTGTGTGGATTCATCCAAAGCTTTTTATGTAAGTATGAATAGAGATCCAACCCCTTCCAGTGCCAGGAATGGACCTTAAGGGGGAGTGGTGTGTGGATTCATCTAAAGCATTTAATGTAAGTATGAATAGAGATCCAACCCCTTCCAGTGCCAGGAATGGACCTTAAGGGGGAGTGGTGTGTGGATTCACCCAAAGCTTTTTATGTAAGTATGAATAGAGATCCAACCCCTTCCAGTGCCAGGAATGGACCTTAAGGGGGAGTGGTGTGTGTGGATTCATCTAAAGCATTTAATGTAAGTATGAATAGAGATCCAACCCCTTCCAGTGCCAGGAATGGACCTTAAGGGGGAGTTGTGTGTGGATTCATCTAAAGCATTTAATGTAAGTATGAATAGAGATCCAACCCCTTCCAGTGCCAGGAATGGACCTTAAGGGGAAGTGGTGTGTGGATTCACCCAAAGCTTTTTATGTAAGTATGAATAGTGATCCAACCCCCTCCAGTGCCAGGAATGGACCTTAAGGGGAAGTGGTGTGTGGATTCATCCAAAGCATTTTATGTAAGTATGAATAGTGATCCAACCCCCTCCAGTGCCAGGAATGGACCTTAAAGGGGAGTGGTGTGTGGATTCATCCAAAGCTTTTTATGTAAGTATGAATAGTGATCCAACCCCTTCCGGTGCCAGGAATGGACCTTAAGGGGGAGTGGTGTGTGGATTCATCCAAAGCTTTTTATGTAAGTATGAATAGTGATCCAACCCCTTCCAGTGACAGGAATGGACCTTAAGGGGGAGTGGTGTGTGGATTCATCCAAAGCATTTTATGTAAGTATGAATAGTGATCCAACCCCTTCCAGTGCCAGGAATGGACCTTAAGGGGGAGTGGTGTGTGGATTCATCCAAAGCTTTTTATGTAAGTATGAATAGTGATCCAACCCCTTCCAGTGCCAGGAATGGACCTTAAGGGGGAGTGGTGTGTGGATTCATCCAAAGCATTTTATGTAAGTATGAATAGTGATCCAACCCCTTCCAGTGCCAGGAATGGACCTTAAGGGGGAGTGGTGTGTGGATTCATCCAAAGCATTTTATGTAAGTATGAATAGTGATCCAACCCCTTCCAGTGCCAGGAATGGACCTTAAGGGGGAGTGGTGTGTGGATTCATCCAAAGCTTTTTATGTAAGTATGAATAGTGATCCAACCCCTTCCAGTGCCAGGAATGGACCTTAAGGGGGAGTGGTGTGTGGATTCACCCAAAGCATTTTATGTAAGTATGATGAATAGTGATCCAACCCCTTCCAGTGCCAGGAATGGACCTTAAGGGGGAGTGGTGTGTGGATTCATCCAAAGCATTTTATGTAAGTATGAATAGTGATCCAACCCCTTCCAGTGCCAGGAATGGACCTTAAGGGGGAGTGGTGTGTGGATTCATCCAAAGCTTTTTATGTAAGTATGAATAGTGATCCAACCCCTTCCAGTGCCAGGAATGGACCTTAAGGGGGAGTGGTGTGTGGATTCACCCAAAGCATTTTATGTAAGTATGAATAGTGATCCAACCCCTTCCAGTGCCAGGAATGGACCTTAAGGGGGAGTGGTGTGTGGATTCACCCAAAGCATTTTATGTAAGTATGAATAGTGATCCAACCCCTTCCAGTGCCAGGAATGGACCTTAAGGGGGAGTGGTGTGTGGATTCACCCAAAGCATTTTATGTAAGTATGAATAGTGATCCAACCCCTTCCAGTGCCAGGAATGGACCTTAAGGGGGAGTGGTGTGTGGATTCATCCAAAGCTTTTTATGTAAGTATGAATAGTGATCCAACCCCTTCCAGTGCCAGGAATGGACCTTAAGGGGGAGGGGTGTGTGGATTCACCCAAAGCATTTTATGTAAGTATGAATAGTGATCCAACCCCTTCCAGTGCCAGGAATGGACCTTAAGGGGGAGTGGTGTGTGGATTCATCCAAAGCTTTTTATGTAAGTATGAATAGTGATCCAACCCCTTCCAGTGCCAGGAATGGACCTTAAGGGGGAGTGGTGTGTGGATTCACCCAAAGCATTTTATATAAGTATGAATAGTGATCCAACCCCTTCCAGTGCCAGGGATGGACCTTAAGGGGGAGGGGTGTGTGGATTCACCCAAAGCTTTTTATGTAAGTATGAATAGTGATCCAACCCCTTCCAGTGCCAGGAATGGACCTTAAGGGGGAGTGGTGTGTGTGATTCACCCAAAGCATTTTATGTAAGTATGAATAGTGATCCAACCCCCTCCAGTGCCAGGAATGGACCTTAAGGGGGAGTGGTGTGTGGATTCATCCAAAGCTTTTTATGTAAGTATGAATAGAGATCCAACCCCTTCCAGTGCCAGGAATGGACCTGAAGGGGGAGGGGTGTGTGGCTTCATCCAAAGCTTTTTATGTAAGTATGAATAGTGATCCAACCCCTTCCAGTGCCAGGAATGGACCTTAAGGGGGAGGGGTGTGTGGATTCATCCAAAGCATTTTATGTAAGTATGAATAGTGATCCAACCCCTTCCAGTGCCAGGAATGGACCTTAAGGGGGAGTGGTGTGTGGATTCATCCAAAGCTTTTTATGTAAGTATGAATAGAGATCCAACCCCTTCCAGTGCCAAGAATGGACCTGAAGGGGGAGGGGTGTGTGGATTCATCCAAAGCTTTTTATGTAAGTATGAATAGTGATCCAACCCCTTCCAGTGCCAGGAATGGACCTTAAGGGGGAGTGGTGTGTGGATTCATCCAAAGCTTTTTATGTAAGTACTAATAGAGATCCAACCCCCTCCAGTGCCAGGAATGGACCTTAAGGGGGAGGGGTGTGGATTCACCCAAAGCATTTTATGTAAGTATGAATAGTGATCCAACCCCCTCCAGTGCCAGGAATGGACCTTAAGGGGGAGTGGTGTGTGGATTCATCCAAAGCTTTTTATGTAAGTATGAATAGTGATCCAACCCCTTCCAGTGCCAGGAATGGACCTTAAGGGGGAGTGGTGTGTGGATTCACCCAAAGCATTTTATGTAAGTATGAATAGTGATCCAACCCCTTCCAGTGCCAGGAATGGACCTTAAGGTGGAGTGGTGTGTGGATTCATCCAAAGCATTTTATGTAAGTATGAATAGAGATCCAACCCCTTCCAGTGCCAGGAATGGACCTTAAGGGGGAGGGGGGTGTGGATTCATCCAAAGCTTTTTATGTAAGTATGAATAGTGATCCAACCCCTTCCAGTGCCAGGAATGGACCTTAAGGGGGAGTGGTGTGTGGATTCATCCAAAGCTTTTATATGTAAGTACTAATAGAGATCCAACCCCCTCCAGTGCCAGGAATGGACCTTAAGGGGGAGGGGTGTGTGGATACACCCAAAGCATTTTATGTAAGTATGAATAGTGATCCAACCCCTTCCAGTGCCAGGAATGGACCTTAAGGGGGAGGGGTGTGTGGATTCATCCAAATCTTTTTATGTAAGTATGAATAGTGATCCAACCCCTTCCAGTGCCAGGAATGGACCTTAATGGGGAGGGGTGTGGATTCATCTAAAGCATTTAATGTAAGTATGAATAGTGATCCAACCCCTTCCAGTGCCAGGAATGGACCTTAAGGGGGAGTGGTGTGTGGATTCATCCAAAGCTTTTTATGTAAGTATGAATAGAGATCCAACCCCTTCCAGTGCCAGGAATGGACCTTAAGGGGGAGTGGTGTGTGGATTCATCCAAAGCTTTTTATGTAAGTATGAATAGTGATCCAACCCTTTTGTCCAGTGCCAGGAATGGACCTTAAGGGGGAGTGGTGTGTGGATTCACCCAAAGCATTTTATGTAAGTATGAATAGTGATCCAACCCCCTCCAGTGCCAGGGATGGACCCGAGGGAGGGAGGGGGTAGTTGGCAGATTTGCAGTATAAACGTTTTCATGCAAACCTTGCAATCAGCAAAGTGATAATGATGATTTGTTTTTCTTTATTTATAGGATGCTGGACTTATATATTTGTCAGATTTCGATATTGATTCGATAATTTCTCCAGTATATGTTCCAAGTAAGTACAAATATTGAACGAAGACGTTGTTTATTTTCGTACAAAGCTATCTGTTGTTTGACTGTCAATGGCTCGACAACGAAAACCATATACCTGTTCCAGCTGTGGTACAAGTACAAATCAAACAGAATAGTCCTGAACTACCAGACAATGTCCACTCTGCAAAAGCGTCCCGTAGATGCCAAAGACCCCCAGATAAACCTAGACAACCGGCTCTGAAGAACACCTTAGAATTCTCCCTCCATCACTGTACCTCAGAGGGTTTGAAAGTCACAAACATGGCTATGCTCAGGTAGTTGATATTTCTATCAGAAACTAATAGCTCCGATAACACGGCAACGCTCGATAATGAGCGATTCAGATGTCATCTGGAAACACAGACATTCGAGTGTTTTATTTGAAGCAATTGTACCAGACAAGAATATACCACTGCATTTGCCATTCGTCCAGTACTGCATGGGCGTGGCGATCCGTAACTCTCCCTGTTTTCATTTCCTTCACTTTCCATACTGTGATTCGTGGGAACAAGTCAGCGTTGTCGCGACGGTCTTCAAACATGATCTGAAGAAGCTCTGCTGCTTTTAGTTGATGAGAAACTAATTAACGACGGCAGATAAAATGTCGATAATTCACGAGATATCCATGTCATGTATTTCAGACAAACCGTACGCTCCACTCTTCCATCAAAGCGTCCCGTAAATGACTTTCGTTTCCTGTGAGTAAGACCCCTGTGAACCAGGGTACGATTCGATCAAACCATTGTAGAAATGTACTCCTTGTAAAAACAAATCTGTGTGAACAATCTGAATACCAAAATATATTTTCTCTCTTTGAGGTTTGATCATTTATATTATCATTTTATAGATTCAATGTTGAGAAAGCATGAGATTTGTATTATGATATATGTCCAAATTATTACATTATTTTCTACATTATTGCTGTATTATTATTCATTAAAAGACTGCGCGAAATTATTATTATTATTATTATTATTATTATATTTTCTTCTTATTTTGATCATTTATATTATCATTTTATAGATTTATTGAGAAAGCATTGATTATTATTATTATTATTATTATTATTATTATTATTATTACTATTATTATTATTATTATTATTATTATTGATTGATATTATTATTATTATTATTATTATTATTATTTATTATTATTATTATTATTATTATTATTATTATTATTATCATTTAAAAGACAGTGTTATTAATTAGTGTCAATTAACACAATCGCACACAGATTTCACATCAAAATGACTAACTTTTAGTTTTACTGTTTGCTAATTGAATAAGGGACATTCAACGATGAAATAAACCTGAAACTTCCAAAAGATGTTGTCCCTGATTCTGTTCACGCAACCGTCTCTGCCATAGGTGAGTTCATCAACAATGATAACATGAATAGAGTCAAATTAATTAGAATGTCATTACGTGGGTATCATTATTTCACTGTTTCTTCGAATAGAGTCGTTTTCGTACGAGTGGGAAAACCTATGGTATGGAATTACAGTACGGAATCGAAGAAATGTATCTATATGCAACCAATCACAGCACGTACCAACATCGCAGTAAAAAAATGTATACATACGTACGTACGGTTCGTGTGAAACTTAAAGCAACCATATAAAAACATCGTACTGAATATATACCTAATACATTACTTACTCACTAAACACACTCACTCACTCACTCACTCACTCACTCACTTACTTACTTACTATATACCTGTCAGTATATACCTTCCCGATTGTATGTACATGTACGATACAGATAGTATGACTTTGTCATAAAATACGAGTGAAGCTCGTGGAGGTTTAATAACGACGCCCGGTACCGCAGTGTCTACAGTGCATGTTTTCAAATCTAACTCTATTTTCAGGTGATGTAATGGGTCCTAGCTTAGCCGGTCTTGAAGGATTATTGGATCTTCCAGTTGGCTGTGGAGAACAGAACATGGTTAATTTTGCAGCTAACATATTTGTCATGCAGTATTTGAACAGTACTAATCAGACTACAGATGAGATATATACAAAGGCTGTGGGCTTTCTGAGAACAGGTACCGTAATTTAATATCTTTAGTAGCGAACTTATTCAAGAAATATCTAACAAACGTTTTAATTTCAGGATATGAAAGAGAACTGACATACAAGCGCAAAGATGGCTCGTATAGTGCTAATGGAGACTCGGATGCAGAAGGTAGTTTATGGTGAGTCACGGCAGAGAATTATACCTTCCAAAGGGGCGGAGTTCTTCGGGGTACATTGTATGTGTATTGTATATTTATTGATGTCAGGGACACCTGGGAGAACAGTTTACTGAAGGTGCTCCCTGCTTAAATAAAGCTTATTATTATTATTATTATTATTATTATTATTATTATTATTATTATTATTATTATTATTATTATTATTAAAAATAATAATAATAATAATAACTTTATTATTTATATAGCGCTTTTTCTTGTGCTCAAAGCGCTGTTTATATAATTTACAGTATAAATATATAATATAATAATAAAAATAATAATATATATAATTTAGAACTATTAAAACATTAAATTAGGCCTAAATACAATGTATTGTAATGCAATTAAAAAAAATCCTAAGAAATAATATAATATATTATATGTGCAATATTAATAAGCTAACCTAAATAAATGAGTTTTAAGTTCTTTCTTGAACACCTCAAGAGATGGACTATGTCTTACATTAATCGGAAGTGAATTCCATATTAATGGAGCACAGACCGAGAAGGCTCTATAACCATAACGTTTAAGATTGTAATTAATTACTTGTAGTAAATTCTTTGAGGAAGAACGGAGTGAACGAGTAGGCACATATGGCGAGATGAGATTCCTTATATAACATGGTGCTAAACTATTTAATGCTTTGTACGTAATAAGAGCTATCTTAAATTCAATA
Source organism: Actinostola sp. cb2023 (assembly GCA_033675265.1). Lineage (NCBI taxonomy): Eukaryota > Metazoa > Cnidaria > Anthozoa > Actiniaria > Actinostolidae > Actinostola > Actinostola sp. cb2023. The sequence continues at coordinate 851,126 of JAUJYZ010001082.1, read as the reverse complement.
CGTTGCCTAACAGGCAACTAATGTAGATCTATTAATGATTGAGTAATGTGATCAAATTTTCTAGTCATAGTTATAAGCCTAGCAGCCGAGTTAAGAACGTACTGAAGTCTGTCAATAAGATTATTTGGTAGACCATATAACAGTGAATTGCAATGGTCAATTCTAGATATAATAAATGCATGGATAAGTTTTTTAGTATCTTCAAAGCTAAGGTATCGTCTAATACGAGATATACATTTGATGTGGTAGAAGCAGGACTTGCAGATGGCCATAATTTGACTCTCCATGGACATAGTGTCATCAAAAACCACGCCAATGTTCCTAGCACTGCGAGACGGTGTGACATATTCATCACCAACCAGTAGATTGTCAAGCTGAGGATGAGGTCGATGGCTAGCCCTTAAGACCAATAGCTTAGACTTATCATCATTTAGTTTCAATTTATTAGTCAACATCCAATTACTTATAGAGTGCATACATGCTTGGAGTTTCTCTGTCGTCATTTCCATGTGACCAGGTATGGTTGGTTGGAACGATAAATAGGCTTGTGTGTCATCAGCGTAAAAATGATAACTCATCTGATGATAGCTCATGATGTCACCAAGTGGGGATGTATACAATGAATAAAGGATCGGCCCAAGTACTGACCCTTGTGGGACACCACAGCTTACCACATGATCAGTGGAAGTGTATCCATCCAAGTTAATATGCTGTAGCCTACCATTGAGATATGAATGGAACCAGGAAAAGGCTTTATCTGCAATACCATAGCGATTGTGGAGTCTGTTTAGGAGAATGTTGTGATTGACAGTATCAAACGCAGCTGAAAGGTCGAGCATCAGCAGTAGAACACAACCTTTGTCATCAACAGAGCGAAGTATATCGTTTTGAACCCTAAGTAAAGCAGTCTCTGTACTGTGATAACACTTGTACGCTGATTGAAACTTTTCATCCAGATTGTTAGATATGATGTAGCGATTAAGTTGAGATGCAACAGCCTTTTCAATACACTTTGATATGAATGTTAAGTTAGATATTGGTCTATAGTTTTGCAAGATTTCACTGTCCAACGATGGCTTCTTGATTATGGGTGTGACAGCAGCTCTTTTCAATTGGGAAGGGACCACACCTTGACTTAAGCTCAAGTTGATGATTCTAGTAATGACAGGTAGCAAGATGTCAAAACAGTTCTTCAATAATGATGCAGGTAGCGGATCAAGACTACAGGACTTGGATGATGAGTTGCCAACCAGTTTAGATAAGTCGAGTTCAGTAATAGGAACAAACTTGTTGAATTCTGTTGGGCAAGGATGAGAGTCCATAAAGGGATTTATGGCATTCACGCATTTAACATTTAAGTTTTCCTTGATACACGTTATCTTTGTAGTGAAGAAATCAGCAAACCTATTACTGAGTTCAACAAGACTCGTATGACCTGGTAGAAGACGATCTGCTTTGCGATGCAGTAGTTTACCAACAGTGCTGAATAGTACTTTCTGATCATGTTGGTTATCTTCGATTAAGTTAGAGTAGTACTCCATTTTTGATGTAGTTAGCATGTCATTGACGATCTTACATTGTTGGACGTACAGGTCGTGGTCAGTGGTCAATCTAGATTTACGCCATCGACGTTCAAGCTTTCTTCTCTTCGATTTTTGAATCGAGATGTCATTTGAGTACCAAGGTGCATTAGGGCGGATAAGTATGGATCGTTTCTTCAAAGGTGCATGATCATCCAAAATAGACAGCAAGTCTTTGTTGTAACGATCAACAAGTTCGTTAAGATTACAAGATGAATCATACAGAGTTAACAAGGAGGAGTTAATGATGTCTTGACGAAGTACTTGCATATCAACAGATCTGGTTTTCCTGTAATTAATTTCCTTCCTCGTGTTTGGCGGTTTTCTAATGGATAAGTTACATAAAACTGGGAAATGATCAGATATCACCAGATCGGATACTGAAAGGCCACTAACAATACCATCATCAGCTCTAGTTATAATAAGGTCGAGTGTGTGGCTGCATCTATGGGTAGTAACATTTACGTGCTGAACCAAATTGAATGATTGCAGTAGTTGAATAAATCTCTTGGCAGCAGAGTCGTTACAGTCATCGACATGAAAGTTAAAATCCCCAGTGATGAGTAACGAACAAGGTGTGGTTGCCAATAGTTCAAGGAAGTTAGTAAATTCATTAAAGAACAATTCCATGGTAACAATGTTGGAAGATGATGGAGGAGGACGGTAGACAGTTATAAGTCTAAGACTAGTTCCCATATGATTCAGTACCATATCAGAACATTCGAACGATTTATATGATATATCACTGAGTTCCTGTGTTTTCATGTTGAAGGATTTCTTATATAGAAGAGCAACGCCACCACCTCTGGTTTCGCGAGGTACATTATGCATAGTATATCCAGTAGGACAGAGGTCACGGATTATAAGATCATCAATGTCATTAGGTCTGAGCCATGTTTCAGTCAATGCCATAAAATCAATGTTATTGTCGACAATAAAGTCCTTGATAATTAAAGTCTTATTTAGGACAGATCTAGCATTCAGCAAACAGAAGGAAGCTTTTCCAACATTAGATTCACGACAGTTCAAACGATGATTTGTAGTATTAACGTCAGATACATTCGTCAAAGGAGATTTAATCACATCATCAGTATGTGAGAGTTGAACAATGAGCCTTGATGAGGTTCCACTGGAGTTGTTCCATTTCACTGAGTTGGGGTTCATTTGCATATACCAAAATGAACACACAGAGCGATAGAACTGATTTAAAACTCGATTTCCAGCAGAATTGTTGCAGTTATTACCAAAACCCGATATAGATCTTATTGGCCTAATCTTATTAGCGCCAGCTCTACAGCCTCGACGAGTAGGGCTGCGTGTAATTCCAGCGGCTTTTATGTTGGTCCAGATATCAGCTTTAAGTCGTGGGGCTTTCGCTAAAGATGAGATCATAGACCAGAGGCGACCAGTAGAATATGATATTCTCTCCATGATGGTGGAATAGAGCCTTGTAAGAACTTCTTAGTCAAAAATATCAGACTAGTAAACGACAATATAGAAATAAAAACGTTTAAAAACAGGAGCAAATTGCACACGTCATGCTGCTAGTGAAGCGCAACGACTTATGATTATTATTATTATTATTATTAATATTATTATTATTATTATTATTATTATTATTATTATTATTATTATTATTATTATTATTATTATTATTATTATTATTATTATTATTATTATTATTATTATTATTATTTCAAAGGATAGGGTAGGATAGGGATCATCGCCTTGAAAATACCAAGCCATAAAAATTTGCCCAACTTAAGAATACACTATGGACTAAAATTCTTCTTCTAAAACTCATTAATAATTCATGAGCACTGATTGGTCCAATCAGGGTTGTCCAATCGCTCACATGCATGGATCTTTATAGCCCGATAAAACATTGATGAATAAAACATCAGTGTTTTATGACTTATAAAGACACTGATGTTTTATTCATCAGTTCTTTGTCAGTGATAAAGACAGCAAAGGTCTCATTTACTCGTATCATTGACCTTTGCATTGCACCGACAGCAAGTTACGAATATCCTTACGGCTTCCTACTTATGAATTACAAAACCCGGCGCTCTCCAGTGTGGGATGAAGTGAGGTGTATCCTGCGCATGACAGTGATGTCAAAGTACCTTTACATGAAAGTTTTGTAATTTTCTTGTATTATTTGCTTAGAATTCGTGTAATACTGTTATAAATCAAGGTAAATTGGGATGGAGTTTTAGAAGTCGCCTATACACCGATTCGAAATATGGCGGCCAATTTGAATAACCATTGTTCTTTGACTGACCAACCTCGTGTTCACGTTGAAACACAAAAGCGTTTTCACATGAATGAGAGGTTGGTCAGTCAGGAACAATGGCTATTCAAATTGGTCGCCATATTTCGATTCGGTGTATGGTATCTCGTTTTATAAACTTCACTTAACAAATATGGATTTCGTACGAAAATCGAATTCAATAAATGTTTTGCTATTCATTGAAAATATTCATCGTCATTGTCGCTTAAAAGTTTTGTTATTTTTATTGTTGTTGTTGTTGTTGTTGTTGTTGTTGTAGTTGGTGGTGGTGGTGAGTGAGGGAATCATACTTTACTGAAACATCAGTATGTTTTTTTCTCCTCAGGCTGACTGCATTTGTTCTTCGCTCCTTCACTCGAGCTCGACAATTCATATTTGTCGATGAGAAAGAAATCAGCTCCATTACGAGGTGGATCATATCTAAACAACAGAGATACTGGACTGGCTGTTTTCCAAAGCATGGACAAGTATTTCACAAAGGGTTGAAGGTAAGTAGTTCCATATTGCTAGCTAGAGTGATGAACATGTTATGCTCGAGAAATCAGAGTCCAAATCACTGTTTTTTCTGATAGCATATATAAACTATGTTTGATTCTCAAAATAGCCATTACCTAAACGAGCAGGGGACTGGAAACGAGTTTATTAGAATTAATGCAATTACGAAATTAAGTTTATGACATGAAACAGCATGTTGAAATTAGCATCTGTGCAAAGTGTGATGTGATTTGAGCGAATTCTGTCGGAATTATAAACTTTTGAAGTTGTGTTGTCCAGCCAAAATTTTACAGTGAATGTATGGTTGGCTGGACAACGCAAAAATTTACAGAGTTTGTACAGGAGCCCATAAGTAGGAGCGTCCATGCTCTATACTGGGTCTATGTCACAGCGTTTTCACAAGTGTGGTTATTTTTAGAACAGTTTTTCCGCGAAAGAAGGTCATTTGACCAATCAGAGGACGTTTCCGGTATAACGGTTTCATTTCTGGTTTCACGACAAAAATAAAATGGCGGACAGACCCGAATAAATGTACAAATAAAAGTCAGAATTATCCAGTTTTCTTTGTGTCTGATTCCTAATTTTATCATACCAACAACTTCCCGGGATTCCATAGGCCGCTACTTTGAACCTTGACCTAAAATTCTAGACTGCATTTCCCGAACGAAGTGAACTTACAGGATTTGAATTGAAGTGATGACCAGGCGGTTTCGTGGCAGAGTTTCGTGGATAGATAATGTAAACGCGTGTTTTCTGATCAGAAATATCAGTTCATGTTAACTTCACGGAGAAATACAAACGTATTATGGAGCGTTGTGCCTCTGAAACGTTAGAAAATCAAAGTTAAAGTCAAGTAAGGTGCATTGAAAGCGATAGATCTTCGCGAGCACATGGTCATGTTGATGCCGATGGTTCAAAGCACGGCTTACTTCAACCAGTCAAAAACCTCTTACTGCGATTCTCAATAAAAGTCAGAAGACCCACCGACCAAATGGAAACCAAATATGATTTTGAGCTAAATTATTAAAGGATCATTTGTTCGAAGAATATGTATTTAGTTTTGAATTCGTTCTGCAGAGTTTTGAATTTGAAGTTCAGCCGACTGTTTGAATGTCTGAGTTCGCATAATACTGAGTACCGCAGTAAGAAGGTCACTGAATGTTTAAAGACAAAGTCATTTTGAGTCATTTTTGCTCAACTTTTAAACTTGAATGAAGCGTGTTTTTATTAATATATTTCAAATCAGACTCGCAAAAAAATATTCACAAACCATTTTTAAGTCATTTTAGGTAACAGAAAAGACACAACAAACACGCTTACTTTCACCAACTTATTTGTAATTTGATTCGGCACTCGTGACTCACTAGTCGTCTTGTCTCTCATCATGCAGTTTCAGCGAATTTGTTTTTGAATAGCCTTGTCTTCAAACTCCGCCACAACGATAATTACAAGATACCACTAAACCACATCCAAGAATAAATTGAATTCACTTTCTGACGAAATAGCCGTTTAGACGAAAATATGTCTTTGAAAGTCTTCGGCTAATTTGCATCCATACGCTACAACTTTGTACAACAGCTTCTCAGTCGGTCACTTCGTGTTCGAGTTCTTCGAACCACTACTAGCTTTGGATGCCTAGAACTAGCACAATCGTCACCACTATCACTTTCAATTGATTCTGATGTACCGAATGACTCAATACTGCTCTCACTATCACTAGACGATTCGTAGTTTAGTTCACTTGAAGAATCTCTTTGTCGCTATCGGATGCCATCTTTATTTTACCTGCCATCTCATCAAAATTCATAAAAAAACGTAATACCGGAAACGTTCTCTGATTGGTCAAAATTCGCGGGAAAACTGTTCTAAAAATAACCACACTTGTGAAAACGCTGTGACACTACCCAATACCGTATGGACGCTCCTACTTATGGGCTCCTGGTTTGTATGGGAAAATAGATCTAGACATCTTTGATGCCCTCTAGCATCGTCAATATTAAGCCGAAGTTCACCAAACTTTCCAGACTAGCTAAGTTTGATCTGCTCTCTCAGAAAATGATGCCAATTTTGCTAGTTTCTTATTGAATTAGTTTTACGGACTTGGTCCCAGTCCCCTGCTATTAGGACTAGAATATATTTATATCGGATTACAGTTTCTGCCTTTACACTAAGCCCATTTTTATCATTTAAAGTTCACCTGTTTCATAATGTTTTCATGCAGTTACACAATACGACTAGAAACACTAAACGGCTATGCTAGATATTCTTATTCTCGTTTATGCTAATAATATTACGACACAACTAGATAACCTATAATTATTGCTAGAGTGCAATTTAGAAAAGTGTGAAATAGAGTGGTTTTCCGGGATAAACCCGTGAAATACACTTTATAGCGTATTTAGCACTACTTCACTCTAATTCTTATGTTTTCTATTGTGTTTATCTGACTATTACACCTCTAATTAGTACACTTGTTTCATGGGTTAGATGCACCTCTAGTTTGATGTGATTTGAGCTGTATCGGAATTATTAACTTTTGTGTGTTGTCCAGCCAAAATTTTACAGTGAATCATATTTTCAGTGAAACAAAGTGTACTAATTAGAGTGCAACAGTCTGATAAACACAATAGAAAACAATGGAATTACGGAGTAATAAAGCGTATTACGCTAACATGTATTTCACGGGTTTATGAAAACCACTCTAATCAGTGAAAACCACTCTAGTACTAATTTTAAATAGTACTAAATAGAGGTATTTCTATTGTTTTCTATTGTTTCATTAGTGCTATTTAGTACTAATTAGTTAGTTTTCACGCTTTTCTAAATTGCACTCTAGTACTAACTTTAAATAGTACTAAATAGTGCTATTTCTATTGTTTTCCGGCATTGTTTCATTAGTGCTATTTAGTACTAATTAGTTAGTTTTCACGCTTTTCTAAATTGCACTCTAGTACTAACTTTAAATAGTACTAAATAGTGCTATTTCTATTGTTTTCTATTGTTTCATTAGTGCTATTTAGTACTAATTAGTTAGTTTTCAAGCTTTTCTAAATTGCACTCTATCTAACAGTATAACTTTGGCATAGTATCTTAATGAGCTTGAACTCTAGCTGTACTAAATATCTAGATTGCTTCGTGAATCAATTACGTGTTTCACTGTTATGATCTATAATCAGCTTACAATATGATAATCACAAACATGCACGAAACTGATATAGATTCTGGTAAACAACTAGACTGTAAAGTCATTATAAATACGGACAGTCTTAGCTTTGTAAAGTCAGTACTAGTAGTAGCGACCAGCGAACTAGAAGAAACACCGAATAAAGCCGGATCCAATTAGCCATTTCGGAGTTGATGTTTGCAGGGCATTGTGGGGCTGTTTTGAGGGACGCTTTATTTTCAATACGGCGACAAGTTTGAATAGTGATGTACCAAAGTTTTAAGTAAGTGAGTTTGGCACAAAATAATTATGTTTCCCAGTCATTTCCTCGTGTTTTACAGTAAATAGACAGCAATAGCGTCCCTCAAAACAGCCCCACAATTCCTTTCGAACATCAACTCCGAAATGGCTAATACCAGCTTCTACTTCGAGAGTCCTTCCTAACAAACACTCTTCATTGAGGGTTAAATGTTTTATACTGATAATACTGCCTTTATACATTAGGGTGGTGTGTCAACTACTGCCACATTCACGGCCTATGTAGTGATATCACTACTGGAAAGTAAGAAGAACCGCTACTCTACGGTACGTCATCATTAACAAGGAGTTATGGTGTGTCCCCAATTATTAGCATGTATATAGCTAATTGCATAATCGGATTGAAAATCATAAATCATAGAAGCTGAGACCGCAAGGATGGATGGGAAATCAGTTCATGACCCGCATTACATGCAGATATATTCAATTTTCTCGTTTTTGAAGGTTATGAGCTATTTAACTAAGATCCTACAAGTCTGGATAAAAAGGTCGATGATTTGACGATGTTATTTGAGAGTTTTAATTTCCCAGAATTCCTTTTGGTCATAGCTTTCATGATTTTCGACCTGACAACGATTATGCAATTAGCTATATATGCTAAATATATACGTTTGACACATGAATAAAGTTCATTATTTTTATTATTTTTATTATTATTATTATTATTATTATTATTATTATTATTATTATTATTATTGCGACAACAATGTTTCATTTTTTGCTTAATTTCCTTTTGCACTAAAAATATACTGCCGTATTTCTATCAGGATTTTGCAAGTTAACCATGTAGATGTAGATGTAGATGTAGATGTAGATGTAGATGTAGATGTAGATGTACGTAGATGTACGTAGATGTAGATGTAGATGTAGATGTAGATGTAGATGTAGATGTAGATGTAGATGTAGATGTAGATGTAGATGTAGATGTAGATGTAGATGTAGATGTAGATGTAGATGTAGATGTAGATGTAGATGTAGATGTAGATGTAGATGTAGATGTAGATGTAGATGTAGATGTAGATGTAGATGTAGATGTAGATGTAGATGTAGATGTAGATGTAGATGTAGATGTAGATGTAGATGTAGATGTAGATGTAGATGTAGATGTAGATGTAGTATGTAGATGTAGATGTAGATCAGTACGTAGATGTAGATGTAGATGTAGATGTAGATGTAGATGTAGATGTAGATGTAGATGTAGATGTAGATGTAGATGTAGATGTAGATGTAGATGTAGATGTAGATGTAGATGTACGTAGATGTAGATGTAGATGTAGATGTAGATGTAGATGTAGATGTAGATGTAGATGTAGATGTAGATGTAGATGTAGATGTAGATGTAGATGTAGATGTAGATGTAGATGTAGATGTAGATGTAGATGTAGATGTAGATGTAGATGTAGATGTAGATGTAGATGTAGATGTAGATGTAGATGTAGATGTAGATGTAGATGTAGATGTAGATGTAGATGTAGATGTAGATGTAGATGTAGATGTAGATGTAGATGTAGATGTAGATGTAGATGTAGATGTAGATGTAGATGTAGATGTAGATGTAGATGTAGATGTAGATGTAGATGTAGATGTAGATAGATGTAGATGTAGATGTAGATGTAGATGTAGATGTAGATGTAGATGTAGATGTAGATGTAGATGTAGATGTAGATGTAGATGTAGATGTAGATGTAGATCAGTACGTAGATGTAGATGTAGATGTAGATGTAGATGTAGATCAGTACGTAGATGTAGATGTAGATGTAGATGTAGATGTACGTAGATGTAGATGTAGATGTACGTAGATGTAGATGTACGTGATAGATGTACGTAGATGTAGATGTACGTAGATGTAGATCAGTACGTAGATGTAGATGTACGTAGATGTAGATGTACGTAGATGTAGATGTAGATGTAGATGTACGTAGATGTAGATCAGTACGTAGATGTAGATATACGTAGATGTAGATGTACGTAGATGTAGATGTACGTAGATGTAGATGTAGATGTAGATGTACGTGATAGATGTACGTAGATGTAGATGTACGTAGATGTAGATGTACGTGATAGATGTACGTAGATGTAGATGTAGATCAGTACGTAGATGTAGATGTAGATGTAGATGTACGTAGATGTAGATGTACGTGATAGATGTACGTAGATGTAGATGTAGATGTACGTAGATGTAGATGTACGTAGATGTAGATGTACGTAGATGTAGATGTAGATGTACGTAGATGTAGATGTAGATGTACGTGAGATGTAGATGTAGATGTACGTAGATGTAGATGTAGATGTAGATGTAGATGTAGATGTACGAAGATGTAGATGTAGATGTATAGTAGATGTACGTAGATGTGTATACTTTTCAGTAAAATGCACTGATATTTCTTCAGGTCGATAATGCTCTCGCGTGCATCTCGGCTCAAAACGATAACATGACAGATTCCTACAGTAACGCAATCATTGCTTATGCTCTAACACTTGCAAGACATCAAGACCAGGGAAAATACCTTCAACGACTCAAGTCTCAAGCCATTGTGAAAGGTTAGTCATTTCAGTCAAGTTTCAAACAGACAAAGGCTTAACTGTGTCCAATTTGATTATTTTAATAATAATATTTAGATGGACAAATGCACTGGGAGAAAAAAGAAAAGCCAATCAAACGAGAAACGGGTGAATGGGTTCCACCATATCACCGTTCGTCCTCAAGTAACATTGAAATGACTTCTTACGCACTCATGGCGATGATTGGTGACGGAACCGATTCTACTGCACTTGCTAAGGCTAGGCCTATTGTACGATGGTTATCTAAGCAAAGGAACGCACATGGAGGATTTGCATCCACACAGGTAACATCTCACGCCCTATGGAGCACGTTACGATTTGCATCCACACAGGTAACATCTCACGCCCTATAGACCGAATGCAATAATGGCGTCCAATTTCAATTGCCATTGTTCTGGACTGACTAGCCTCTCATACAGGTGAAAATGCTTTTGTGTTGGCCACAAGAACACGAGGTTAGTCAGTCCAGAACAATGGCAATTGAAATTGGACGCCATTATTGCATTCGGTCTATGGAGCACGTCACGATTTGCATCCACACAGGTAACATCTCACGCCCTACCTCAAGACTAAGAAAATAAAAATTTCTAGATTGCAAATAATAATCAGGTCCTTTACAGTGTGACTACACCAACCAAGGCCACCCAAATACAAATTTCATACAAATTATCCAATCACAATTGAGCATTTAAACAATGGAATCTGCACAAATTTTCAAATTTTCGCTTTAAAAGCATATATTTTACTTTATATGTGTATGTATATGATCAAGAGTGAACAAGAAACAGTTTAAATTGTAGAATTCGACATCATTCTGTTATTCAGCGTCACAAATGTGATTAGAAAATTTGATTCAAATTTTGTTTGGGTGGCCTTGGTTGGTGTAGTCGCACGGTAACATGTCCAAGTGCGCGCTGTCATACTAACGAATGAATACAATCAATAGAATTCTGCTAGATTGGAGTAACAATCACAAGATAAATTGGTTATTGAATGGCCACTTGTGTGATAAAGCCTTTAGTGTTTAACCTCTTTGTTTCTATTGCTATCTATATCATCCGTTCGTCAAGGCTTAAAGGCCACTCGGGGCCTTTAAACTTTGACGAGCGATATCGATAAATCCTTTATTACAGTTGTGGCTACTGATTCCGCAATTAGCCATTACCTAAACGAGCAGGGGACTGGGACCAAGTCCGTAAAACTAATTCAATAAGAAACTAGCAAAAATGGGCATCATTTTCTGAGAGAGCAGATCAAACTTAGCTAGTCTGGAAAGTTTGGTGAACTTCGGTTTAATATTGACGATGCTAGAGGACATCAAAGATGTCTATTTCCCCATACAAACACTGTAAATTTTTGACGTTGTCCAGCCAAACCATACTCCACATTCACTGTAAAAGTTTGGCTGGACAACACAATTTCAAAAGTTTATAATTCCGACAGAATTCGCTCAAATCACATCAAACTTTGCACAGATACTAATTTCAACATGCTGTTTCATGTCATAAGCTTAATTTTGTAATTGCATTAATTCTAATAAACTCGTTCCCAGTCCCCTGCTCGTTTAGGTAATGGCTAATAACCCTTACTTAAAATCAGTGAAGAGATCGATCAGTCTACCTTAGTTTAAACATAGTAGGGAGTAATGCATGGTAGTTTGTTTAATATGAAATTATGTGATTCGATGTTTAGGATACGACCGTAGCTCTTCAAGCACTATCTAAGTATGCCGTGTATGTATATCGTGCTGGAACACTGAAATCGACGAGGATAGACATCGGTCACGCCGATAAGGGGAACTTCTCCCATAATTTCCGCATTAATGATAACAACAGTTTGGTATTGCAACAGGTTGAGGTGAGTATTTCATTTCTAAGAAAACCATCGCATCAATTCTCCATATTCTTCAGTGGTTCTCAATTGTCTTATTTTCATTTTCTCTTTACTCTACTTTCATCTAATTGCTGGTTTTCAATGAGTTTTTTAAATCTCTTTACAATCAGGTACCAGCGAATAGTCTGCCAATGAAAATCCCAATCAAAGCTGTTGGCGATGGTTGCGCCCTTGTTCAAGTAAGGTTTCTATGTCATTCATGTCTGATTAAAGAATGACAGTTCTGAGCAAAAACTTTACATCTAGGCCCACGTGTCTTACAATATCCCAGCCATCAAAGAAAAGCATGCTTTCAAACTTTCAACCTACGTGCGCCGTCGAAAGGTCAAAAGAGCCATCGTTTTGAAAACCAACGCAGGAGAGCGGCTGTGCCAGCCTCTAGAAATGACAGTTTGTGCACAGTAAGTGCTATTTTGCAACTATTTTTCGTTTACAGCAATGTAAAGAGTTACACAAGACTTAACTCACAATATTTGTCGTTATTTTAAGATGGCTTAAAGAAGGCAAATCTAACATGCCCATCATTGAAGTTAAACTGGTATCTGGGTTTAATCCTGATGAAGAATCGTTAGAAAGGGTAATACAGACAATGACCTGACTGTTCTAAAACTGCTACCCAACTCATCTTTCAATTCCTGTTGCTGTCATGTGTCAGACGACAGTTGCATCTGACAACTGACACCTTACTTAGACTACTGACACCTTACTTAGACTACTGACACCTTACTTAGAATACTGACACCTTACTTAGATTACTGACACCTTACTTAGACTACTGACACCTTACTTAGACTACTGACACCTTACTTAGACTACTGACACCTTACTTAGACTACTGACACCTTACTTAGACTACTGACACCTTACACAGGCTCGTGTCAACTTACTTAGACTACTGACACCTTACTTTGACAACTGACACCTTACACAGGCTCTTGTCACCTGACTTAGACTACTGACACCTTACACAGGCTCTTGTCACCTGACTTTGACAACTGACACCTGACACCTACACAGGCTCTTGTCACCTTGTCACCTGACTTAGACTACTGACACCTTACACAGGCTCTTGTCACCTGACTTAGACAACTGACACCTTACACAGGCTTGTCTGACACCTTCACCTGACTTAGACAACTGACACCTTACACAGGCTCTTGTCACCTGACTTAGACTACTGACACCTTACACAGGCTCTTGTCACCTGACTTAGACTACTGACACCTTACACAGGCTCTTGTCACCTGACTTAGACTACTGACACCTTACACAGGCTCTTGTCACCTGACTTAGACTACTGACACCTTACACAGGCTCTTGTCACCTGACTTAGACTACTGACACCTTACACAGCCTCTTCTTGTCACCTGACTTAGACTACTGACACCCTTACACAGGCTCTTGTCACCTGACTTAGACTACTGACACCTTACACAGGCTCTTGTCACCTGACTTAGACAACTGACACCTTACACAGGCTCTTGTCACCTGACTTAGACTACTGACACCTTACACAGGCTCTTGTCACCTGACTTATGCTACTGACACCTTACACACCTTACTCTTGTCACCTGACTTAGACTACTGACACCTTACACAGGCTCTTGTCACCTGACTTAGACAACTGACACCTTACACAGGCTCTCACCTGTCACCTGACTTAGACAACTGACACCTTACACAGGCTCTTGTCACCTGACTTAGACTACTGACACCTTACACAGGCTCTTGTCACCTGACTTAGACAACTGACACCTTACACAGGCTCTTGTCACCTGACTTATGTCTACTGACACCTTACACAGGCTCTTGTCACCTGACTTAGACAACTGACACCTTACACAGGCTCTTGTCACCTGACTTAGACTACTGACACCTTACACAGGCTCTTGTCACCTGACTTAGACTACTGACACCTTACACAGGCTCTTGTCACCTGACTTAGACAACTGACACCTTACACAGGCTCTTGTCACCTGACTTAGACAACTGACTTAGACAACTGACACCTTACACAGGCTCTTGTCACCTGACTTAGACTACTGACACCTTACACAAGCTCTTGTCACCTGACTTAGACAACTGTAATGACAGAAAATACAGTGGCACAATTCTGTCAAAAGACCAATATGACGCAAGACTTATCACAGCTGTACTGCATAGCTACAGTTATTAAAACTGACAACAGAATTTGCTTCATTGTTTTAGTTGTTGAATCATAGTGGCCTGGGTCTGATGAGGTTTGAAATCGAGAAGAATAAGGTGGTCTTGTACTTCAATGAGGTATGACTTTACATTACAATCAAAGACTAACATTACCGACAATATATCAGCAGTTTGCAACAAGGGGTTCTCAATAATATTACCATGCATTCAGATCAGAAGCTCTCATGCTCCACCCAAAGGGGTATCTTTTTCAGGCTGGATGTATATAAAAGAGTAGCTGGGATTTCTTCAGTTGAAGTATAGAAAGGGTTAGGGAAAACTGTCATTTTGGTAATTTTAAAAATGGGTCTTTCAAAATATCTCGAACAGACGCACCTAATGGCTGATTCATCCAAGTATGAAAGGTGAAGGCGTTTATATACCTTTACTGTCAAAAATTGTATATAAAAGGATAAAGGTTTGGACCTCGGGGCAGAGCTTCCCTGGACCGCGGAGATGGTGGGCACCGGGGACTTTAGCCCCCTCAATAATGGCTGGTTTTCCATTTATATAAATTCAGCCATATTCAGGGATCTTGAAGGGCTCAGAAACCCCCCCACCCCCCCTCTCTCTCTCTCTCTCTCTCTCCCCTCATATAAAAGGTAAAGGTATTTATTTTACTTCGATAACGCGGGGAGTGGTTGCCATCGTTGACATCGTTTACACCAGATTTTCGATATTTACTTTTACTCTTATCAGATGAAGACAATGTGTCTTAGTTTTGGAATTCATCAAACAGTTGTTGTAAAGAAAACCAAGCCGGCATCAGTGACTGTATACGAGTATTACGACACAGGTAACCCACTAGTAATATTTGTATTACGACACAGGTAACCCACTAGAAATATTTGTATTACGACACAGGTAGCCCACTAGCAATATTTGTATTACGACACAGGTAACCCACTAGTAATATTTGTATTACGACACAGGTAACCCACTAGAAATATTTGTATTACGACACAGGTAACCCACTAGTAATATTTGTATTACGACACAGGTAACCCACTAGAAATATTTGTATTACGACACAGGTAACCCACTAGAAATATTTGTATTACGACACAGGTAACCCACTAGAAATATTTATATTACGACACAGGTAACCCACTAGAAATATTTGTATTACGACACAGGTAACCCACTAGAAATATTTGTATTACGACACAGGTAACCCACTAGAAATATTTGTATTACGACACAGGTAACCCACTAGTAATATTTATATTACGACACAGGTAACCCACTAGTAATATTTGTATTACGACACAGGTAACCCACTAGAAATATTTGTGTTACGACACAGGTAACCCACTAGCTAGAAATATTTGTATTGCGACACAGGTAACCCACTAGCAACATTTGTATTACGACACAGGTAACCCACTAGCAATATTTGTATTACGACACAGGTAACCCACTAGAAATATTTGTGTTACGACACAGGTAACCCACTAGCTAGAAATATTTGTATTGCGACACAGGTAACCCACTAGCAACATTTGTATTACGACACAGGTAACCCACTAGCAATATTTGTATTACGACACAGGTAACCCACTAGCAATATTTGTATTACGACACAGGTAACCCACTAGCAATATTTGTAGTACGACACAGGTAACCCACTAGCAATATTTGTAGTACGACATAGGTAACCCACTAGAAATAAATCAGTCCACATCACCATCAATAAGCAATATTTGTATTACATTTATCTCGTCGTTCATTGATCAGTTGCTTGTCTATTCTATTGTAGATAAAGCAGCTACTACTAACTATGCTATCACAGAAGATCTTTGTATATCAAAGCCAGGTACTTATACCCAAACAAGCAAAATATATTGACGCATTGTGCCCGGCATTTTATATGCACAATTTTATCACTTAAAGTGACTGAAATTTAAGTTTGGGAACGTTCAACCCTCGAGTGTTACTCATCAATTAGCTTGAGTATCAGGCTTTTCTTCCCCACTAGAAGGCCTGATACTCAGGCTATTCATCAGTGGCCATTGTACTTGCATATTGCGCAAATATAATAATATATATTCCATTCCATCCTTCGTCAACGGTACTGGTTTTGCGACGCGTATGCGACATGTTTTGTATGTGTATCAATTTGTCTTTTAATTTTGTCTTTTTTTTGTCACAAGCAAATCGAGCAAATCGGCATAGACATTGCCCATTTTGTCCCAGGAAGGTTGATCTAAACACCAAGTGGCCCTTGGTCTGCCAGATCAATAACGGTACGTAAGACAAATATATCATTTCGATAAAATGTTCCCGGGGGGGTACTCCCTTTGTCCAAGTGGTAGGGGTGATCGGCGGTCCTTTTAGGGCCGAAAATATTTCCTGTGTGTACCTTTTAGGGTTCCGACACAAAAGTCAGTTACGTAACATGAGTCCGTACCTTTTAGGGTCAATTGAAAGAACAGAAGAAAGATATTGTCCAGGCACTGATTAAACGATATCAGCACAATCACTTTTTCGCCATATATGGTCATATATGTCGTACCTTTTAGGGGTTGAAATCAACATGGCTTCAACAGCTCTTTTAATGTATGCGTACCTTTTGGGGTCGTTTTCAAAACCGACCGCCGATCACCCCTACCACTTGGACAAAGGGAGTACCCCCCCCCCCCCCCCCCCCCCCCGGAAAATGTTGCGTATATACATTGTACTTCTGACATGTTTTACAGAGACTTAGCTTAACTTCCTTTCGATTATTTTGATTAGTTATCTGATAACCACTGATTCTGATTTAATTACAGTTTTATCCTTTCGAACTTTGAGAAACGGCTCGAGAAAGTTCAAGGTCTTGCTTACTCGCCAGGAGTTGATTTCTAAAACGCCAAAAAGGACAGTTAATCGTAGAATCGAGGTGTCCGTACCTAGAGGCTGCCAATGTGATACGTTGCGCCTGGACAACTATGCTGTAGTGTTGTTGAAGGATAGAAAGATTGGCAACCGTAACAATCTGATAAGAGTGCGCTTGGATCAAGATGACTTGGTGTTGCCTCGTCGAACCGTTTCCGCGAAGTCACTGAGAACTGCCTTTTCCAAGTGTTTTCCCAGTAATGTTAAGGTTTATTCGGGTCTTTAGGTGCACGAACCTGTGAGTATAGAGGTTTGAAATCTCAATATGCAAATTTGATGACGTCAATCCAGGAATTTGTAATACTTTCAGTAGACTTTTTCAAGGAGATCTTATTTTTTGAAATGGGCAAAAAAGTTATAAATTCATTGACAAAGACTGTGTCAATAATCAGCACAAGGGCGTTTTTGTATAATAAACGTCATCAAATTTGCATATTGAGATTTTAAACCTCTATAACTCATAAACGCAAGGTTCAAATCACAAAATACTGAACCCAACTATTTAGCTTATATTAAAGCAGAGAAAGATTCTTATACATTTTTTTATTATTTTGTAAACTTCTTTATAGTTCAAAGTGGTTCGTTATTATTAAAATCTTGTCAAAACAGCTTGATCTTTAGACGTACTTTAATGACATGAAATGAGCAATGACCTGCACTGAGCCGGGTGGCGTACATGCTCGAGGATCCAGCGGTTTTTGTCCGGCACTCCGAAGTCACGCCGGGCAAAAACCGCTGGATCCTCGAGCATGGGTGGCGTAGCTACTATATATGTTCACTGAATAAATACTAGTTTTCGTCAAATTTGCACAGCAAAAGGCCACTAAGTTCCTTGGCTGCTATTTTCTTGTAGACGCGCAAATAATTTCGCTAAAAATCTCCAGAAGGATTTCACAGAAATTACGGGCTTACAGGGACTTATATTTTAAGGCCTTTTTCTAACTCCGTCTCTCTGTCTCTCTCTCTTTTCTCTCTCTCTCTAACCCTTGGCTTGCCTTTTACCTTAGTCCTTTGTAAAGGTACTGGCTTAGGGGCCGGACATCCCCTCCCCTCATTGGCCTTAATTTTGGTTATGACCTAGTTTTATACAGCACCGACGGTCATGCTACCACAGGTATCCCGAGTAATCAGAATTGGTACCTTTTAGGGATAAAAAATATTTGTTACCAAGTCCAAAATTCAGAAAATTCAAGGTCAAGATTCTGGTTAAAATGTACGAGGAGCACCTTTACCAATTTTACATGGGAGTGGCCCCACTCCCTTCCCCTCCCCCCCCCCCACTCGCCCCCCCCCCCCCCCCCCCCCCCCCCCCCCACACACATGGTTTCTTGGAAAAGTTGCATGGTTTTCTTGGATTTTCTTGGTTTTCTTGGGGTGTCATCTATTCCCCTGGAATCATGAAGTAAAATGTCAGAAGCGATGCAAATATAACGATAGCAAATGCAATGCAGAAAAATCTGTCCAAAACCATGGCCGCAAAGTGCCAGCGTTCTTCATTCCTTGACGAAGAGAGTAACTTATGAAGCTCGTTTAGCTTAACATGAATGTTGTTGAGTTTATCTTCTGTGAGATCCATTCTGGGATTCGATACCCTGTACATCGAACCAGTTGCCGCAATGCTGCATAGTTTACACTTGGGATGAATGCGATTGATAATAGGACTCTCTGATCCAACAGTTCTGCTGGAATCCTTAGAGAATTGAGGCTTTTCAACCATTTTCATTCTCAGCAATTTTGCCAAGAAGTCAAAGATAAAAACCTGCAGCCATGCTGGCAGCTCTTGCTCTGGATCATGGTAGTGATACAGTTGCAGTGATAATGACGTTGCAAGTAAACACAACGAATTCTCAAATAGAATTGCAACAAAAAACCTATTAATCAAGGGAACAACTTCTGAAGTTTTCGGGATGTTCTCGGTGAATATCAACATGTAAACCGTAAGTCCCAGCAACAGTGTGATCATCATGGCAATCCTCTCCCCGGACCCAGGAGG
Organism: Actinostola sp. cb2023; assembly: GCA_033675265.1. Lineage (NCBI taxonomy): Eukaryota > Metazoa > Cnidaria > Anthozoa > Actiniaria > Actinostolidae > Actinostola > Actinostola sp. cb2023. The sequence goes on along the minus strand of JAUJYZ010001082.1, from coordinate 831,747 downwards.
GAGCGTGAATGAAAGCACAGACAGAGTAGCCAACATGACACAAGGAATGATGAGGTTCTGTACATAAAACAATGCACGACGTTTTAAGTAGATATGGTAAGTCACGTCCACGTATGGATATTTGCAGCAACTGTACTTGACAAGATTGCGGCTTCTTGTCATTTTGATCAAATCCCATTCACCATTCGGGGAATACTTGGACAAATCCGGCTCGCCACTTTGCACCTGGAGAAGCAGAAATTGGGTAGTGAAGATCCAGGAACCGAATTTTAGTTTACAATTTTGGCGATCGAAAGGAAAGTATGTTATGTCAATCTTGCACATTGATTTGACGAGTGTCGGCGCGAACCACTGGATATTGCCATCACTGTTGAGAATGACCTTAGTGTCGAACTTGTACATCTGTCCTATATTGTCTCCATTTATGCTGGGGGAAAGTAAAAAGCAAGGGTAATTATTAGAACTGATCAAGGGAAATTGTCCTATTCAAGCTAGTCTTTAGTAATTTTTTGTTACAAAAAAAACTACTTGCTACATTAATGTTCCGCGCCTGAGAAATTCCTGTGAACCTCAGAGAAACTCCTATATACCCCTCCAAAGAATAAGAGATATACCTTGGAAAATCCCTAACTCTCAAGAAAAACCCATTCTCTGAAAAATCATCTATAAAATCCCTGAGAAATCCAATGATGGCTAGAGAAATTATTACAATTATGGCTGCTTTAGGTTCGCAAAGGATTACTGGGTAAAATGTTCAGCTGTTATATTTTTCTGTTCTGTCAATTGCTGGTTTGCAAATAATCCCTGGAGATATAAATAACAAAGACGCAGCGGCCATGTTGGTGGTGCATTCAAGAGACTGATCCCATGAGGAATTGGGATCCAACATGGCCGCCATGACGTCACGAGAAACCTTTGGCCAAGATAAATATGATTTATTGTTGGAAACGAAACTACTTACTTATTGTACAGCACAATGTCTGGTAACCAAACTAATGTGGGGTCCACGTGTATTGTAGACACTCCTCCATATTTCATGGGGTCCCATCTGAGGCGAGGGTTTGTCCAATACTAAGAAAACAACATACTCAGGGGTAAGGCGTCATCATTAATACTACCAGTGAAAGTCCCGGTTAAGGAAAACAATGATCATCATCTTCACCATTACTTATGCCAACGACACATATGATTAATGTTTTCAGCGCGCATCAGAGATATTCAGCATAACTATATAGTCGGATATCTGCTAACGGATACCTCTAGTACGCGCATGCGCACACAGGTCCTGATCGTTTCATTTCACTAGTTTATGTCATTTATTTATCGGATAAAATAATTACCACTAAGCGAATTTCACGTATTCTATCGCCCATGCTCTCACCATTACAATCACCCTCGTTAGTTCTCATTCATGGTTTGTTTAATAGTTTGATGCTTACGATGACGACACTCATGTCCAGGTAGCATTACAGTCGTTTTCGTACGAGTGGGAAGTAGTTACGGTACGTGCCGTGTCGTGCGGTGACCGTGCCGTGTCCAAGTATTCTGATTGGTTGAGCAATGATTTTGCGCACTGTGATTGCTTGAATAGATGTCTTTGATTCCGTACCGTGACGGTAACTCCGTGCCGTAGGTTTCCCACTCACTCATACGACTCTAGACTTCTCACCTGACGAACCCATATGTAGCTCGACAAGATCTGGTTCTTACTGTCCTGGCAAGAAGTAACATTAAAAAACGTAATAAGGTCAGGGAAAAAAAGCAAAATTAAATAGTTAAATAATTAATGTAATAACGAGAAGATAAATCTCGTCATTACATTAGATTTTTATTCCATTTACACCATTTTGTTTACAATCATTTTAATACATACATGTAGGGTAGAATTTTGCAGATAGTTAGGTGTTGGGATACCTGAAAATAGTTTAAAGACCAATCAAAGTCAGGTACCCCAGTACAATGAAAGGAAATTACAAACATCTCTGAATTTTGGTCATAAAATATTTACTAAATTTATATACTGAATACAATAAATTCATCATTAAGCTGTATGCCCAGAGATGTATTATTAATATTAAAGAATTAAAGTATTTTAATTGTTTCAAAGGCAGTTCTCATCCAAGTTTCCATCCACGTAAAAGCACACGTCAATTTAACATTGAATACTGTAGTCCATCGTCTCTAAACAAATTGTATGTGGACACTCTAAAACTAGTTTATTGTGTGATTGTATACACCTGTTTTCAAAAACGTTGTCCATTTACAAAATAGTAAAGAGTAAAGAGTAGAAAGGAATTAATTAGAGAAACAATGAGCCACAGTTCTGCATGATTGAATTTCATTTGTTTCTCTAATGAATTCCTTTCTACTATTTACTATTTTGTATTTTGTAAATGGACAACGTTTTTGAAAACAGGTGTATGTAGTAGTGGCAAAGCTAATAAAATAAATAAATAGTCCTATTTCTTCAAGACAAACCTTGGAAATTCTTTTCTAAAACGTTGTAACTTACCATTTCAACAAGTTGGCTGTACGCGATGTCTAGCGTGATATTCACAGGTGTGTTGCGGTCTTCAACTGGTACGATCTCACGCACAAGTTCGTGGTTCCTAGTGATGTCACGTAACAGCCGCAGATAATCATCGCTGTCATTTGATGACGTTTGTGCTGCTTTAGTCATTCAAAAAGTACCGAGAAAGAAAAGGAAAGAAGAAAAATGGAAGATAGATAAATATCAGAAGCAATGGCGTCAGGTATTTCAAGCGCAATGCATTGTGGGATTAACTTAGTCCAAGGTCGCAATATGTCAATGAAAAGGAATGGGAATCATTGCATACATACATTTTTTCTTAGCACCACAATTAACAAACAAAATAAATGTCAAAAAAGTGCAAATTGTCCACCATGCTTTCCGATGTGGAAAGTGCGCAATCTTTCCGATTTGAATTTAGTATAAATAACCCAAAGAGCTCAGGAACTATAAAGAGGCCTTATGTGCCGCGAAGAAGTCAGATCAGATGACATGTTATTTACAATAAAAATTAAACCACAAACTAAATTCAAGCAAAACCCCATGTGGTTTCAAGAGATGAAAAAGCTGTGCTAAGCTAATTAACCTGCTCTTACCGCGCCACATTCACAAGGATCCTAAACAGCTGTGTTTACCACTTTTATTGATTGCGTGTCCACCTTGTCAGTTCACAAACGACGTGACTGCGTTATTAATTAAAGTCATTACGATATACCAATGTGGGCGTGATCGTGGATTATAGTGACACGGTTTAGGTATGCCTGCCCGATTCACTCTTCTCACGCGTACTGATTTTTAAGATCAGCAAACTGGTTTCTTTCTGGTGCAAACAGCCTATATGATCTGAAAGAGTTTGTCTGAAACTTCTACATTATACTTATATAACTAATTTCATGACGAAATTATATATCTCTGCGAAGTTATGAACGATTTAAATTCTGAAAAAACATCAAAACGAGGCTTGCAACGCATGACGGCAAAATCCCATACTAAAGTCTATAAATGTCATCCCCGATAACTTTTTGAGATTTTATCCTATACAATCGAAACTTTCCAGAAATGTTCTTTCAGACAAACTCTTTCAGATCATATAGGCTGTTTGCACCAGAAAGAAACCAGTTTGCCGATCTTAAAAATCAGTACGCGTGACTGAGAAGAGTGAATTACAGAGCATATATGAAGAGACGAACCGGAAACAATAGCCATATAGCAAATATGGAATTACCAAATAAGGCATTATAGATAAATTGACAGATGGAAACGTTTTTTCTAAGCTACTTGTAGCCTCTTCTTACGGCGTTTTATCCGAGGATATTGGTTCCGAGGATATTGGGTTACCTGTGGTGGGGGTTAATTAACCGCGGGTGACTAAGGCGAGGGGGAGGAACGCCGAATATCCTCGGAACCAATATCCTCGGATAAAACGCCGTAACAAGAGGCTACAAGTAGCTTACGTTTTTTCGAGAAAGCAACACTTTTAAGAATGTGTTTTCAAAATTAGCAATGATCTAATAGAGGATATCTGAGGTTATGGCTTAGGGGAGATGAGTGTAGTGTACAGAATATAGAATGTAGTAAGAAGTGAGTGTGAGAGTCGTGTCCCCACTAGGGAGATGAGTGTAGTGTACAGAATATAGAATGTAGTAAGAAGTGAGTGTGAGAGTCGTGTCCCCACTAGTGAGATGAGTGTTGGGTGTATAGAATATAGAATGTAGTAAGAAGTGAGTGTGAGAGTCGTGTCCCCACTAGTGAGATGACTGTTGAGTGTACAGAATATAGAATGTAGTAAGAAGTGAGTGTGAGAGTAGTGTCCCCACTAGCTAGTGAGATGAGTGTAGTGTACAGAATATAGAATGTAGTAAGAAGTGAGTGTGAGAGTCGTGTCCCCACTAGTGAGATGAGTGTTGGGTGTATAGAATATAGAATATAGAATGTAGTAAGAAGTGAGTGTGAGAGTCGTGTCCCCACTAGTGAGATGAATGTTGGGTGTATAGAATATAGAATGTAGTAAGAAGTGAGTGTGAGAGTCGTGTCCCCACTAGTGAGATGAGTGTTGTTGTGGTGTATAGAATATAGAATGTAGTAAGAAGTGTGTGTGAGAGTCGTGTCCCCACTAGTGAGATGAGTGTTGTGTGTATTGAATATAGAATGTAGTAAGAAGTGAGTGTGAGAGTCGTGTCCCCACTAGTGAGATGAGTGTTGGGTGTATAGAATATAGAATGTAGTAAGAAGTGAGTGTGAGAGTCATGTCCCCACTAGCTAGTAAGACGAGTGTTGTGTGTACAGAATATAGAATGTAGTAAGAAGTGAGTGTGAGAGTCGTGTCCCCACTAGCTAGTAGTAAGACGAATGTAGTGTGTACTAGAGAATATAGAATGTAGTAAGAAGTGAGTGTGAGAGTCATGTCCCCACTAGCTAGTAAGACGAATGTTGTGTGTACAGAATATAGAATGTAGTAAGAAGTGAGTGTGAGAGTCGTGTCCCCACTAGTGAGATGAGTGTTGTGTGTATAGAATATAGAATGTAGTAAGAAGTGAGTGTGAGAGTCGTGTCCCCACTAGTGAGATGAGTGTTGTGTGTATAGAATATAGAATGTAGTAAGAAGTGAGTGTGAGAGTCATGTCCCCACTAGTGAGATGAGTGTAGTGTACAGAATATAGAATGTAGTAAGAAGTGAGTGTGAGAGTCGTGTCCCCACTAGCTAGTAAGACGAATGTTGTGTGTATAGAATATAGAATGTAGTAAGAAGTGAGTGTGAGAGTCATGTCCCCACTAGTGAGATGAGTGTTGTGTACATAGAATATAGAATGTAGTAAGAAGTGAGTGTGAGAGTCGTGTCCCCACTAGCTAGTGAGACGAATGTTGTGTGTATTGAATATAGAATGTAGTAAGAAGTGAGTGTGAGAGTCGTGTCCCCACTAGTGAGATGAGTGTTGTGTGTATTGAATATAGAATGTAGTAAGAAGTGAGTGTGAGAGTCGTGTCCCCACTAGCTAGTGAGATGAGTGTTGTGTGTATAGAATATAGAATGTAGTAAGAAGTGAGTGTGAGAGTCGTGTCCCCACTAGTGAGATGAGTGTTGAGTGTACAGAATACAGAATATAGAATGTAGTAAGAAGTGAGTGTGAGAGTCGTGTCCCCACTAGTAGTGAGACGAATGTTGAGTGTATAGAATATAGAATGTAGTAAGAAGTGAGTGTGAGAGTCGTGTCCCCACTAGTGAGATGAGTGTTGTGTGTACAGAATACAGAATATAGAATGTAGTAAGAAGTGAGTGTGAGAGTCGTGTCCCCACTAGTAGTGAGACGAATGTTGTGTGTATTGAATATAGAATGTAGTAAGAAGTGAGTGTGAGAGTCGTGTCCCCACTAGTGAGATGAGTGTTGTGTGTATAGAATATAGAATGTAGTAAGAAGTGAGTGTGAGAGTCGTGTCCCCACTAGTGAGATGAATGTTGTGTGTATTGAATATAGAATGTAGTAAGAAGTGAGTGTGAGAGTCGTGTCCCCACTAGTGAGATGAGTGTTGTGTGTACAGAATATAGAATGTAGTAAGAAGTGAGTGTGAGAGTCGTGTCCCCACTAGTGAGATGAGTGTTGAGTGTGTAATATAGAATATAGAATGTAGTAAGAAGTGAGTGTGAGAGTCGTGTCCCCACTAGTGTAAGACGAATGTTGTGTGTATTGAATATAGAATGTAGTAAGAAGTGAGTGTGAGAGTCGTGTCCCCACTAGCTAGTAAGACGAATGTTGTGTGTATTGAATATAGAATGTAGTAAGAAGTGAGTGTGAGAGTCGTGTCCCCACTAGTAGTGAGACGACTGTTGTGTGTATAGAATATAGAATGTAGTAAGAAGTGAGTGTGAGAGTCGTGTCCCCACTAGTGAGATGAGTGTTGTGTGTATAGAATAGAAGTAATGTAGTAAGAAGTGAGTGTGAGAGTCGTGTCCCCCGCACTAGTAAGATAAGTGTTGTGTGTATTGAATATAGAATGTAGTAAGAAGTGAGTGTGAGAGTCGTGTTCCCCACTAGTGAGATGAGTGTTGAGTGTACAGAATATAGAATGTAGAATGTAGTAAGAAGTGAGTGTGAGAGTCGTGTTCCCACTAGTGAGATGAATGTTGGGTGTATTGAATATAGAATGTAGTAAGAAGTGAGTGTGAGAGTCGTGTCCCCACTAGCTAGTGAGACGAATGTGTTGTGTGTATTGAATATAGAATGTAGTAAGAAGTGAGTGTGAGAGTCGTGTCCCCACTAGTGAGATGAGTGTTGAGTGTACAGAATATAGAATGTAGAATGTAGTAAGAAGTGAGTGTGAGAGTCGTGTCCCCACTAGTAGTGAGACGAATGTTGTGTGTATTGAATATAGAATGTAGTAAGAAGTGAGTGTGAGAGTCGTGTCCCCACTAGTGAGATGAGTGTTGTGTGTATAGAATATAGAATGTAGTAAGAAGTGAGTGTGAGAGTCGTGTTCCCACTACTGAGTGAGATGAGTGTTGTGTGTTTAGAATATAGAATGTAGTAAGAAGTGAGTGCGAGAGTCGTGTCCCCACTAGTGAGATGAGTGTTGGTGTGTTAGAATATAGAATGTAGTAAGAAGTGAGTGTGAGAGTCGTATCTCCACTAGTGAGATGAGTGTTGGGTGTTCAGAATATAGAATGTAGTAAAAAGTGAGTGTGAGAGTCGTGTCTCCACTAGTGAGATAAGTGTTGAGTGTACAGAATATAGAATGTAGTAAAAAGTGAGTGTGAGGGTCGTGTCCCCACTAGTGAGATGAGTGTTGAGTGTATAGAATATAGAATGTAGTAAGAAGTGAGTGCGAGAGTCGTGTCCCCACTAGTGAGATAAGTGTTGAGTGTATAGAATATAGAATGTAGTAAAAAGTGAGTGTGAGAGTCGTGTCCCCCACTAGTGAGATGAGTGTTGTGTGTACAGAATATAGAATGTAGTAAGAAGTGAGTGTGAGAGTCGTGTCTCCACTAGTGAGATGAGTGTTGTGTGTATTGAATATAGAATGTAGTAAGAAGTGAGTGTGAGAGTCGTGTCCCCACTAGTGAGATGAGTGTTGGGTGTATAGAATATAGAATGTAGTAAGAAGTGAGTGTGAGAGTCGTGTCCCCACTAGTGAGATGAGTGTTGGGTGTATAGAATATAGAATGTAGTAAGAAGTGAGTGTGTGAGTCGTGTCCCCACTAGTGAGATGAGTGTTGGGTGTATAGAATATAGAATGTAGTAAGAAGTGAGTGTGAGAGTCGTGTCCCCACTAGTGAGATGAGTGTTGGGTGTATAGAATGTAGTAAGGAGTGAGTGCGAGAGTCATGTCCCCACTAGTGAGATGAGTGTTGAGTGTATAGAATATAGAATGTAGTAAGAAGTGAGTGTGAGAGTCGTGTCCCCAATTAGCAGCACTGCTAAATACATTGACACGTTAAAAAAGTCATTTATTTATAGCATTTCATTTTGTTATTCACTTGGATCAGAAATAGTTCGGGGTTTTTTTTTGCTGACACTTTCGTGGATTTCTAATCTTTTTTTGCCAATTATGAAAATAAGAAGTTTCTGGAACCACAAATAAATAAACTGTCAACTACGGAGTCGAGTTCCATTGTTTATCGAGACGGATATTCTGTTTGGATATATTCCATGCAAATTAGCAATTCATGTTGAACGTTCTCGTTGTCATGACTCGCAAAAGTTTTATTTTAGCAAAACCATATATTTGAAAACTTCTTTTTCTCTCAAGCGAGACTTTTCATTACGATTATTCAAATCGTAATGAAGACAGTTCGTCACAAGTATAGACCGAATTCATAATGGCTGCTTCTAATTTGCATAAAAGCCAAAAAATATCATTTTGGGAAAAGGAAATGTTTGATGCGATAGAATGTGATTATCTAAATACTATGTGTGTGTTTTGAAACCAAATAATGAATCCTTGAGAAGATATGAACATTTGAAATTGCACCAAAACGAGGCTTTTTAGGACTCACTTGAAAAATACATACCAAAACTCTCTATTCATGATCTGTCATAACTCCGATGATATTTTGTGTACAGCAAAGAAGCTTTCCAAATATGTTTATTTCTAGGTACTGTTTTAGATGACAGTGATCATTTGTGCCAGAAACGTATCGTATCGCCAAACTAAAAATACGCCATTATGAATTCGGTGTATATCTATGGCCGAATCACGAACAGGTTTTATAATAATAAAACACAATTAATTCATTTAAAGCAAAACAAAAAACAAAACAGTTTAATTGAAGAAAGTTTTCAAAAATTGATTGAAACACCATTTACGCGAAAGGAGCCAACGTTTCAAAAGTGTTTTTTTGATACTATGACAAGCCGGGCTTGAAAGGGTACTTGGCTGCGGTGCAAGCTAGACTGAAAATGAAACCATGTCTGCGCAATGCACATCGAACCAGCACTTGACATTAAAAAAATGCTTTAAATTTTCATACTTCGCAAAATCTGGGGTCACGAAATCGCTTTTGAATCTTTCGAAATGAAAATTTTGTTCTCGATAAATCTGGAGGAAGAAATGCTCCCTCGCATGAAAAAAACGTTTCGCTATTTTGTACTTAGAGGATTAATATAATTAGTATAATAGAATGTGTTTTTTTACAAATGCTTTTATGATTAACACCTATGATGCATGTATGCTTCTGTGTACTTTGTTTTGTCAATTTTGCCAGTACCGACATAGCGACTGCTTCGACGTTGCTTCCCCCAAATTAAGCGAATGAAATTAACGTCTATAAGTGAAATATCATTAAAACTCTCATAGCAGTTGTGTAAACGATGTTCTAGTATGCAAAGTACTGAGACTGAGTATAAAAGACGTTGCTCAAGTCATTTCACTTTCAATGAATGCTAATAATGCCAATCGTCGACGATGGCATGCACTTGTAGACAACCGTCCTTACAAACTTATGAATCATAGAAGAATGTTCCAGATATATTGGCGTACTGAACTGTTACTTACATGATACATGACAACCCTATATGTATTAATATTTCTCATCATAAAGTCTAAATCAATACCGTTCAAAACCCGCCGTTACATTTACGGCCGTCTTCTAGTGAAGATAAAGTTTTCTATGAGTTTCTTCTTTGTTCGTTCATTTATATTCTAAGTGCAGATACTAGTTATGTACACAGCAATCAATAAACAACGCACCGAAGCATTTCTTACCTTCAGTAGATGTCAGCAATACGAGAAAAAGGAGAACAATAAATACACACCAGCTTGTCACCATCTTTCCTCGATTTTTTTTTAGTCTTAGTTTAAGGTTAGTTATATAGAATAGTGCGTTGTTTAACTACGCAATCAGTGAAGATACTTAGTACAAAAAAACATAGTTAGCAACACAGAGTAAGCTGAAGTGAGCCCGAAGTGTCGAGTTTTATGCCTCTACCCGTCGTTTTTAATTTCAGCCAACGATTTTACCATGTGATTGACAGGTTCGAGTGAGGACCTAAGACTACTTTGACAGTGGCATTAGCATATTGCATCGGCTGTCATGGGCGCCTTTCATATGCAGCCCGAAAAAGTCATCCATCGACTGTAAAGCGCATTGGAACAATGTGAAATGCGTTATGTAAGAACAGCCATTATTTATTGTCATTATTATATTCAATGATTCGAACAGATTTTCTTTCATCTGTCGAAGTTTTAATTATATCAGTGTTATCTTCCTTAACCTTCATTCAATCTTCGATATCGAATGCTATTTAATCGTCAACGGATAACGGATCAACACCATGTTATGCCCATGTCGATAGCTAAAAACACTGAATTAATTATCTAGAACATATAGAGTCGTTTTCGTATGAGTGGGAAGTAGTTACGGTACGGTTCTTGCAGTGCGGTGACTGTGCCGTGTATAGAGTCGTTTTCGTATGAGTGGGAAGTAGTTACGGTACGGTTCTTGCAGTGCGGTGACTGTGCCGTGTATAGAGTCGTTTTCGTATGAGTGGGAAGTAGTTACGGTACGGTTCTTGCAGTGCGGTGACTGTGCCGTGTATAGAGTGGTTTTCGTATGAGTGGGAAGTAGTTACGGTACGGTTCTTGCAGTGCGGTGACTGTGCCGTGTATAGAGTGGTTTTCGTATGAGTGGGAAGTAGTTACGGTACGGTTCTTGCAGTGCGGTGACTGTGCCGTGTATAGAGTGGTTTTCGTATGAGTGGGAAGTAGTTACGGTACGGTTCTTGCAGTGCGGTGACTGTGCCGTGTATAGAGTCGTTTTCGTATGAGTGGGAAGTAGTTACGGTATACGGTTCGTACCGTGCGGTGACCGTACTATGTCCAAGCATTTGTTTGAAGAACCTCAAAAATAACCAAAATAGTCATACTTTTGTCCGACCATAAGTACTTTTAATCTACTTCAAATTGTTTGTTGTTCTTTTCGTTTTCTAGCATAAAAAGCGATCGATATTTGCCATGATTTCAATGAAACCAGGGTGCTATAAAACAACGCGACGTTACACTTCGCAACATGTTTTTCACAAATATCTCTAAAAGCAATAATTTAATCAAAAATTATTTGTGATATTATTATTTCCATCACTAATTTATGTTATAAAATGAAATTAAAAAAATTGTGTCATATGCACTTTAAATAAAATCTATTAGCATAAACCATCCAGTGGTCTATCGCAAATCCTACAATCTGATTTGTTCGCTACTAGTGGTCTATCAGTTCACAGACCCCGAGTAGAGGTAAACAAACAAAATGGCGGCTTCGTCGTCGCGTTTTGCTAATGTTTCAGAGGAGTTTCTCGACGAATTATTGTCTGTTGCTTGTTTCTGTCATTTTTTACTGGCCCACTGGATGGTTTATGCTAAAACAATTAGACTACTCGTTCTCGTTTTCTATGAGGACAGTCAACTCGACGCTACACGCCTCGTTGACTATTGGCTCATAGAAACCTCGAACTCGTAGTCTAATTGTTAATTAGACTAATGTCTATTTAGTAAAAAGGGCTATGAAAACCTGCAATCTAATCCGACCAAATGTAAGCGGTTTTTGATGACTATGTCAGTTGAAGAGACTCCACACTACTCCGTTTTCGTTTGCAATATTGTTCTCTATCCTCAAGGGAATCGAAAACAATCAGATCATTAACAGAAACAATAGGAAAACGCAGGTTAGCGTTTTAGTGTGGACGGGGTCTTGGGCCTAGTTGACCTAGTTCGTCTAATCATGAGCCGTTCTCATTTCATGAGGTGGCTTCTTTTGAAGTAATTAAGAACGGCTCTTGGAAAGTACGGCGTTTGAACTAGGCCTAATCTCAGTATTTATAAGTGATTTATTTTAATCCCAACAAAGTACCCTCGAACCTTAGAACTCCCTTTCTATCATGTTATCTAGTACTGGTCTAAATGAAATACAAAGTACCCTCGAACCTTAGAACTCCCTTTCTATCATGTTATCTAGTACTGGTCTAAATGAAATACAAAGTACCCTCGAACCTTAGAACTCCCTTTCTATCATGTTATCTAGTACTGGTCTAAATGAAATACAAAGTACCCTCGAACCTTAGAACTCCCTTTCTATCATGTTATCTAGTACTGGTCTAAATGAAATACAAAGTACCCTCGAACCTTAGAACTCCCTTTCTATCATGTTATCTAGTACTGGTCTAAATGAAATACAAAGTACCCTCGAACCTTAGAACTCCCTTTCTATCATGTTATCTAGTACTGGTCTAAATGAAATACAAAGTACCCTCGAACCTTAGAACTCCCTTTCTATCATGTTATCTAGTACTGGTCTAAATGAAATACAAAGTACCCTCGAACCTTAGAACTCCCTTTCTATCATGTTATCTAGTACTGGTCTAAATGAAATACAAAGTACCCTCGAACCTTAGAACTCCCTTTCTATCATGTTATCTAGTACTGGTCTAAATGAAATACAAAGTACCCTCGAACCTTGGAACTCCCTTTCTATCATGTTATCTAGTACTGGTCTAAATGAAATACAAAGTACCCTCGAACCTTAGAACTCCCTTTCTATCATGTTATCTAGTACTGGTCTAAATGAAATACAAAGTACCCTCGAACCCTTAGAACTCCCTTTCTATCATGTTATCTAGTACTGGTCTAAATGAAATACAAAGTACCCTCGAACCTTAGAACTCCCTTTCTATCATGTTATCTAGTACTGGTCTAAATGAAATACAAAGTACCCTCGAACCTTAGAACTCCCTTTCTATCATGTTATCTAGTACTGCCGGTCTAAATGAAATACAAAGTACCCTCGAACCTTAGAACTCCCTTTCTATCATGTTATCTAGTACTGCCGGTCTAAATGAAATACAAAGTACCCTCGAACCTTAGAACTCCCTTTCTATCATGTTATCTAGTACTGGTCTAAATGAAATACAAAATACCATCGAACCTTAGAACTCCCTTTCTATCATGTTATCTAGTACTGGTCTAAATTAAATATGCTGTAATAAATAAATTGGATTTTCACTAGAATGTAATTGATATAATATTATGTAAAATGCACTGGGGTTAAATATGTAAGGAATAATACTGCAAATACAGGACGTTATTGAAAGTATATATCGAATTCATGAATAATGAATAATGTCGGCCCGGGAAATACAACTAGAAATCATAAGCGAAGCAGACATCTGTAAATCGGATACAGAATCGTCCTCATTTGCATTCAACTTTAACTTGGATTTTCTCGGCCAAACAGTTTCCTATCATCAAAATTATAGTAAAACATCCACTTATATACATCGTTGGATTCGATAAGTCAGATACAATATTCGCGTCCGAATCCAGTACAGTTCGGCCGCTCATATTGTATCTATTATACATAGCACACTAACTGAACTAAAACTAAGCGGGGGATACACCTAATTGCAATATCATTGTCATATAAAAATGAAAATTAGCTAATAGGAATTAATTTTGTCTTTTAATTAATTCCTATTTTGTAGTTTATATGGCAGTGTTATTGCAATTAGGTGTATGTTTAAAATAGTGCATTTGTTAAGTATAGATGGCTGATAAATATAAAGTCGGCCTGTAGACATCGTTGATAAGGGTCATCCATATATATATAATATTGCATAATTCATGGCAAGAATTTCGTATCTGTGAGCAGTATGGCGTTAAGCAAAGTGCTCGATGGTCTTGGAAACTTAGCGGCAATAATGCGTATCAGTCTGTCATTATTTAGACATTAAACTCAACGAACATCGCCATTATAGTTTCAACCTAAGTTTCCCTCTCAGTTCCTCTCCCTCTCCCTTCCTTTTAAGCCTGAAACTCAGGTTATTATAGTTTTGATAGTTATCGCGAACAGACCAATTATTTACAATGATATACTCATCTCTAAATGTACCCGAGAACTTCAGTCAATTTCAACTTAGCCCAAAAGTCAAAAACGCCCCTTTTCAGATTGTCTTGTAATGTATCATTTCTACATCGTACTGACTATTGCTCAGAGGCGTGCATTAAGGGGGGCTCTAACAGGGACTTCAGGGCGAACAGCCGCTTTGATGTGGACCGTCGGGTCGAAAGGCCACTGGTATTGAATCACGTAGCAGTATTGAGGGCGCGGTATTGTTCTGTCTGGTTGTATTTTGACTGGCAACAATTCTGGCACATTTCCAAGATTTGCGCGCCACAACTGCTTCAATTAGTTCTCAAGTCCACCCCTGAGAATCACTAAGCTTGATACGAGGAACGTCAAAATGAAAGTCCAGAAAAATAGTCGATCTAAAATCGAGATAGCCTCCTTCCACTCCGCATAAATAGCTCCATCTTTGTCCATTTTTTCGATGTGTTTTACGATGGCAGTAATACCTTGCGTCTCGTCAGTGGTCGCCGTGGACTCCAAGGCGCTCCGTTTGTGGTTTTCGTTCAGGGTTTTGTTTAACGTTCCGTTTTCTCTTATGTAACCATTCTCGAGGATTTCAGCACTGCTCAGCCTAATGCCACCATTATTATGTTCATAGTTTTGATCTCGACTCATCACAGGATCAACACTACTTTTACGCTTTCTCTTACTGCACCCGTAACACATCACAGGGCCGAGAAAGTCAAAGATCAGAACTCTTGCCCAGTGAGGCATCTCGGTTCCAGGCTTCAAATGTTGCAGGCGGAGCGGTACACATGTTGCTAGGAGACACAGCGCAACTTCAAAGAGAACCGCGGCAAAGTACCTGCCAATCAATGGCGTCACTTCCGATGTGGCGGGAATCGCTTCCGTGAAGACAATCATAAAGACCGTCATGCCTAGCAACACAGTGATGACCAATGAAATCCTCTCCCCAGTCTCTGGCGGAAACATGAAGGAGACGGAAGTCAGAAGCGCCAGAACAATGCAGGGAAGAATAAGGTTATTCATGTAGAATAACGGCCGTCTTTTAATCTTAATGGTGTACGTCAAGTCAACGTAAGGGGCTGGACAACACGTGTACTTTATTACATTTCGCTTGGCATCAGCAGAAATCAACTCGAATTCTCCATTCTTCGAGAACTTGGACAAATCAGCAGCTGAATAGTTTTGGTAAAAACCCAGGTTAAGTTTAAGACCATCGAACGTCCAGGAACCAAACATGATGACACAGTACTGGGTGTCAAAAGGGAAGTACTGAATGTTGATTTTACAAAATGATCTCAGCTTGTTGGGTGATAGCCACGTGACAGTCCCGTCGCTGCTTATAACGACTTTAGTCTTGAACAAGTACTGTTCGCCATTGTCTTCAAAGTTTACACTGGAAATAGAAGATAAGAATGCCGATCAGCAAATCTACTAACCGTACGTCGAGTTACACGAGACCGACTTAAGTGGTACCGATTTAGGTTCGCAAAGGATGACTGGGTAAAATGTACATCTTTTTCTCGATACTGGCTGTCAATTGCTGATTTGAAAGTAATACCTGGTTATTTAAAGTACAAAGACGCAGCGGCCATGTTGGTGGTACAAACAAGACAACCTAATGAGGAATTCTTTGTTATCGGGATCCAACATGGCCGCCATGACGTCACGTGAAACCATATTGGTGGTACAAACAAGACAAGCTAATGAGGAATTCTTTGTTATCGGGATCCAACATGGCCGCCATGACGTCACGTGAAACCATATTGGTGGTACAAACAAGACAAGCTAATGAGGAATTCTTTGTTATCGGGATCCAACATGGCCGCCATGACGTCACGTGAAACCATGTTGGTGGTACAAACAAGACAAGCTAATGAGGAATTCTTTGTTATCGGGATCCAACATGGCCGCCATGACGTCACGTGAAACCAGATTCAAGAAAATGTCGCCGAGCTCACGTGACCAGACTGCAACTTAGGAATCACGTGCTTTAGTATTTACTCATCTTTCAGACAAGATTCAAATTTAATTTTGTTCAAGTCAATGCCATGGTATTTCTGAAGTTTTGTTTATTTGTTGCAATAGCCTCACTTCCAAGATATCAAACGAGGCTAAGTTGAATTTTAGGTATTTTTAAGATTGGTCAATATACCTTATGCATAATGACGTAATGTAACTACAACTACCAGAATGCTTTGCGAATTTTCTTTTTTTTCCTCTAGATTTTTATTCGCTCGTGAGGTAATTCATTCAATTGTAAATTACGTAATTCAGTTTTAGCTGCCAAGTAATGTTTAATAAACATTTCACAATTCACTAAGACAAAGGGTACTAATAGACCTTTTTGCCGATACGGCGGCCATTTTGGATTCTATTGTTTTGGCTAAAACATTATGGGATGCTCAAGGTGCAAATGACCCAAAAACTGTAGAGAGTGGAGTCGCGTCAATATATTATTTTTCTATGTCACTCTAGCCATAGTGTTGCATGACTTAATATCTACATGTGTTGTGTATTGTTGTATAATTTTGTACAAATTCATTGCTTTAAATTAGGTTTTCGTAGTTTTTCATGGCCAAATGGTTACTAGCTTGCACCCTGGGCATCCCATAATTTCTCCATAATTCAAGATGGCCGCCGTATCGGTAAAAAGGTCTATTATCTCAAAAAAGATGCGCAAAGCATTCTGGTAGTTGTAGTCATATTACGTCATTATGCATAAGGTCTATTTTAAGTGGAACTGAATTTAGATATTTTTACCGCTGTATTCTAATACTTCAATTGAATTTTATTTTTAGCTTTTAATTTTGAGGCAACTAATTCTGCCAGTAACTATAAGGACATTTGTTTAGCACAAGTGAACGGCAATCAATCCAGTTACCAAGCGAAAAATAACTTTATAAATAAAAAGCAAAATAAACGAACAAAAACACAACAATACAATAATACAAAAATACAACTTAATAATCAAATCAAATAAATAGCGACTAAACGACGAAATACAAACGAATAAATAAACAGGTAGCATGCAGTACGAGTGCACTTCCATCTCAGTCTTTTGTCGTCGAAAATATTCTTTATTCATATACAGAGAGCTGAGCAGCGTTACTTTTAAGGGTTAAATTTTGCCATTTACTCGTTATGATTTACATAGTATTACTGCTTTAGTCGCCATTTAACTCAAGCCGTGCATGGGAGGGAGGGAGGAAGGGAGGGAGGGAGGTAGGGAGGGAGGGAGGGAGGGGAGAGCCAACGATCATTTTCTTTGTAGCACCTTCGATCAGCAACTGTGTTGTTTACTTTCATTTCAGAGGGGGGTCTGGACACTATCTTCTCAACACTACACTGTGATGGGACTCACATGTACTCACGTGTTATATAGCGTTAAATCACGTGTCGAAAACGTTCACTTACTTGTTATATAACACTATATCAGGCGTCCAAATGTTCTCTGGGTTAATGTTAATGGACTTAATGTTGCCATAGTTCGACGAGTTCCAAACAAGAGATGGGTCCTTCCACCTCTGTATATGACGATAAAGTAATATTTTCAAAGTCTAAACCGAAGCGTAAAAAATGTGCCACGCCTACCATTGTGAAATGACAAGAGATGGACGAGAGGAAAGCCACAGGTAGCCCGAGCAGTGAGTTAACATAAATGAAAAAAAGACGAGATACTGGTGATTCTAGTGCAATGCATGGGCTACCTGTGTTTACAAGCCTACTTGTATAATCAGTGCAAACCTATTCGGCCAGCCAATCATATGCAAGGGACCACTTACTTATTGTACAGTACAATGTCTGGCTTCCAGATTAATTCGGGGCTGATATTGATGGCTGTGATGCCATCGTAGAGGGACGAATTCCATCTCAGCCACATGTCTTGCCATGTCTGTTCATGATGCGTGTACACAATGATGACACATTCAATAAGGGCCACATCACACGAAAAGGGCCCGGACTACGAACAATTCACTGTTTTGATAGACCAAAGAATTCTGAACCTCAGGCAAGTTGAATTACATTTAAATTCTCTTTGAAAAGCGCTTTAATCGGCGAATAAAGTGAGACTTTGAGGCTCGCGTCGCCATTTTGAATGAAATGTAATGTCGGATGTAAAACTTTGAAGGTGAATTTGTCGATATTTTGCCGTCTAATTTCCTCAATTCCTTTTAATAAAGACTGTAAATAAGGACATACCTTATTTATATATGAAGTTAAAAGTTTTAATTTACAGTGATGTTCAGATATAATTTGGTCTAAACAAAAGACGTCCGTAAAACACGCTCGCATATATATTCCGCCATTTTGTTCTGGCTTGCCTTATATGCACATTACAGGGAATTACGTAATATGTTGTCCAGGCCCTTTTTGCGCGTCGCATATGATATCATTAAATGGTTCTGTGATTATGTGGCCAGGTCGTTTATTTTCACGTAGTGATACAGGAATATAGAGAGTGATGTAAGGAGTGGTAGTGGGTGGGAAGTGGTAGTGGTGATGATGATTATCAAGAAGATAGTGGTAGTGGTGGTAATGATGATGATGGTGATGGTGATGGTGATGATGATTATCAAGAAGATAGTGGTAGTGGTGGTAATGATGATGATGGTGATGGTGATGATGATTATCAAGAAGATAGTGGTAGTGGTGGTAATGATGATGATGGTGATGGTGATGATGATTATCAAGAAGATAGTGGTAGTGGTGGTAATGATGGTGATGGTAATCAGTGATGATTATCAAGAAGATAGTGGTAGTGGTGGTAATGATGATGATGGTGATGGTGATGATGATTATCAAGAAGATAGTGGTAGTGGTGGTAATGATGATGATGGTGATGGTGATGATGATTATCAAGAAGATAGTGGTAGTGGTGGTAATGATGGTGATGGTGATGATGATTATCAAGAAGATAGTGGTAGTGGTGGTAATGATGATGATGGTAATCAATGGGCAAAAATCCGTGACAACATGGCGGATGGGCATGCGCACTGACTACGTTTCTGAACAAAACAATATGGCGACTTTATAAGAGATTGACTGGGAAATAATATTAAATTCAAGTTTACTTCCCGACAATTACATCTGGCTTACCTCCACACGTCTAGAAACCTTCAAAACCACTATACTTCTTACGACAGCATGAACATTCGTCACTGTAATGACTCATTTTTTCGCCAGGCCGTAAAGTTCGTGTTTTTTTTTCCCATATCAGCCCTTATATAAGTCGTAGAAATGCTGAAGTAGCCCGAAATCTCCTGCTCATAGCTATGTCTCACCAACTGATGAACAACCTCCACACGTCTCAATTCAAAGTTCGATAACCAAGCAACATTTTCATGTAGTTTATCCTCCATAATACGAAGAAATCGTGTCGCCAGATTCTTCCAAAGAAAGAGTAAAATAGAAAAGTATCATGGCTGCCATTTGGCCGAGTTTTGGCGCAAAAAGTATTGAAAAAGTGCTCGGATTCCAGTGATTTCTTCCCCCAGCTTTCTCCTTGTTTACATCCGCCATTTTGAAAGAGAAGTACCGCGAAAGACTGGGTATGAGTGTATTCATGTGTATTTTACAGTATTTTCATGGATGGGATAACTGTGTGTGACAATTTTTTATGGAATACCTGTGTTTGAGAGTTTTTTCTCTTATGTCTTACAGAAGTGAACCAAAATTACTTATTTTATTTTAATATTGTACAAAACAAAACAGAAACGTGTCGGATGTTCCACTTTATCCCTAAGAATTTAATCACACGATATATTTTGCGCCCGCAAACCGAACCGCTGAACTGTCCTAAATTTTTGCCCATGGCGGCGGGGGGCGGCGGCGGCGGGTGATGATGATTATCAAGAAGATAGTGGTAGTGGTGGTAATGATGATGATGGTGATGGTGATGATGATGATGGGTAATGGGACATATGTATGTTTTGAGTTTGGCGGTGATGTTGAGTACTGCATGATGGTGATATGTTGATTTTGGTGGTGGTGCCGAGTTTGCTGATGGTGAGTTTGGTAGTGGTGCTGAGTTTGGTAGTGGTGGTAAGTTTGGTCAGTGGTAGTGCTGAGTTTGGTAGTGGTGGCAAGTTTGGTCAGTGGTAGTGCTGAGTTTGGTAGTGGTGGTAAGTTTGGTCAGTGGTACTGCTGAGTTTGGTAGTGGTGGTAAGTTTGGTCAGTGGTAGTGCTGAGTTTGGTAGTGGTGGTAAGTTTGGTCAGTGGTACTGCTGAGTTTGGTAGTGGTGGTAAGTTTGGTCAGTGGTAGTGCTGAGTTTGGTAGTGGTGGTAAGTTTGGTCAGTGGTAGTGCTGAGTTTGGTAGTGGTGGTAAGTTTGGTCAGTGGTACTGCTGAGTTTGGTAGTGGTGGTAAGTTTGGTCAGTGGTAGTGCTGAGTTTGGTAGTGGTGGTAAGTTTGGTCAGTGGTACTGCTGAGTTTGGTAGTGGTTGTAAGTTTGGTCAGTGGTAGTGTTGAGTTTGGTAGTGGTGGTAAGTTTGGTCAGTGGTAGTGTTGTGTTTGGTAGTGGTGGTAAGTTTGGTCAGTGGTAGTGTCGAGTTTGGTAGTGGTGGTAAGTTTGGTCAGTGGTAGTGTTGAGTTTGGTGGTGGTGGTGGTGGTAAGTTTGGTCAGTGGTAGTGTTGAGTTTGGTAGTGGTGGTAGGTTTGGTCAGTGGTAGTGTTGAGTTTGGTAGTGGTGGTAAGTTTGGTCAGTGGTAGTGCTGAGTTTGGTAGTGGTGGCAAGTTTGGTCAGTGGTAGTGCTGAGTTTGGTAGTGGTGGTAAGTTTGGTCAGTGGTAGTGCTGAGTTTGGTAGTGGTGGTAAGTTTGGTCAGTGGTACTGCTGAGTTTGGTAGTGGTGGTAAGTTTGGTCAGTGGTTGTGCTGAGTTTTGGTAGTGGTGGTAAGTTTGGTCAGTGGTACTGCTGAGTTTGGTAGTGGTGGTATGTTTGGTCAGTGGTAGTGTTGAGTTTGGTAGTAGTGGTAAGTTTGGTCAGTGGTAGTGTTGAGTTTGGTAGTGGTGGTAAGTTTGGTCAGTGGTAGTGTCGAGTTTGGTAGTGGTGGTAAGTTTGGTCAGTGGTAGTGTTGAGTTTGGTGGTGGTGGTGGTGGTAAGTTTGGTCAGTGGTAGTGTTGAGTTTGGTAGTGGTGGTAGTAGTTTGGTCAGTGGTAGTGTTGAGTTTGGTAGTGGTGGTAAGTTTGGTCAGTGGTAGTGTTGAGTTTGGTAGTGGTGGTAAGTTTGGTCAGTGGTAGTGTTGAGTTTGGTAGTGGTGGTACGTTTGGTCAGTGGTAGTGCTGAGTTTAGTAGTGGTGGTAAGTTTGGTCAGTGGTAGTGTTGAGTTTGGTAGTGGTGGTAAGTTTGGTCAGTGGTAGTGTTGAATTTGGTAGTGGTGGTAAGTTTGGTCAGTGGTAGTGTTGAGTTTGGTAGTGGTGGTAAGTTTGGTCAGTGGTACTGCTGAGTTTGGTAGTGGTGGTAAGTTTGGTCAGTGGTAGTGTTGAGTTTGGTAGTGGTGGTAAGTTTGGTCAGTGGTAGTGTTGAGTTTGGTAGTGGTGGTAAGTTTGGTCAGTGGTAGTGCTGAGTTTGGTAGTGGTGGTAAGTTTGGTCAGTGGTATTGCTGAGTTTGGTAGTGGTGGTAAGTTTGGTCAGTGGTAGTGTTGAGTTTGGTAGTGGTGGTAAGTTTGGTCAGTGGTAGTGTTGTGTTTGGTAGTAGTGGTAAGTTTGGTCAGTGGTAGTGTTGAGTTTGGTAGTGGTGGTAAGTTTGGTCAGTGGTAGTGTTGAGTTTGGTGGTGGTGGTAAGTTTGGTCAGTGGTAGTGTTGAGTTTGGTAGAGGTGGTAGGTTTGGTCAGTGGTAGTGTTGAGTTTGGTAGTGGTGGTAAGTTTGGTCAGTGGTAGTGTTGAGTTTGGTAGTGGTGGTAAGTTTGGTCAGTGGTAGTGTTGAGTTTGGTAGTGGTGGTAAGTTTGGTCAGTGGTAGTGCTGAGTTTGGTAGTGGTGGTAAGTTTGGTCAGTGGTACTGCTGAGTTTGGTAGTGGTGGTAAGTTTGGTCAGTGGTACTGCTGAGTTTGGTAGTGGTGGTAAGTTTGGTCAGTGGTAGTGCTGAGTTTGGTAGTGGTGGTAAGTTTGGTCAGTGGTACTGCTGAGTTTGGTAGTGGTGGTAAGTTTGGTCAGTGGTAGTGCTGAGTTTGGTAGTGGTGGTAAGTTTGGTCAGTGGTAGTGCTGAGTTTGGTAGTGGTGGTAAGTTTGGTCAGTGGTACTGCTGAGTTTGGTAGTGGTGGTAAGTTTGGTCAGTGGTTGTGCTGAGTTTGGTAGTGGTGGTAAGTTTGGTCAGTGGTACTGCTGAGTTTGGTAGTGGTGGTATGTTTGGTCAGTGGTAGTGTTGAGTTTGGTAGTGGTGGTAAGTTTGGTCAGTGGTAGTGTTGAGTTTGGTAGTGGTGGTAAGTTTGGTCAGTGGTAGTGTCGAGTTTGGTAGTGGTGGTAAGTTTGGTCAGTGGTAGTGTTGAGTTTGGTGGTGGTGGTGGTGGTAAGTTTGGTCAGTGGTAGTGTTGAGTTTGGTAGTGGTGGTAGGTTTGGTCAGTGGTAGTGTTGAGTTTGGTAGTGGTGGTAAGTTTGGTCAGTGGTAGTGTTGAGTTTGGTAGTGGTGGTAAGTTTGGTCAGTGGTAGTGTTGAGTTTGGTAGTGGTGGTACGTTTGGTCAGTGGTAGTGCTGAGTTTAGTAGTGGTGGTAAGTTTGGTCAGTGGTAGTGTTGAGTTTGGTAGTGGTGGTAAGTTTGGTCAGTGGTAGTGTTGAATTTGGTAGTGGTGGTAAGTTTGGTCAGTGGTAGTGTTGAGTTTGGTAGTGGTGGTAAGTTTGGTCAGTGGTACTGCTGAGTTTGGTAGTGGTGGTAAGTTTGGTCAGGGTAGTGTTGAGTTTGGTAGTGGTGGTAAGTTTGGTCAGTGGTAGTGTTGAGTTTGGTAGTGGTGGTAAGTTTGGTCAGTGGTAGTGCTGAGTTTGGTAGTGGTGGTAAGTTTGGTCAGTGGTATTGCTGAGTTTGGTAGTGGTGGTAAGTTTGGTCAGTGGTAGTGTTGAGTTTGGTAGTGGTGGTAAGTTTGGTCAGTGGTAGTGTTGTGTTTGGTAGTAGTGGTAAGTTTGGTCAGTGGGAGTGTTGAGTTTGGTAGTGGTGGTAAGTTTGGTCAGTGGTAGTGTTGAGTTTGGTGGTGGTGGTAAGTTTGGTCAGTGGTAGTGTTGAGTTTGGTAGAGGTGGTAGGTTTGGTCAGTGGTAGTGTTGAGTTTGGTAGTGGTGGTAAGTTTGGTCAGTGGTAGTGTTGAGTTTGGTAGTGGTGGTAAGTTTGGTCAGTGGTAGTGTTGAGTTTGGTAGTGGTGGTAAGTTTGGTCAGTGGTAGTGCTGAGTTTGGTAGTGGTGGTAAGTTTGGTCAGTGGTAGTGTTGAGTTTGGTAGTGGTGGTAAGTTTGGTCAGTGGTAGTGTTGAATTTGGTAGTGGTGGTAAGTTTGGTCAGTGGTAGTGTTGAGTTTGGTAGTGGTGGTAAGTTTGGTCAGTGGTACTGCTGCGTTTGGTAGTGGTGGTAAGTGTGGTCAGTGGTAGTGTTGAGTTTGGTAGTGGTGGTAAGTTTGGTCAGTGGTAGTGTTGAGTTTGGTAGTGGCGGTAAGTTTGGTCAGTGGTAGTGTTGAATTTGGTAGTGGTGGTAAGTTTGGTCAGTGGTAGTGTTGAGTTTGGTAGTGGTGGTAAGTATGGTCAGTGGTAGTGTCGAGTTTGGTAGTGGTGGTAAGTTTGGTCAGTGGTAGTGTTGAGTTTGGTAGTGGTGGTAAGTTTGGTCAGTGGTAGTGTTGAGTTTGGTTGTGGTGGTAAGTTTGGTCAGTGGTAGTGTTGAGTTTGGTAGTGGTGGTAAGTTTGGTCAGTGGTAGTGTTGAGTTTGGTAGTGGCGGTAAGTTTGGTCAGTGGTAGTGTTGAATTTGGTAGTGGTGGTAAGTTTGGTCAGTGGTAGTGTTGAGTTTGGTAGTGGTGGTAAGTATGGTCAGTGGTAGTGTCGAGTTTGGTAGTAGTGGTAAGTTTGGTCAGTGGTAGTGTTGAGTTTGGTAGTGGTGGTAAGTTTGGTCAGTGGTAGTGTTGAGTTTGGTAGTGGTGGTAAGTTTGGTCAGTGGTAGTGCTGCGTTTGGTAGTGGTGGTAAGTTTGGTCAGTGGTAGTGTTGAGTTTGGTAGTGGTGGTAAGTTTGGTCAGTGGTAGTGTTGAGTTTGGTAGTGGTGGTAAGTTTGGTCAGTGGTAGTGCTGCGTTTGGTAGTTGTGGTAAGTTTGGTCAGTGGTAGTGTTGAGTTTGGTAGTGGTGGTAAGTTTGGTCAGTGGTAGTGCTGCGTTTGGTAGTGGTGGTAAGTTTGGTCAGTGGTAGTGCTGAGTTTGGTAGTGGTGGTAAGTTTGGTCAGTGGTAGTGCTGAGTTTGGTAGTGGTGGTAAGTTTGGTCAGTGGTAGTGTTGAGTTTGATAGTGGTGGTAAGTTTGGTCAGTGGTAGTGTTGAGTTTGGTAGTGGTGGTAAGTTTGGTCATTGGTAGTGTTGAGTTTGGTAGTGGTGGTAAGTTTGGTCATTGGTAGTGTTGAGTTTGGTAGTGGTGGTAAGTTTGGTCAGTGGTAGTGCTGAGTTTGGTAGTGGTGGTAAGTTTGGTCAGTGGTAGTGCTGAGTTTGGTAGTGGTGGTAAGTTTGGTCAGTGGTAGTGCTGAGTTTGGTAGTGGTGGTAAGTTTGGTCAGTGGTAGTGTTGAGTTTGGTAGTGGTGGTAAGTTTGGTCAGTGGTAGTGTTGAGTTTGGTAGTGGTGGTAAGTTTGGTCAGTGGTAGTGCTGAGTTTGGTAGTGGTGGTAAGTTTGGTCATTGGTAGTGTTGAGTTTGGTAGTGGTGGTAAGTTTGGTCAGTGGTACTGCTGAGTTTGGTAGTGGTGGTAAGTTTGGTCAGTGGTAGTGTTGAGTTTGGTAGTGGTGGTAAGTTTGGTCAGTGGTAGTGTTGAGTTTGGTAGTGGTGGTAAGTATGGTCAGTGGTAGTGTCGAGTTTGGTAGTGGTGGTAAGTTTGGTCATTGGTAGTGTTGAGTTTGGTAGTGGTGGTAAGTTTGGTCAGTGGTACTGCTGAGTTTGGTAGTGGTGGTAAGTTTGGTCAGTGGTAGTGTTGAGTTTGGTAGTGGTGGTAAGTTTGGTCAGTGGTAGTGTTGAGTTTGGTAGTGGTGGTAAGTTTGGTCAGTGGTAGTGCTGAGTTTGGTAGTGGTGGTAAGTTTGGTCATTGGTAGTGTTGAGTTTGGTAGTGGTGGTAAGTTTGGTCAGTGGTACTGCTGAGTTTGGTAGTGGTGGTAAGTTTGGTCAGTGGTAGTGTTGAGTTTGGTAGTGGTGGTAAGTTTTGGTCAGTGGTAGTGTTGAGTTTGGTAGTGGTGGTAAAGTTTGGTCAGTGGTAGTGTTGAGTTTGGTAGTGGTGGTAAGTTTGGTCAGTGGTAGTGTTGAGTTTGGTAGTGGTGGTAAGATTGGTCAGTGGTAGTGCTGCGTTTGGTAGTGGTGGTAAGTTTGGTCAGTGGTAGTGTTGAGTTTGGTAGTGGTGGTAAGTTTGGTCAGTGGTAGTGTTGAGTTTGGTAGTGGTGGTAAGTTTGGTCAGTGGTAGTGCTGCGTTTGGTAGTGGTGGTAAGTTTGGTCAGTGCGGGTAGTGTTGAGTTTGGTAGTGGTGGTAAGTTTGGTCATTGGTAGTGTTGAGTTTGGTAGTGGTGGTAAGTTTGGTCAGTGGTAGTGTTGAGTTTGGTAGTGGTGGTAAGTTTGGTCAGTGGTAGTGTTGAGTTTGGTAGTGGTGGTAAGTTTGGTTAGTGGTAGTGCTGAGTGAGTTTGTTGTGGTGGTGAGTTTGATGGTGAGTTTGGTGTAAAATCTACTTCATTACCTGTCGAATCCACACGTTCGTTGACAGCACCTGATTCTTCTCGCTCTAAAACACATTACGAATCTTTGTTAAAGCACATTAGAGAAACCAAAATACCATCACTACTAGCATTTGGTCAGTTTATGCGCACACCTAACTACCCGCGGCTCACGCTCGCCAAGAATTAATGCCAACTCACCAAGTCCAGTATCTCACTGAGTGCAAAGCCAAACTGCGCTTCGACAGGATCAGATTCTTTGAGTACAGGTCGTATCTCTTTATTGTAGTCTCGAAAGAGGTCTTCATATAACAGCTTTTCATAGCGTGTAACATTTGCCTTTATCACTCCTAGTAACGAGAGAAAGCAACAAAATAACCAGTCTAATCCGTGTTACAGAAAAAAAATAAAGATGGTGGATCAGTAACATTTACCGCAAAGGACTACTGGGTAAAATGTACAGCGGCCATATTGTTTTGTATTGTGTAGTTTCAGTCGGTTGGACGAATGACTAGTGACTAGATACTATAACTAGTGAGCAGCTACAATGAATACATGTTGGAAACCGAGTTTTTTCGACGCTTTGCAAAGTGCACGAGGTATTATCGATTCGAAAACACTCGTAGTATGGTCGGGAAATTTGTCTTCAAACGCGGATAACGTATTCTAGTGAGTACAGGGGTCCGTTTCTCGAAAGCCCCCGTAAACTTTTCGGGCCCGAAAAGACATCCCATAAATCTGAGACACTTACTCTACATAGCTGTTCTTTTGACATGTTTTTAATATAAACAAACTTTCCCTTCATGGAAAGTTTCATGTCTGTAAACTACTTTGTTTTGAAGATATAGATTTTTAAAGAAACCCTTTTCGGGCCCGATAAGCTTTCGGTTCGGGGCTTTCGAGAAACGGGCCCCAGGGCCTTAGTAAAGATGTTAATATACTTCATGCCTTTCAAATCGTTATAAAGGCGCCTTGGGGTCTTTCAATAAATACATGTAACTTGCGGCCAATATTTTACTCGATTAGTTTGAAATTTTCGTAAAGGATGCACAATTATTTATTACCGAATATTACGAGGTTACGCGATTTCAGTTTTCTTGTATTTATATTTATATTTTTTTTCCCCCGAAAAATTGGTGAAAAGAAAAGTAAAACAGAATGGTCCGTCGGGAACAAAGAACTTCAACGAACTGATTTTAAGTCTGGAATATTCATGTATTCTGGATGTATTCAGTCTACATAGTCAATAGCGACAGATCCTGTGGTCAGTAATGTCTTTATTAAAGTGTTATCTTCTTTGTTACGTGTTGATAATCGTGGCAGGGTGGATTCTGACAGGTAAAACAAGCTGGGCTTCGTTGCAATTTGGGTACAATTCATCAGTCTGTTTTGAAAATGCTAAAAAGTGTTTCGCTTAAAAAAAAAGCACTAGTTTAGTCGGCAGTGGTAACGCGTTTCTCTTGTTTTAATTGTTCAGGTTTGCTACGCAACAACAAGGCCGCCTTAATAATGCAGACATTGTTTCTATTCCAAAATTATTAGTTAACTGACAAGTGAATTCTGTTATTAAAATGACTTTTTAAGTGTTAATCAACCTGGCTTACATCTAAGAAGGATATTATTCTTTCTTCAACTCACGCCTAAGTCTTTTAAAGTCCTAAGACATATTTTTTTCGTGTTTTTTTTTTAAGTCAGTACAAACGTTCATTCCGTTTGAATTTTGTTCTTAAAGACTACAAGGTATTTCAGTGCAGACTTTGTACTTCAGTCCATTCAGTGTTCATGTCCATGTACTGAGTCACATAAAGTGAACTACATCTAGTAAATGAATACTAAATCAATAAACATCTTCATATTTAAAAACCAAAACAGATTCTAGAACAACTAGTAAGAACAAACCATCCACTGTAAACATTTTGGCGAAACAGAAATAAACTAATCTATATATAATAAGATAAACTGATAACTAGAAGATGAAGCACTAATACACAATAGCGGAGCTTTTGCACAACAACACTCAAAGAGAATGTATAAATTAAATGGGAAAATGAAAGACGCGCCAAAACAGAATGACTAACCTTGGCAAACTTTGTTCAGTACAGTGCAAAACATCCATATGTACACAGTATACTGTAAGCATGTCATTATAACCTTAAGACAGTAACTTATACAGGCGCATACAGTACATGTAGTGACCAAATTAAATAGTCTTTAATCTATTTGCAGCACTCACGTATGTCAGTACAGCCCAGGAGGGGAGGTACTGAGATATAAGAGTGCGTGGCGTGCGAAACCCTTATTTGCAAAATTGCACTGCTTTTGGTGTCCAATTTTTTGGAGGACATTTTTGGGGGGTTGCACTGCACTTTTTTTCTTTTTGGGACTGAGGTTTAGCCGTATTGAACTTTTTTTTTTTCATGTTGGCTTTATTCGCACGTCCCAATTACTGTGTGTGTTGACCTATTTTGATGGAAATGAGGTGATTCTAAGTACGTAGGTAATTTGCAGGCACGCAAACGGGTTTTCATTTTGATGATAAATAAGAGAAACAATAAAGTGTCGCCACTGAACATTTTAAATTCGAATTGAAAATAATTATTCCATATTTGGATAAAATCCGTTAAAATTAAACCTATTTTCGAAGTTGTTGACACGCGGAAGTTATAAAGACCTGGAGTCACGCCAAAACTTGCCTTTTTCTGCCATGAATGGCTAACAAATTCATGAACTAGTTCAGTAAAATTCCCCTTAAAGCGCTAACAAAGTTGTTAGAAATCTTTAGCATATAATGTTTGCTTCAGTCTAACTCTTATGTTTGTTGTTTGTACGTTTCTGCTGCATAGTTTGCCGTTAGGAAAATAGACCCACCGATGCACCCGATATGTTGATATCATTTTGGATACAGCAATATGCAGAAATTCTGATCATTTTGACTAAAATACATATATATCAAAAACCTACTTTAGATTATGGGATGGTTACGCTGATATTTTTTTCTAGTTGTCTGCCAGCGAGGCTTTATGAAAAAAATATCAGCGTAGCCATCCCATAATTTCAAGTAGGTTTTTGATATATATGTATTTTAGTCAAAATGATCAGAATTTCTGCATATTGCTGTATGACAGAATTTATAGATATATAGATATATACTATTGAGTGTAATAATAATAATAATAATAATTTAATACTTATATAGCGCTAAAATTACATGTAAATATGATCTAATGCGCTTTACAGAATAAAAATAATAATGAAAAAAAAACCAACAATATTCTGTGTATATGAAGCGAGAATATATTAAGCATCATCAGATGCCTGTTGACCACCTGCTTGCATGTCAGTGTTGTGATTGATGTGCCGAAAGTCGTTCTTAATTATCTCAGTCGGAAATAGATTATAATTAACGATGCTACGAAAACATTAAAAAGCTTCGTGCGGAAATTAAACCCACTTTTGTTTTCAAAGTTATTGTCATTTCGGTCCACAATCCCGCACAATCGTAGAAATAGATGGCGGCTGTACTTTTTACCCAGTAATCCTTTGCGAACCTAAATCAGTACTGCTCACATCTACAAACTATCTGACACGTTCCCATAAATAAAGCTAGTAGTAACAGCGTCATTCTTACAAAAGTTTGACGTTCTCAAAAATCTCTGTTGCGGTGTTTTGCTGTGTAGTGTTTTTGATCCGCGCGCAAAGGATTGTGGTTAAATGTACAGGCCGCCATCTTTTTTAGTAAAACAGTAAGGAAAGACCGTGTACGCTTTCTGGGCAACATATATCAACTAGCCAGACTAGCAACAATAACACATAGCACAACGGTTAGCTAAACCT
The DNA here is from genome assembly GCA_033675265.1 of Actinostola sp. cb2023. NCBI lineage: Eukaryota > Metazoa > Cnidaria > Anthozoa > Actiniaria > Actinostolidae > Actinostola > Actinostola sp. cb2023. Next base: position 802,178 of record JAUJYZ010001082.1, on the reverse strand, counting down.
GACATGAGAAACGCTCGCAACTAGAATGCAGCCGCCTGGACAGCTGTTTCGTCCTTACTGGGACTCGTCAGCACGGCGTGGCCAGCAATAATTGCCACGGCTCATTATTGCTGGCCACGCCGTGCTGACGAGTCCCAGTAAGGACGAAACAGCTGTCCAGGCGGTTGCATTCTAGTTGCGAGCGTTTCTCATGTCAGGTTTAGCTAACCGCCGTTGTGCTATGTGTTATTGTTGCTAGTCTGGCTAGTTGACATATGTTGCCCAGAAAGTCGTACCCGGTCTTTCCTTACTGTTTTATCTTTTTTAGTACGTTATATGAGTTTGTTATTATTATCAGCATCACGACACCCTTGATGATTTATCATTGTTATTGTTTATTCCACCCACCCATCCATCCATCCACCCACCCACCCACCTACCCCATCCATCCATCCATCCATCCATCCATCCATCCATCCATCCATCCATGCACCATCCATTCATCCATCCATCCATCCATTCATCCATCCATCCATGCATCCATCCATCCATCCATCCATCCATCCATTCATCCATCCATCCATGCGCCCATCCATCCATCCATCCATTCTTGCGCCATCCCGCCATCCATCCATTCATTCATCCATCCGTATATCGATTTAACCATCCATTCACTCATCGTTCATATATCTATCCAATAAGTATTGATATTTGATCATGAGGTACTTAATAAGCTAGTAGACATTCAAATGTAGATACGCAAGACGATTGCGAACGAAGAACAAACGACCTATGTAATACAGCTAATTAAATATAACTTGCATTATATACATAGGCTGGTCTATTGGTGGTCAGTTTTATTTCTTAAATTGGTCAAGTTCTACTGTAATTCTGCTACGCTCAATTTCCGCTATGACAGATAAAGTATTTTCGATTACGTTGCGGAGATATAGGATGGCCGCTAATTTGAAACAAATAACAAGTTGATTTGCAGTTGATGGGGGTAAATACGTCTTATTTTAACTAGGGATTTGTTCATTGTGGTTAAGAGAGAAGAGAGATAGAAGCTGATCCATTAACAAAGATTTTAAGAACCAAAATTATTATTATCATTATTATTATTACTAGAAATAAAGGGGAAAATCATAAACGAGAAATAACTTAAAAAGAAAGACAGAAAGAAAGACAGAAAGAGAGGAAGAAAGAAAGAAAGAAAGAAACGAAGAAAGATAGGGACAGAACAAAAAGAGAAAGAAAAATTCACAAAAGCAACGTGACTGATTTTCAAATGAGAATTGAGAAGAACTGTTTTACTATAGCTCACCTTCACATTCCCCGACAAACATCGAAAGTCCAAACGTGAGAACGATGCCGCAAGTAAAGGCAAGCCAACATCGATGACATTGACCCATCATTTCACAATCCTTGCTTTATTTCGGTCCACTATTTAACCGCACATTTCGGTCCTGATATTCTAGACCTAAAATAGCAAGAATGTCCATCAGTACAATCAGTCCCCAAGTGTGATGTTTCCTATAGCAGTTTTCGTACCGTTCAGTTCAGTGAATTCTGCAGTTTTAAATGATTCCCGACGCCTGCAGACACTTAATAATGATCCGAACTGCTAAATGATTTTTGTAGAAATCAGGCAACATACGGGGTAGTGTTAATTTGTGTGGGTAGGTTTTGTTGCTAAGCAACCGCTTGGTTCTAAACGCTTCAGTTTTCTAAGTGATTCACAGAGAATTGGTTTTAATTGTTTACTTTACTGAAGAAATTCCCATTTCGTTGCTAATGAGAATTCAATTTCGCTCGCACAAAATTAATTTAACGGACAGAAATTTTATTAAAATTTCGAGTTCAGACGACAGATTGGAATATTGACAGAAATGAAATTAAAAGTTGGGTGTGTATTTGGATTTGGCGGTGGGTTTTTTTCTGTCTTTTTTTATTTTTCTCGATTATTTCCTCTTTCGGATGCGTCCGTTATGTTTTCTGTAGGTGTGATCAGAAGCAAACGCGTCGAATGTTTACCAAAACCGTTGCCCAATGTGGAGCCCCTGTGGGTCATTGGAACTACATTGGAAATTAAAAACTGACTTTGGAGAAAACCGATCGTGAGATGCCTGGTTGTGGGAGAGATCAGGGGTGAGTATGCAATTATGCAAGGTCGAACCTCTCATAACCGACCAACCTCGTGGTGGTCGATTAAGTGAAGTTTGCATATTGAGATTTCAAACCTCTATAACTCATAAACGGAAGGTTCAAATCACAAAATACTGAACCCACCAATTATTCAGTATATATTGAATAGATTTTTAAAACAATCTCATAGGGGTTAGTTAAGTCACTTTAATGAGGAAACAGGAAAAGCACGCCACCTTCCTCATTCAGCATATATTGAATAGATTTTTAAAACAATCTCATAGGGGTTAGTTGCACTTTAATGAGGAAACAGGAAAAGCACGCCACCTTCCTCAGTTGTGAATCAACTTGCCTGCAAAAACACTTGACGCTCGAGAGAAAATTTGAATTGAATGAGTGTTATTATTTTAAAATGTCGTCACTGCCGCGAACTCTTGCTGTGAACATTCTGTTCATAGCCAACCCAGAGGGGAAAACATCAAATACATCTCAGCAGGACAGTCAGACCGCGCTTTGCGTGCAAGGGCGGCAGGAAGTACAGGAAAGAGGAAAGGATCGGGGATTATCTTTCTGATATAAAATGCACGTAAACAAGCCCTTTTTTGCAGTTCTGGAGAATTCTTTCGACATTTGAAAGTATATATTAAGTTAATATTTGAATCTTTTTAAGAAAATCTACTTAGAGTAAAACAGAAAAACCCGGCATAAAGAAAGGAAATTCAGTTTGTGCTAATTAATGGCAAAGCAACAAAAACAATAAATTACGCATACGGTAATCACTATTTTACACTCCCATTTAGATACGACGAGCATTGTAGATGACTTTTGCTTCTAATTAGGCAGTGACAATACCTTGACTTTGTTTTCGTAAAAATGATGAACCGACCAAGAAAAGGATTCAACATACTCTTTAAAAAGTGTAAACAATCAAACGAAGACTGGATGATGCAATCGTATTCGGCGTTGAAGTTCAGCCGTAACTAACTCTCAGGCATCTCTACTCTCATTATAAGGCCAAATTACTAGGGCGTTCCATTTTAAATTATAGTGAAACAGGACAAATAGTGCTTCTGCCTTCTGAAAGAGTACCTACAATTCTACATTTATGTAAACTTCCGTTGCGATACCGACAAAAAAACCTATTTTTTTTACATATACTCATGAAGTTACTACGGGTCAAAAACAGAGTGTGTGTGTGAATATCAACTGAGAACATATATTTTCCGGGTTTTTTTGTTTTGTTCACGCTATAAAATGCTCATAACTTCTTTAATTTAACTATGTTCAAACTGACAGACGTAATTTCGTTAAGTATTTGCAATCATTTAAAGCCTCATTGCTAATTAAGACATAAATTTTGAACTCTTATGCTAATTCAGTAGCTGCCATATGTGAATGTAATCGTTATTTGAGAAGCTTAGAATAACGTGTTTATTTAAAAACCTGCTTCTTTATTAGAAATATAAATATATTATTCAAACCATGATATATTTAACAAATTGACATCACTTTTTTATGCGTCTGTCCTCTTATTGACGATAAATTTCGTCATAACATTGTGAAAGTAGTGTGGATCCAAGGCGACAGCCGAGTGGATCCGCATACTACTTTGACAATGCTATGACGAAATTTATCGTCAATAAGAGGACAGACGCATAAAAAAGTGATGTCAATTTGTTTTTTTACAATAACGTAACAAACATGTTTGACTATTTCGTGCAGTTCGTAGTCATTTAGTGTCACAAAGCGAACGCTATCATTTAGTTTCTGTTCGGACTCAACTTCCTCCAGAGACAAGCATAGTTTTTTCATCTGTAATTTCCTCAAGAAATTCAACTTGGAACCAAGGAAATTCGTCCATGGATGAAATTTTTCTCCATCGATCTTCAGCTTTGTACGCGCCATTTTGTTTTTATCTGTCTGTCCTCTTAGATGATGAAAATTAACCAATCAGCGCGCGAGAAATTTGTAAGTTATTGTAAAAAACATCATTACCTGTACATTTGTAAAAGTAGCCGAAATTGAAACCTATATTATTATTATTATCGCTAACAAGCCAACTTGAACTTGATATAATGGCAGTCCAAGTTGGCATAGCAACCGTGGTTCATGAGATAGTAATGTTGCCATGGCTATCAATTGTTTGTGATTTGAAAGTAGCATTGGAGAACTTATAAAAAACTTATCAATCAATCGAGAAAGTCTTTGAATCGCATTATTTATCTTCAAGTGAGGGGCAAACAAACACTGCCCAAGTGCTATCAAGCATTCCGTGATTGATACCAAGTAATTATATTTCGAGTAGTGCCATTTATACTTCAGTTACCTTCACCGAGGGGCAAACACTGCCACATGTGTCGTTAGTAACTAATAATAATAATAACAATAATAATGGTTTATTGGACAATATATCCACAGAGTGGCTCTTCACTTGTCCACTAACCTAACTATATATACAACTAGTAGTTGGTTTAACCAATGAAGTGCCGTCGTATATTTTTGCATGGTGATTTTAAAGAAAATGTGGTGTAGAGTCAAACAATTATATAACACAACTTTTAACTTTATTTATAACGATATGTAACAAGATCAAGAACAATGTAACAACTCAAAAGATGCAAAAACATTTTATTTATATTAGTTGTTCATATTTATATATGAACAACTATATAAATATAAAATGCTTTTGTCCAAAGTGAACAAGAAAATACGAGAATATGTTTAGTGGTTGGTCAGGTCTTCGTGTAGCCGGACAAAAGTCCTGGCTATTGTTCTATTGTCATTCTATGTATTGTTTTTACCTCAAACTACAATAACAAAGTGACGACTTTCCCTATTGCTATGCCAATGCCACGAGGAATCCAAAAATGTACGCTGTCGTTATATGTACGAGCGAACATGTGATGTACACGTGATACATGCGATGTACACGTGATACATGCGATGTACACGTGATCCGCTGTCATCTGCAATGTTTACGTAACGTGAATATTGTTTCTCTTCCCAGTAAACTGCGACACTTTTCATAGCTTTTGAGATATGCACGTGATAGAGATTCTGATTCTTGAATTTTATTCACTCAGTGGTTTTACAATCTTCCATGCAAAACCTTTTGGATTGGGATTTCGCGATGGTTTCTTGTCGGCCGTGGGAACGGTCCATTCTAATTGGTTGATTTGGGTTTAACATGTGATGTACACGTGATGTAATGTCCGCTGTCATACGTTATTGCAGGCACGTGTACATAACCACCTGAACATTTTAGAAATGTATTGGCAAAGAATAGTAGGCCATCTCCGCTTCGCTCCGACGGCAATAAATATTAACAATAGAATATAAACTAGTGACCAAGTAGCTCATTCTAGAAGCCGATTTACATGGTACAACTTTTGCCTGCAACCACAACTTGCTCACGCCATGTTAACAACACGAGTCAGTTGTGTCGTCTAAATCAACCATACCACTTTAATACTTACGACTCATAAGTCATGTGGTATGCGATGTTTGTAGGCAAAAGTTGTACCGTGTAAATCATATCGGCCTTATTGATACCAAGTCTACCGACGGATTCTTTCGAGTGATGCCAAGACTATATATATTATACTGTGGTTGATTCACAACATGGACAAGTGCTCGCCGTTATATCCGTGAAACAAAACAAAAGGAGTTTTCAGTAATTACGTAAATTTATATCCCAAGAATCTACTTCTTTGTCAGTGAGTAATTACTGTTTTTATTCTGTGCAAGATAGTGCAAACCAGTCAACCGAGATATCATTATCTTAATTGCACAACAAGAACTATTAAATGCAGCTATGTTATCATAGCACTATAGAAACGAATGTAAACTAAACACCATGCCTTGTGCTCGTTATACTTGAGTTCATAATTTATCAAGTTGTGCTATTTATTTAGTTGATAACAAAACTTGTACGCTGTAAATAATTAAGACTTGTTCACAGATACAATGCGAGCTCTATAACTCACTTTTAAGCACAAATCAATTAAAATCGTTTCGCAACAGCATAAATGGATAAATGTACCTACTTTGGTGGCAGAATGTCGACTGCTTCACGACTGAAGACACATATCAGCTCATGATAGTCGTGTAGGCCATTTTCATGATGGCGTCATTAGCTACTCAGTACAAGTACCAGAAGCTTTGCCCATTCTCTTTTGTTAGATAATTAGCACCAATTGTCTTACTATTCTCATGAGGGAATAAAAATCTGAAGAACGAAAATTCCCAAAACATTCTGATAGCTGTAGTCAAATGAAGTCATTGCGTGATTTTGTGACGTTTTGTCTCACTGTACTCTCCAATAATAATATAATCGGTCATAAATCCAGTCTACGGTTAACTGATTCAGTCATCCATTGATGTAGAGCAAGCAGAGAACTGAATAAACGAGCTGAGAAACGTTTATACCGGTTATTAAACTGTTGCTGTAAGACTAGAGTATCCAATAAGGTGCAGTAATACGGGCAACAAAATCGTGCAACTTGTCGCGCAAGATTGTTGCGTTGCAAGTTGCAGATGATGTTTCTCGTATTGCTGGCTTTCAATCAGCTGTTAAAACTCCTTGAATCTCATTATTTGCTTCCCTGAAATGACGGGCAAACACTGCCCTCCATGTGCTATCAAGCAGAGAGTATTCTATTGAAAAGGTGCAATTCAGCTGATGAAAATTCCTCACGAGACGGGAAATAAAGTCTAATGAAATCAAGCAATTGAAAGAGGAAGGACTTTTCGAAAGTCTACCGTTCGCGCAACTTGTCGCGCAACACATTTTCGTGTTGCAGGTTGAAAAACTTTGTTGCGCAAAGTAGAAGCTATTTCTACTTCATGCAACACCGTTTTGCAACCTGCAACACCGAAACTTTAATTTGTTGCGCGACAAGTTGCGCGAACGATGGTAATACGACAAACATTGCTCTGCAACTTGCAACGCAACAATGTTGCGCGACAAGTTGCACGATTTTGTTGCCCGTATTACTGCACCTTTAATTAAAATGTCACAAACCGGCAATTGTTACAAGTTGAGTGAAGGTATGATAACCAAACGCAATGAAACAACTTAATTAAGAACTTGAGCCAAAATTCTACTGGGTGCCGTCAGTACTCTGGTGGCCAGAGTCTTTTTCTGTGTCTATAGGCAGAGCGTTTTGCAGTAATAGAGAAACCAGAGGTTCCCTTTCTTCTCTCTTCTTCTGCTTTTTCTTTGTACGCATGGAAGCGGAAAACAGGCGAACTGGTTTCAAGGCCGTTTTCTCCGTGACGAGATTTTGGAATGTCGGCATCGTATTTTTGAATTAATAGGATTCAATGGATTTCCATGAAAATTGACAGATAGTTTTAGGAATGGTTGACGAGATGTCAGGGATTTTCGATTTGTGTTTTTGATCAAAAGTTATGGCGCCGTAAATAAAGACGTGACCTAAGAATTTCTTAGTCAACTTTTGATATCTTTTGAATGGAGTCGAATATCAAAAATCCCTGACACTGTTTGTAGATTGAAGTGTGCTGATTGACATGAAAGTAATTCCTGGACAAACAGCGAGTACTTGGTCAAAGAAGGAGCGGTGGTTTTCGAGGAAAAGGACTCGTATCGATAAATTTTAGACTTCTGTAAAACATAATAGCAACCATGTTATTCTTCATTATCTAAGCTTTAGAATGATATATAGTTTTGTATAGATTCGTTAAAAATTGAGAAAGTTACAGAGTTTCTCCGTGAAGTGCCCGCAAAGGTATACCGTAACCTTAAGAAGAGAGTTTATTATGTACTGAGATTGAAACTTCGCCTCCAATCTATGTTGCATTACTTTGTCGAGTAAAAGAGTGAGTGAAGATGTTAGTTATTTTTTTCTGAGTTCAGGAATGAGGCTCCTGTCCGGCATGCTTCAACTCTCCGGCGACAGTCAGTCTCTGAACTCCTTCAAGCGAGTGTCGCAGAGTATTTTGTAGTGCCAGGAAAGCATTTCCTCGGTCACGAAGCCGAAATCTCTTCTGTGTATTGTATTAAATAACCCTTAAACGCCGGACTTTTCAACAATACATGCAGATATTCTTAGTGTTGGTTGTAGGCTTTCAATTTTTTATATATGTAATTTGGTATCAGAAAGGTGTTGTATCGAACAATTATTGTTTTTTTATGTATCTTTAACAGTTTCAAATGTCAGTCAGTCAGACAGTCAGTCTCTGAACTCCTTCAAGCGAGTGTCGCAGAGTATTTTGTAGTTCCAGGAACGCATTATTTTTCCTCGGTCACGAAGCCGAAGTAAATCTCTTCTGTGTATTGTATTAGGAACTTTTCAACAATACATGCAGATTCTTAGTGTTGGTTGTAGGCTTTCAATTTTTTATATATGTAATTTGGTATCAGAAAGGTGTTGTATCGAACAATTATTGCTTTTTGATGTATCTTTAACAGTTTCAAATGTGTCTCAGTCAGTGATCGAAACAACGTGTGAAAGCTCGGATAAAAGAGAGAAGTCGAGATATGATATTTATGACATCTTCGCTCCACTGGAGATAGTTGTAGCTTCTCGATAATTCCTGTTTACCAACGAAATCCTCGTTTGGAGTTGTCGAAGTTGACAAAATGGCAATCATTCGGTGTAGGAATTTGACTAGTTTGACGTCGATATTCACGCCAAGAAATACAAAATTCGAAAACAGCTGACCATGCCAACGAATGAATATTTGATGAAACAACTTCTGTCAAGAGGAACTGAACTTTAAACAACTTGAATCACGGAAATGTTTTTTTTTGTCCGACGTGAACACCAATGTTTTGTCAGGAATTTGATAGATTTGTTATTACGGTGGAGAAAATGATTAATATTCTCGGTCAAACAAAAACAACAAGCCTTACCAACTAAATTCAAGGTTCTGTTCGTGTGTACCTTTTAGACGACATAAATTGCCAAGGAGACGACGTTGGTCGACAACATCCTCGTCTAATGGGTGAACGTACGAGGCAGAGAGCGCACACCACACTCGATGACCAACGTAAGAGACTGGAAATATTTTTGATTGCACTGACTGTAGTCAACAATAAACCAACGGGGGGGGGGGGGGGGGGGGGGGGGGGGGGGGGGGGGGCAATACATTACACGAGTCGTTGAGGGGCAGCGTAATAATAAATTAGCGTGAGTGAGTGTCCCTGTGGTCACATTAACACAAGATTTACAGTGTTCTGCGTATTCATACTGGAGGTTCTGGCATCGTCAGGGGGCATCGTTTAAACCGAGAACCGTAAAAAAAAAAACAGAATAGGATATCATGAAGTTGTTGTCGATTGTACCAGAATCTGATGTTGAATCAAATTGTTTTGTCCGACTCTGATCTTTAGCCTCACTCCTACATTCATTACATATTAGTGTTTTTTTAATAACAAAAACATCCTGGTTTTTTTTACATGTTCATTGTCAGAGAAGTCTTTCAACTGAGCCGACTTATTTGGTTTCTTTGTGAAACAGATCTATGCTAGCATGCAATTAAAAAACAGTATCTCATGTTAATGAGTGAGATAAAAAAACCTCTTTTAAGAGGTTATTATCTGTATTACAGATAATAATGGAGATTTCGTTTATTTGTGCCGCGTTTCCATGGAAATCCATCAACTCGTCCGTTCTCTTTGACCATTCATTCTTGTCTCACAAATCTCCCGGCGTACCCTTCGAGACTCGCTGGATTCTCTTGGACAGAGAAATAAATGAAAGATCACCAAGTAGTCAAGGTGATTTCAGATATGACTGCAAATCACGCGCTCTATACGCCCTATGCACGAGTGCTGATTTTCGAGATCAGGATACTATAATCTTTTGACATAAAAATAACCACAGCCATCTGAAAAAGCAATTATTCATCAATATTTTTGGAAATTGTCAAAAGTATTGGATAAAATCCCGCGAAGATATCGTAAATGACATTTATAGAGTTTAGTATGGGATTTTGCCGTCATGAGTACACAGCCTCGTTCTGGTGTATTTTCAGAATTAAAAACATTCATAACTCCGCAAGGACATGTCATTTCGTCCTAAAACGTTTACACTTATCTTATATAAATATGTTCTTTTAGTGGAACATGTTAAACCTTGAAATTAAGCAATTTAGAAAATTAATGTACATCAGAACGAGGCTGTGTACTAATGACGGCAAAATCCCATACTAAACCCTATAAATGTCATTTACGATATCTTCGCGGGATTTTATCCAATACTTTTGAAATTTTCCAAAAATATTGATGAATAATTGCTTTTTCAGATGGCAGTAGTCATTTTTATGTCAAAAGATTCTAGTATCCTGATCTCGAAAACCAGCACTCGTGCATAGGGCGTATTTAAACCTTGGAAATTCGTTGGAAATTGATTTGGACATTTCCAATTAATTTCCAACATGTTCCAAGAGCGCGCGTTTTTTACAAGTGACATAGGTGGTAGTATGGTAAGACGTTCACCTAGCTTTTGGTCCCGGTGAGCTAGGGTAGTGGGTTCAATCACTCGATCGGGTAGCATATGCGCAGGAATCATGTTTGAAGTGCTGTTTGGAGGGCTTTTCTCCTAACCACTGGAAACAACGTGCACTCTTCAAACCTTTGGAAATTCATTGGAAATTCTTTGGAAATGTCCAAAACCTTGGAGAATTAATATTTCCAACGATTGTCCAATAACTTTCCAGGGTTTGAAGAGCGCGCGTGCGTTGAATCTCCGAAGAATCTCCAAGGTTAGTCGAAGAGCGTGGGTTTTACAAGCAACCTCCATAAAAATCAACATTTGAGCCGAGTGTTGAGGTTTGAAATCTCAATATGCAAATTTGATGACGTCTGCTAAGACTTCATTTATTATACAAAAACGCCCTTGTGCTGATTATTGACATTTGAAAACTTACAGAATATTTTCACAGTCTTTATAAATGAATTTAGAACTTTTTCCCCATTTCAAAAAAAGAAGTTCTTCTTGAAAAAGTTTACATAAGTTATGGCAAATTCCTTAGTAGACGTCATCAAATTTGCATATTGAGATTTCAAACCTCTATAACTCATAAACGCAAGGTTCAAATCACAAATTACTGAACCCACCAACTATTCAGCTTGTATTGAATAGATTTTTAAAACAATCTCACAGGGGTGATAGGCACTTTAAGTTAGACCTCCTCCAGCCAGGGAGTTTTAAAAGACCTCCTCCCGGAGTGTAAATCGGGGTTTCATACTTGCCTTCATAGTTGGTATTCCCTGTGGATCCCGGGGGGGGGGGGGGGGGGGGGGGAGGGGGGGGGGGTCTCTCATATATATGCTATATAGATATGTGCCCCCGAATAGGGTATGGTTTTTGAACCTCCGGCCAGATCCTTAAATTGGATACTATATTTTGCTTTTTCACCATAAAATGAAATATTCGATCTTTAATTAGGGTACACTTTTTGACTAAAATATTTGCTTAGCGTAACAGCCAGCGTATGTACTTCTGATATTAACCATTTTTCAAAGGAATTGTATTGACTTTTTCCTTAAATTGGGTCTATATTTCAGTGACAAATCCTTGGAAAGGGTATGAATTTTCCAATTCTTCATCCTTAAATAGGGCCAGGGTTTCGACATCCCGGGGCACACCCCTATCCTAAATTTCCGGGAGTAACCCCCCCCCCCCCCCCCCCCCCCTCCCTCAACCCCACCCAGCTTTTGATGACTTTTTTACTTCTTGTAACTTCAGTAATTTCGATCGACCTTGCAACATACTTTTCGAAAGTCTACCGTTCGCGCAACTTGTCGCGCAACACATTTTCGTGGTGCAGGTTGAAAAACTTTGTTGCGCAAAGTAGAAGCTATTTCTACTTCATGCAACACCGTTTTGCAACCTGCAACACCGAAAATTTAATTTTTTGCGCGACAAGTTGCGCGAACGATGGTAATACGAGAAACATTACTCTGCAACTTGCAACGCAACAATGTTGCGCGACAAGTTGCACGATTTTGTTGCCCGTATTACTGCACCTTTAATTAAAATGTCACAAACCGGCAATTGTTACAAGTTGAGTGAAGGCATGATAACCAAACGCAATGAAACAGCCAAAATTCTACTGGGTGCTCAGTACTCTGGTGGCCAGAGTCTTTTTCTGTGTCTATAGGCAGAGCGTTTTGCAGTAATAGAGAAACCAAAGGTTCCCTTTTCTTCTCTCTTCTTCTTCTGCTTTTTCTTTGTACGCATGGAAGCGGAATTTCAAGGCCGTTTTCTCCGTGACGAGATTTTGGAATATCGGCATCGTATTTTTGAATTAATAGGGTATATAGATTCAATGGATTTCCATGAAAATTGGCAGATAGTTTTAGGAATGGTTGACGAGAAAAATAATGTCAGGGATTTTCGATTTGTAGTTTTGATCAAAAGTTATGGCGCCGTAAATAAAGACGTGACCTAAGAATTTCTTAGTTAAACTTCAACTTTTGATATCTTTTGAATGGAGTCGAATATCAAAAATCCCTGATACGGTTTTGTAGATTGAAGTGTGCAGATTGACATGAAAGTAATTCCTGGACAAACAGAAGTAACGCAAAAGCGAGTAATTTGGTCAAAGAAGGAGCGGTGGTTTTCGAGGAAAAGGACTCGTATCGATAAATTTTAGAGTTCTGTAAAACATAATAGCAACCATGTTATTCTTCATTATCTAAGCTTTAGAATGATATATAGTTTTGTATAGATTCGTTAAAAATTGAGAAAGTTACAGAGTTTCTCCTAGAACGAAAACGAGGCGGATGAATAATAATTAGCGGAAGTAAAATTCCAGACTCGTAGATTTCAGCGAAAAGTCTGTTGCCGTCCCAAAATTCTGAATAAATATTTAAAAATATTATTCGAATCTGTAAGACTGGGTCATTTTCCTATGAACAATGTATATGTGTGAATACAGAGAATGACTGGATGTTTGAAAAAAAAGCTTTACAAATATGTTCGAGAAAAATGACACGGACAATCAGTAAATGTTACTTCGACCGAGTCTGGCCATTCTAACGTGGTGAATCACATGCAGGACACAAAGAAAGACAAAAAGAAAGCAGTTTCTTTTCCTCCAGCTGTCGAACAAAGTCCAAACCAAACTTAGAGTTGCAGTGTTAGTCGGTGTATTTTATAGCCCGACTTTTCGACGGCCCGTCAGTCGGCCGTTATCGAGTGAATTCCCACAAGAAATGCTTTGAACGGCGGCCCTAGGAACACAAACGAATGCATATTCCGATTGAAAATAGCCCTCTCGATTGACTTTCTTCCAAATCCTTTAAGGACATCCTTTCTTTTCCTTCCAGAGTTTCACTAAACATGGCTCCCGGCACAAAATGGCTTCGGAATGATCTTTTGAATCTTTGAAGAGTTCACAACGGAAGTAGTTTAGAGCAATAAGAGCTGTTCTGTGATTGGTTCAAATCTTATCAGACCATATAACGAGCGACGTGATTGGAGGTCGCCGTATAGTGGCGACGCCGATCAAAATGAACCAAGAAGTGTTATAAGTCGGTTGGTGAGCGAAAGTCAGAATCGACAAAGAGCGAATAGACCGACTTATGGAATCAGTGCATTACTTTGTCGAGTAAAACTAAATGTACTGAGATTTCGGAGAAAAAGAATGAGAAAAGATGTTGGTTCTTTCTTTCTGAGTTCAGGAATGAGGCTCCCTGTCCGGCATGCTTCAACTCTCCGGCGACAGTCAGTCTCTGAACTCCTTCAAGCGAGTGTCGCAGAGTATTTTGTAGTTCCAGGAAAGCATTTCCTCGGTCACGAAGCCGAAATCTCTTCTGTGTATTGTATTAAATAACCCTTAAACGCCGGACTTTTCAACAATACATGCAGATTCTTAGTGTTGGTTGTAGGCTTTCAAATTTTTATATATGTAATTTGGTATCAGAAAGGTGTTGTATCGAACAATTATTGTTTTTTGATGTATCTTTAACAGTTTCAAATGTCAGTCAGTCAGACAGTCAGTCTCTGAACTCCTTCAAGCCGGCGAGTGTCGCAGAGTATTTTGTAGTTCCAGGAACTCATTATTTTTCCTAGGTCACGAAGCCGAAGTAAATCTCTTCTGTGTATTTTATTAGCTATTCAGGAACTTTTCAATAATACATGCAGATTCTTAGTGTTGGTTGTAGGCTTTCAAATTTTTATATATGTAATTTGGTATCAGAAAGGTGTTGTATCGAACAATTATTGCTTTTTGATGTATCTTTAACAGTTTCAAATGTGTCTCAGTCAGTGAAAACAACGTGTGAAAGCTCGGATAAAAGAGAGAAGTCGAGATATGATATTTATTACATCTTCACTCCACTGGAGATAGTTGTAGCTTCTCGATAATTCCTGTTTACCGCCAATCAAATCCTCGTTTAGAGTTCGAAGTTGTCAAATCTTGGTAATCTGAAAATGGCAATGCATTCGGTGTAGGAATTTGACTAGTTTGACGTCGATATTCACGCCAAGAAGTACAAAATTCGAAAACAGCTGACCATGACAACGAATGAATATTTGATGAAACAACTTCTGTCAAGAGGAACTGAACTTTAAACAACTTTGAATCACGGAAATGTTTTTTTTTGTCCGACGTGAACACGTACAAAATGACTCTCAAGAACAAGACTTTAATAAGTCTTGCTGTTTTGTCAGGAATTTGATAGATTTGTTATTACGGCGGAGGAAATGATTAATATTCTCGGTCAAATAAAACAACAAGCCTTACCAACTAAATTCAAGGTTCTGTTCGTGTGTACCTTTTAGACGACATAAATTGCCAAGGAGACGACGTTGGTCGACAACATCCTCGTCTAATGGGTGAACGTACGAGGCAGAGAGCGCACACCACACTCGATGACCACTACGTAAGAGACTGGAGACTGGAAATGTTTTTGATTGCACTGACTGTAGTCAACAATAAACCAATGGGGGGGCTCAGCTCTGCAACCGCAATTACGTCACACGAGTCGTTGAGGGGCAGCGTAATAATAAATTAGCGTGATCGAGTGTCCCTGTGGTCACATTATCACAAGATTTACAGTGTTCTGCGTATTCATACTGGAGGTTCTGGCATCGTCAGGGGGCATCGTTTAAACCGAGAACCGTAACAAAAAGAACAGAATAGGATATCATTAAGTTGTTGTCAATTGTACCAGAATCTGTTGTTGAATCAAATTGTTTTGTCCGACTCTGATCTTTAGCCTCACTCCTACATTCATTACATATTAGTGTTTTTTTAATAACAAAAACATCCTGGTTTTTTTTACATGTTCATTGTCAGAGAAGTCTTTCAACTGAGCCGACTTATTTGGTTTCTTTGTGAAACAGATCTATGCATGCAATTAAAAAACAGTATCTCATGTTAATGAGTGAGATAAAAAAAAACTCTTTTAAGAGGTTATTATCTGTATCACAGATAATAATGGAGATTTCGTTTATTTGTGCCGCGTTTCCATGGAAATCCATCAACTCGTCCGTTCTCTTTGACCATTCATTCTTGTCTCACAAATCTCCCGGCGTACCCTTCGAGACTCGCTGGATTCTCTTGGACAGAGAAATAAATGAAAGATCACCAAGTAGTCAAGGTGATTTCAGATATGACTGCAAATCACGCGCTCTATACGCCCTATGCACGAGTGCTGATTTTCGGGATCAGGATACTATAATCTTTTGACATAAAAATAACCACAGCCATCTGAAAAAGCAATTATTCATCAATATTTTTGGAAATTGTCAAAAGTATTGGATAAAATCCCGCGAAGATATCGTAAATGACATTTATAGGGTTTAGTATGGGATTTTGCCGTCATTAGTACACAGCCTCGTTCTGATGTACATCAATTTTCTAAATTGCTTAATTTCAAGGTTTAACATGTTCCACTAAAAGAACATATTTATATAAGATAAGTGTAAACGTTTTAGGACGAAATGACATGTCCTTGCGGAGTTATGAATGTTTTTAATTCTGAAAATACACCAGAACGAGGCTGTGTACTCATGACGGCAAAATCCCATACTAAACTCTATAAATGTCATTTACGATATCTTCGCGGGATTTTATCCAATACTTTTGAAATTTTCCAAAAATATTGATGAATAATTGCTTTTTCAGATGGCAGTAGTCATTTTTATGTCAAAAGATTCTAGTATCCTGATCTCGAAAACCAGCACTCGTGCATAGGGCGTATTTAAACCTTGGAAATTCGTTGGAAATTGATTTGGACATTTCCAATTAATTTCCAACATGTTCCAAGAGCGCGCGTTTTTTACAAGTGACATAGGTGGTGTATGGTAAGACGTTCACCTAGCTTTTGGTCCCGGTGAGCTAGGGTAGTGGGTTCAATCACTCGATCGGGTAGCATATGCGCAGGAATCATGTTTGAAGTGCTGTTTGGAGGGCTTTTCTCCTAACCACTGGAAACAACGTGCACTCTTCAAACCTTTGGAAATTCATTGGAAATTCTTTGGAAATGTCCAAAACCTTGGAGAATTAATATTTCCAACGATTGTCCAATAACTTTCCAGGGTTTGAAGAGCGCGCGTGCGTTGAATCTCCGAAGAATCTCCAAGGTTAGTCGAAGAGCGTGGGTTTTACAAGCAACCTCCATAAAAATCAACATTTGAGCCGAGTGTTGAGGTTTGAAATCTCAATATGCAAATTTGATGACGTCTGCTAAGACTTCATTTATTATACAAAAACGCCCTTGTGCTGATTATTGACATTTGAAAACTTACAGAATATTTTCACAGTCTTTATAAATGAATTTAGAACTTTTTCCCCATTTCAAAAAAAGAAGTTCTTCTTGAAAAAGTTTACATAAGTTATGGCAAATTCCTTAGTAGACGTCATCAAATTTGCATATTGAGATTTCAAACCTCTATAACTCATAAACGCAAGGTTCAAATCACAAATTACTGAACCCACCAACTATTCAGCTTGTATTGAATAGATTTTTAAAACAATCTCACAGGGGTGATAGGCACTTTAAGTTAGACCTCCTCCAGTTCGGGGTTTCATACTTGCCTTCATAGTTGGTATTCCCTGTGGATCCCGGGGGGGGGGGGGGGGGGGGGGGGGGGGGGTACTCTCATATATATGCTATATAGATATGTGCCCCCGAATAGGTATGGTTTTTGAACCTCCGGCCAGATCCTTAAATTGGATACTATATTTTGCTTTTTCACCATAAAATGAAATATTCGATCTTTAATTAGGGTACACTTTTTGACTAAAATATTTGCTTAGCGTAACAGCCAGCGTATGTACTTCTGATATTAACCATTTTTCAAAGGAATTGTATTGACTTTTTCCTTAAATTGGGTCTATATTTCAGTGACAAATCCTTGGAAAGGGTATGAATTTTCCAATTCTTCATCCTTAAATAGGGCCAGGGTTTCGACATCCCGGGGCACACCCCTATCCTAAATTTCCGGGAGTAACCCCCCCCCCCCCCCCCCCCCTCCCTCAACCCCACCCAGCTTTTGATGACTTTTTTACTTCTTGTAACTTCAGTAATTTCGATCGACCTTGCAACATACTTTTCGAAAGTCTACCGTTCGCGCAACTTGTCGCGCAACACATTTTCGTGTTGCAGGTTGAAAAACTTTGTTGCGCAAAGTAGAAGCTATTTCTACTTCATGCAACACCGTTTTGCAACCTGCAACACCGAAAATTTAATTTTTTGCGCGACAAGTTGCGCGAACGATGGTAATACGAGAAACATTACTCTGCAACTTGCAACGCAACAATGTTGCGCGACAAGTTGCACGATTTTGTTGCCCGTATTACTGCACCTTTAATTAAAATGTCACAAACCGGCAATTGTTACAAGTTGAGTGAAGGCATGATAACCAAACGCAATGAAACAGCCAAAATTCTACTGGGTGCTCAGTACTCTGGTGGCCAGAGTCTTTTTCTGTGTCTATAGGCAGAGCGTTTTGCAGTAATAGAGAAACCAAAGGTTCCCTTTTCTTCTCTCTTCTTCTTCTGCTTTTTCTTTGTACGCATGGAAGCGGAAAACAGGCGAACTGGTTTCAAGGCCGTTTTCTCCGTGACGAGATTTTGGAATGTCGGCATCGTATTTTTGAATTAATAGGGTATATAGATTCAATGGATTTCCATGAAAATTGACAGATAGTTTTAGGAATGGTTGACGAGATGTCAGGAATTTTCGATTTGTGTTTTTGATCAAAAGTTATGGCGCCGTAAATAAAGACGTGACCTAAGAATTTCTTAGTTAAACTTCAACTTTTGATATCTTTTGAATGGAGTCGAATATCAAAAATCCCTGACACCGTTTTGTAGATTGCAGTGTGCTGATTGATATGAAAGTTATTCCTGGACAATTAACAGCGAGTAATTTGGTCAAAGAAGGAGCGGTGGTTTTCGAGGAAAAGGACTCGTATCGATAAATTTTAGACTTGTGTAAAACATAATAGCAACCATGTTATTCTTCATTATCTAAGCTTTAGAATGATATATATAGTTAATTTTTTTAACTTTAATTTAATCAAATTCCAAATGCATTACATTCATTCACAGTGAATCTATAGTTTTGTATAGATTCGTTAAAAATTGAGAAAGTTACAGAGTTTCTCCGTGAAGTGCCCGCAAAGGTATACCGTAACCTTAAGAAGAGAGTTTATTATGTACTGAGATTGAAACTTCGCCTCCAATCTATGTTGCATTACTTTGTCGAGTAAAAGAGTGAGTGAAGATGTTAGTTATTTTTTTCTGAGTTCAGGAATGAGGCTCCTGTCCGGCATGCTTCAACTCTCCGGCGACAGTCAGTCTCTGAACTCCTTCAAGCGAGTGTCGCAGAGTATTTTGTAGTGCCAGGAAAGCATTTCCTCGGTCACGAAGCCGAAATCT
This sequence comes from Actinostola sp. cb2023, assembly GCA_033675265.1. Taxonomy (NCBI): domain Eukaryota; kingdom Metazoa; phylum Cnidaria; class Anthozoa; order Actiniaria; family Actinostolidae; genus Actinostola; species Actinostola sp. cb2023. The sequence continues at coordinate 783,188 of JAUJYZ010001082.1, read as the reverse complement.
CTTCTGTGTATTGTATTAAATAACCCTTAAACGCCGGACTTTTCAACAATACATGCAGATATTCTTAGTGTTGGTTGTAGGCTTTCAATTTTTTATATATGTAATTTGGTATCAGAAAGGTGTTGTATCGAACAATTATTGTTTTTTGATGTATCTTTAACAGTTTCAAATGTCAGTCAGTCAGACAGTCAGTCTCTGAACTCCTTCAAGCGAGTGTCGCAGAGTATTTTGTAGTTCCAGGAACGCATTATTTTTCCTCGGTCACGAAGCCGAAGTAAATCTCTTCTGTGTATTGTATTAGGAACTTTTCAACAATACATGCAGATTCTTAGTGTTGGTTGTAGGCTTTCAATTTTTTATATATGTAATTTGGTATCAGAAAGGTGTTGTATCGAACAATTATTGCTTTTTGATGTATCTTTAACAGTTTCAAATGTGTCTCAGTCAGTGATCGAAACAACGTGTGAAAGCTCGGATAAAAGAGAGAAGTCGAGATATGATATTTATGACATCTTCGCTCCACTGGAGATAGTTGTAGCTTCTCGATAATTCCTGTTTACCAACGAAATCCTCGTTTGGAGTTCGAAGTTGACAAATCTTGGTAACCTGAAAATGGCATTCATTCGGTGTAGGAATTTGACTAGTTTGACGACGATATTCACGCCAAGAAATACAAAATTCGAAAACAGCTGACCATGCCAACGAATGAATATTTGATGAAACAACTTCTGTCAAGAGGAACTGAACTTTAAACAACTTGAATCACGGAAATGTTTTTTTTTGTCCGGCGTGAACACCAAAATGACTCTCAAGAACAAGACTTTAATGTCTTGCTGTTTTGTCAGGAATTTGATAGATTTGTTATTACGGTGGAGAAAATGATTAATATTCTCGGTCAAACAAAACAACAAGCCTTACCAACTAAATTCAAGGTTCTGTTCGTGTGTACCTTTTAGACGACATAAATTGCCAAGGAGACGACGTTGGTCGACAGCATCCTCGTCTAATGGGTGAACGTACGAGGCAGAGAGCGCACACCACACTCGATGACCAACGTAAGAGACTGGAAATATTTTTGATTGCACTGACTGTAGTCAACAATAAACCAACGGGGGGGGGGGCTCTGCAACCGCAATACATTACACGAGTCGTTGAGGGGCAGCGTAATAATAAATTAGTGTGACTGAGTGTCCCTGTGGTCACATTAACACAAGATTTACAGTGTTCTGCGTATTCATACTGGAGGTTCTGGCATCGTCAGGGGGCATCGTCAGGGGGCATCGTTTAAACCGAGAACCGTAAAAAAAAAAAACAGAATAGGATATCATGAAGTTGTTGTCGATTGTACCAGAATCTGATGTTGAATCAAATTGTTTTGTCCGACTCTGATCTTTAGCCTCACTCTCACGTTCATTGCATATTAGTTTTTTTTAATAACAAAAACATCCTGGTTTTTTTTACATGTTCATTGTCAGAGAAGTCTTTCAACTGAGCCGACTTATTTGGTTTCTTTGTGAAACAGATCTATGCATGCAATTAAAAAACAGTATCTCATGTTAATGAGTGAGATAAAAAAAAACTCTTTTAAGAGGTTATTATCTGTATTACAGATAATAATGGAGATTTCGTTTATTTGTGCCGCGTTTCCATGGAAATCCATCAACTCGTCCGTTCTCTTTGACCATTCATTCTTGTCTCACAAATCTCCCGGCGTACCCTTCGAGACTCGCTGGATTCTCTTGGACAGAGAAATAAATGAAAGATCACCAAGTAGTCAAGGTGTCGTGCAGCGGTGCTACTTCAGTATATTTCAGATATGACTGCAAATCACGCGCTCTATTTAAACCTTGGAAATTCGTTGGAAATTGATTTGGACATTCCCAATGAATTTCCAACATGTTCCAAGAGCGCGTTTTTTACAAGTGACATAGGTGGTAGTATGGTAAGACGTTCACCTAGCTTTTGGTGTCGGTGAGCTAGGGCCGGTAGTGCGTTCAATCATCGACTCGATCGGGTAGCATATGCGCAGGAAGCATGTTTGAAGTGCTGTTCGGAGGGCCTTTCTCCTAACCACTGGAAACAACGTGCACTCTTCAAACCTTTGGAAATTCATTGCAAATTCTTTGGAAATGTCCAAAACCTTGGAGAATGAATATTTCCAACGATTGTCCAATAAATTTCCAGGGTTTGAAGAGCGCGCGCGCGTTGAATCTCCGAAGAATCTCCAAGGTTAGTCGACTGAGAGCGTGGGTTTTACAAGCAACCTTACGTCATAATTAATCTACTGCTCATCATTGTAATTTTTCCTGTAACCAGTTATTTTACTACGCCATTCACGGCCTCGTGCAGTAATTTTACTTGTTATCTAAATCCGTACAAATTACCAAATATGGTTTATCAAGCATCACTGGGCCCAATTGGTTTTGGTTACCATGACAACATTTGTAAATATTTAATTTGATATTCTGTATTAAAAGCGGCTTTGGGGGATTTTCCCCCTCAGCCATTTTAACTCCATCACCGAGTACTATCGTTCTTCCATAGCTTAGCCCAGTAAACGAGCTCATTCAATGCAACACTGAATTTAGTATAAAGATAAGGGGAAGCGTGAAAACATAAATCAACATTTGAGCCGAAATATTAATGTAGTGAAAACTGTGCTCGATGGAAGAGCCCTGGCTTCACGCAGTGTACTCCCATATATATGCTATATAGGTATGTGCCCCCGAATAGGGTATGGTTTTTGAACCTCCAGATCCTTAAATTGGGTACTTTATTTTGCTTTTTCACCATAAAATAAAATATTCGATCTTTAATTTGGGTACACTTTTTTTATTTTGACTAAAAAATTTGCTTAGCGTAACAGGCAGCGTATGTACTTCTGATATTAGCGATTTCCAAAGGAATTGTATTGACTTTTCCTTAAATTGGGTCTATATTTCAGTGACAAATCCTTGGAAAGGGTATGAATTTTCCAATTCTTCATCCTTAAATAGGGCCAGGGTTTCGACATCCCGGGGGCACACCCCTATCCTAAATTTCCGGGAGTACTCCCCCCGGGCTGTGGATGAAATAACCTCACAGGTATAAAACTCCGAACAGAAGTTGTTTACACTTCCGGTTGACGTCGCCGTCGTAGATTTTGTAAAGCTTAAACTCCCTAAGTTAAAAAGTTACATGACACAAGT
>JAUJYZ010001082.1:732500-775000 GCA_033675265.1 Actinostola sp. cb2023 | reverse complement strand
CTAGGCCATTCCGCTTGAAATTGAGAGAGTTACGGCGGTTTTTAAAAAAAATTCCCTACCAGTAAGAAAATATAGAAGGTAGGTCACTCATGGCCGCCAGCGAACTCACATGGTCCCACTCAAATGCTCGTAAATCTCTCGAAACTAGACATAACGCCAAATTTCTTTCGGTAAACTGTAGTCCAATACAAGTCCGATAAATCACACTGCCATTCCCTTCTCTTACTCATCGCTATCTGCATCCAAGAGCAAGGTTTTTGTGACTTTTATCGGCAACATGAACCTCTGTACCTTCAAGTCTGACACGGATTTTGAACGGCCGTACAAAAAATGCACACACCGGGGAGGGACAGAGGTACATTTGAAACTTGAATACAATTTCCGTACCCTCCCGTGAGGATTGCAACCATATCTTGTCAGAGATTATAACAAAATCTTTTCTTCGAATTCGTGTTGATTTTCAATACCCCATTTGGAATTTGCTCCAAAGGCCTTTTCCTTGAAATCAGAAGCATTAATTTGACAGAAGAAATACTGTAATCTATGATAGAACGAAATTTTATTCAAGTGTCAACTTGATTAGATTATTATATACTGCACGTTCGTATTTTGAACGAGCTTCACGCTCCTGGACGACACGTGTTGAAATAACCTATTGTATTGTATTGTACCTTTGTCCCTCCCCGGTGTGTGCATTTTTTGTACGGCCGTTCAAAATCCGTGTCAGACTTGAAGGTACAGAGGTTCATGTTGCCGATAAAAGTCACAAAAACCTTGCTCTTGGATGCAGATAGCGATGAGTAAGAGAAGGGAATGGCAGTGTGATTTATCGGACTTGTATTGGACTACAGTTTACCGAAAGAAATTTGGCGTTATGTCTAGTTTCGAGAGATTTACGAGCATTTGAGTGGGACCATGTGAGTTCGCTGGCGGCCATGAGTGACCTACCTTCTATATTTTCTTACTGGTAGGGAATTTTTTTTAAAAACCGCCGTAACTCTCTCAATTTCAAGCGGAATGGCCTAGAAATTCCTACAGAGGTAAAGAACAACACAAGGAACAAGTACGAGTCGAATAAAGGCAAACGATTTTTTATATTTATTCAAGTACACCAGAACAAGAAAGCCTATACATTTACTGTATTTACGCCACTGATACTGAGCTTGGGCTACCTGTGGCCAAACCAGCTCATACTTTTGATTTTTCATCATTATCGCGAAAACGTTCGAGTCGAGTTCCCTTTTCACGATCGGAACATGTGAAAATGAAGAAACTTTGCCACGTGTCCAGTGGTGATTAGAAAAACATTCCTGCTGCCGGCGATAGAAAGAATACAATCAAAGCACAAAGACAAATAATAATAAGAAACAAATAGAAAAAAGCTCTATCAACAACAGCTGCAACGTAATGCCATTCTTCTCTCTTCTCTTCGAGTTCGACTTCTTCTGGCGTCTCTCCAGCACGGCAGCAACAGCAGCACGGACGATTCTTCGGTGGTTGTTCGGAAGGGAATCGTGCAGCTTCGGAGTCAAGGAAGACTCGTATGACTGGCTGATGTACTTTGTCTAGGTTGTTCGGGAAACTCGTACTCTGGCTCAACATGGATGTGTTTTCTAGCTTTCTGATGGTGCTGTTCTGATGCTGGTTTAGTCTGCGTCGTCTATCGTTCGCTTCGTTGAGGAATAAACCTTTATTACTCTTTCGTCTTTCTTTTGGCACCCTGAGGTCATTTCCGGGCATTAGATGCTTCGGGGGGCGCACACTAAGAGCAGGGCCCAAGCACTTGAACGTCAGAATACGTAACCAGATTGGGATTTGATCTGACGGTTTGCTGTAGTAAAACGATAACGACACGCAGGTTGCAACAAGCGTAGCCGCCATGATGACAACTGAACAAGAGAAATATCTTCCAATCAGAGGCACTACCAACGACGTAGGTGGGATGTTGTCAATGAAGATCAGCATGAACACCGTCATCCCGAGAAGGATGGTTATCGTCAGAGAGACTCTCTCGCCTGATTCTGGTGGGAACCTGAACGTTATCGCTGACAGGAAAGTCAACAGCACGCAGGGCAGAATCAAATTCATGAAGTAAAACAACGCTCGACGTCTGAGATGAAACATGTACACCAACGTGAGATATGGAGCTTTGCAGCAAGAGAAATACGAGATCTTTCTCATTGCTTTCCCTGACAACATTTCCCACTCGCCGTTCGTCGTGTACATGGACAGGTCAGCAGTTTGTCGTGCATTGGTCAGGTTGAGTTGGTGACCGTCATACGCCCACGAACCAAACTCTAGCTTACATTGCTGATCGTCCAATGGAAAGTTGGTGATGTCGATCTTACATTCACTCTGTACTTGTATGGGGGACAACCATCGGACTTTACCGCTCGAGTATAAAAGGACCTTGGTCGTGAACAGGTACATCTCACCGCTAGAGTCGGAGTGGACACTGAAAGGATAACATAATTAAAATCTTACAGTTCGGTTTGAAGAGGAGCTCCCGGAGTTCCCAGTGTGTGTGGTCTGTCCTACGGGCCCGCAGTAATTGGTTAACGCTGTTTGCGGTGACCCTGCCATATGGCAAAGTTTGTAAAATAAAAGCTATCCAATGCTGTTTGCTAAAGGAATGGACGCCGACAATAGAGCAGCGCTACAAAACCATTCTTGATATGGAGACGAGTTACCCGGATCAGTAACTCGGTCTGTGGCAAAAGACTGGGTTCGAGTGTTTTGATTGGCTAGATTAGCTGCGTCGAGGTGTTAACATCGATAAAAGACTTGCATAAATATCACTTGCATGGATTAATTCAACGTTCGTTTTCAACATAAAATGGGTCACGTGCTTAACTATGCCGTTTCTTTGAGATGAGCGTGATCATACTGGCTTTTTGTCTATTGTTCTGAATAGCTTCTCAGTTGGTCACATATACCATTCATTCCACGAGAATTTAGAGGCAAACATCTACTTTTAAATAAGAATAATATCGCTTCAGCTAATCGAACCAGGTATACAAGCATCAAGAGTTCCAGACTTCCGGTACGCGCGCAATGCATTGTGAGATTATTACAAAGGAAAAGTGAGCACCAATTATAGACACAGGGAGCCCAAGCTATGTTTTTGCTCACTTGGTGCTCACTTTTCCTTTGTAATAATCTCACATTGCGCGCGTATCGGAAGTCTGGAACTCTTGATGCTTGGATTCTAATATATGCCACAGACTGGAAAGTGTTTCGAGGCGTTTGCAGGCCACTTAGATGCAAGACACAGACGCAGGCGCCCAAATCCCATACTTACTTGTTATAGAGCACAATATCAGGCTTCCACACCAAACTGGGTTCGACATTTAATCTTTGCATGCCAGCAAATTCGCTTTCGTTCCACGTCAGCCAAGGGTCATACCATTGCTGTGCAAGAGAATAGATCAGCTCAGAACCAAGCAACAAACAAAAGTGGGCCATGGAATGGTCTTTGGGTCTAGGTCCAGATGGGTAGCCTGTGTACAAGCGTCGCTTATCTCTCTCTATTTGGGGAGCATTGGAGAGAGGAGGAGGGGTGAACTACGTGTACATAGTCAATGGTCGGATATTGGTTGGAAATGTACAACATATTGGTCATTTGTTGGAATTTCGTTGGAACCTGAATTTCCATATAATTTCCAAACCTTGGAAATTCAACGGAAATGTCCAAAACCTTGGTAATCGAAAACTTTTCAACGAATTTCCAATGTTAGTGACTCACCAGTCGAACCCAGAGATTGCTGATAAGAATCTGCTTTTTTTCATGCTGAAAGAAAAAAATTAAAGAAAAGACTGACTGTGAGGATAAAAGTACACGGCCAAGAAATATCCATTTTAACGGAAATCCTTACGTTGAGTAGGATAAAACTGAATTGTTCAAAACGTCCAGCGAGTTTATTTATTATACTTAGTTACATTTATTTTTTATTCTTTCGCTGCCACGCCTGGTTACTATTCAAGATGGCGGCTATGACTGGGTGTGAACCTACCAGGTTAACGATTGAACTGTATCCGATATCAAAACTGACGGGTACAATGTCCGATACATTTCTGACCGGCCGGACAGAATTACTGTAATTCGTGAAAAGATACTTGAAGAGTCGATACTCAGGATTTCCTTGTTTAAAACCTGATGGACCTGGAAGAAATGAAACGTTTCAAGGAATGACTCAGTTAAAAGTAAAGTGAAGAGCAAGCTAGACCATCAGGGTTGATTAAACTTTGCCGTTGCAAATATGGAAACTCGCTTGCGCAAGGTTGAAATAAACCTTACGACCTGTCTAGCAGTTAAACTAGCAGAGACTGCATTGCTGGTTTACAATCAATCCCTGGAGATTTAAGGTACCAGGGGACCTTCGTGACACTGTTCACTGAAAGCCGCGTAGCGCGCTAACCACTCGTCCAACATGTATAAAAGTATACATTTTCTTAAAGCTGAATAAATGCAGATTCTAAATATACTGGAGATTATTTCCTATTTTGTAAATATTTTTTGTTATTGCACATTTTAGAAAATTCGACCGGCCTTGTTCAAAGAGAATTTTGCAAGCGAGAATTCAATCGATTTTTAGACGGAAAGTGCCATTGTAATGAGCACACGTTGTTTTAAAAAACCGTGTCTCCGATTTCCGATAAACGCTTTTGTTGAGGAGATATTTGATGTCAAAGTTCATTAATGTGTTTTTAAGCGATTTACACATAAATCATCAAATAACTTTTAAACGAGGCAACGTATCAAAAATGGGAGACACGGTTTTTTAGAACAAAGTTTGCTCATTACAATGGCACTTTCCGTTTAGAAATCGATTGAATTCCCGCGTGCAAAATTCTGTTTGAACAAGGCCGGTCGAATTTTCTAAAATGTGCAATAACAAAAAATATTTACAAAATAGGAAATAATCTCCAGTATATTTAGAATCTGCATTTATTCAGCTTTAAGAAAATGTATACTTTTATACATGTTGGACGAGTGGTTAGTGCGCTACGCGACTTTCAGTGAACAGTGGTCACGAAGGTCCCCTGGTACCTTAAAGTACAAAGACGCAGTGGGCATGTTGGTTGAACAAACAAGAGAAGCTAATGAGGAATGCTTTGTTATCGGGAACCAACATGGCCGCCATGACGTCACGTGCAACCATGTTGGTGGTACAAACAAGAGAAGCCAATGAGGAATGCTTTGTTATCGGGAACCAACATGGCCGCCATGACGTCACGTGCAACCATGTTGGTGGTACAAACAAGAGAAGCTAATGAGGAATGCTTTGTTATCGGGAACCAACATGGCCGCCATGACGTCACGTGCAACCATGTTGGTGGTACAAACAAGAGAAGCTAATGAGGAATGCTTTGTTATCGGGAACCAACATGGCCGCATGACGTCACGTGCAACCATGTTGGTGGTACAAACAAGAGAAGCTAATGAGGAATGCTTTGTTATCGGGAACCAACATGGCCGCCATGACGTCACGTGCAACCATGTTGGTGGTACAAACAAGAGAAGCTAATGAGGAATGCTTTGTTATCGGGAACCAACATGGCCGCCATGACGTCACGTGCAACCATGTTGGTGGTACAAACAAGAGAAGCTAATGAGGAATGCTTTGTTATCGGGAACCAACATGGCCGCCATGACGTCACGTGCAACCATGTTGGTGGTACAAACAAGAGAAGCTAATGAGGAATGCTTTGTTATCGGGAACCAACATGGCCGCCATGACGTCACGTGCAACCATGTTGGTGGTACAAACAAGAGAAGCTAATGAGGAATGCATTGTTATCGGGAACCAACATGGGCGCCATGACGTCACGTGCAACCGTTGGTGGTACAAACAAGAGAAGCTAATGAGGAATGCTTTGTTATCGGGATCCAACATGGCCGCCATGACGTCACGTGCAACTCAGCAATAGGTGTATAAACCGTATTGCAAATCAAGACCTTATAACGGAAAAGAAAGTGTTGGTAGTCACGTGATATGAAGTCATGTGATGTGTGCAACATGACGTCATGTCACATGATGGTAAAACAGTCGATGGCCGTCCAAGTGAAAATATGTCTTTCACTTTAAATTCTGCAGGCCGTGAACTTAACAACTTGATGCAGTTCATTTGTTAATGGTTCCATGGGTGTCGTTTTTACAAACTTACTGATTAAAAATGTATTTATTACTAATGGCTTATTCATAGCGTGTGGGAACCTAACTTCGAGGGAAAGACGCACTAAGATCCCATCTACACTAATGCGTTTTCGTTTGATGTGTTTTGACCTTGCGTCCACACTAAAACCATCGAAAACGCTGATCATTTCCATCGAAAATCCAGACATTCCAAACGCTCTCCAGGGTGGAGGCATTTGGAAACACAGCCCTATCGTATTAGTGTGGACGGCGAAAACGGAGGCTTTAGAAAACGATGACGTCACGACTGGTGTTCTCGGTGTAAACAAACAGCGTTTTCCATCGTTTTAGTGCAGACTCAAGACCAGAACGCATCGAAATGTATGCGTTTTCAAACGAAAGGACATTAATGTGGACGGGTGTAAACGATTCTTAAACGCTAGTGTAGACGCAAAGTTTTGGCTACGCTTACGATCAAATGGAAACGGAGATTTTAGCTCATTGGTGCGATAGAGATGAACAAACAGAACACTGATAGATGAGGATATGACGGCAAAACCTGCGAAATTATTTACACATTCATTCGTGTTTAAAACAGCTGAAAACCTCGTCCTTTGCTACTTATAAATAAACAAGGCAAAAGAGGATAATTTCCAAAGATTCTATGTGCGTAATAACACAAGCTAAACAACAAACAGAGGTTCTAATGTACACAGGTAATACAAGTCCTCACGCCACGCTAGCGACGAACACGGCTCCCACCGATACCTCGTGATGTATAGGGCTTGACTTCATAGCTGGCTTAGAAGTATGAAATACATTGATCTATATCTCCACCAAGATTTCAAGCTCCCGTTGATTAACTCTTGGAGGAACGTGGTGCTGCCGGGTCCCCTCTCCCTCCACATACTGTAACTACGACCCGCTGAGTGGAATATATTCATAATATTTTTATAAGGAGTTTAACTAAAAGGAGACCGGTGTAATATCAGGGGCTCGTTCAATTTGCACCACAATCAACAAACGTTGAAGACAACTTTTGCATGTTACATGTGGCGTCTCGCTGAGTTAGGTTACACTTCAACTGCGACACACGTTGAGAGAATTTAAGATTACGATAGTTATCCTTCTTCTTATTTTTGTTTTCGTAACGGAGCAACAAACGACAGTCATGTACGAAGTAAAGCTACAAAAAGTAATAATCCAAAAACCACATCAGAGAAATGAACGCTGAATTAATCAAATTTGACTGAAAATATTCAACTCCTTTGTTACTCGCGTTTTAAGTCTATTTTTACCTTATTTTTTATTACAGTTTGTTTCATAATTTGATTTTTACATCCTACAGAATTTACGTGAAAGGACTACCGAAAGAAAGCATGATTAAATCCTTCAATCCTGATTCCTTTAGCGCTAGACAAGGTTAGAGCTGCTAACATTTAGAAATTGAATTGCGGTCCAACTGAAGATGAATGGACTACGTCACACAACCAGACAACATTTGAAAACAAAAAAATCTTTATGAAAATCTTAGAAAAATTAACACGAGAATGAGCAAAACAGTATGACACAACGTTACCTGTTAAACAGAAGATACTTGTAGAAATGCCAAAAGGTTGGGATATTTCTGTCATTCAACTTCGCTGAAATTCTGAAATTCTTCAACTAATAAATGAGTCGCTTCTAAGTCTAGTTAAAGTACTCAATCTCCGTTAAATGAAACCTACGTCAGTATAGACACGTTTTTAATCAGTATTACTCATCTTTTTCGGTTAGAAAATGCATTTGAATTACAGCCAAACCTCTACTAACGACTTGAAAATCTTGTAGTTGCAAACGACCACCTCTCTAACGACCACCTCTCTATAACGACCACCTCTCTAACGACCACCTCTCTATAACGACCACCTCTCTAACGACCACCTCTCTATAACGACCACCTCTCTAACGACCACCTCTCTATAACGACCAGAGATTTTTATTCCCAAAGTAGTCCACACATTTATTGTCATTGAACCCTCCTCACAACGGCCACAAAATCAGTTTGTCCCGAAGTGGTGGCTGTGGAAAGGTTCGACTGTAGTTTCTGATCAAATCTCATCAGATAAGGCTTATATTTCGAGAATTATTTTCCCCAAGATAAGAACACCGTCTATTTTGTATGATTACCTCAGTGTACCAAGATTGGAGGATGCATAGAGTAAATACTTTCGGCGGTTTGTTTGAAACGCGCGCATCCCGACAAATTTATTACAAAAGTTTAATTTAATTTTAGTTTCGTTATGAAGCAAAGTTATATCGTATAAGTCGTTAATATGATAAAGGTTTTCATCAAATAGAAAGTGCTCTTGTCTGATGTATTTCAGGACGATAGTAGACTGACGCGTTGTTAAGTTTTTTACGATCGGGTTAACACTATTCTCTGTACTCGTAGAAAGTGTAAGTTACAGGTGCTATAGAGTAGAAAGAGGAAACTAGAGAAGCAAAAAAGAATAGTATAAAAACTGAATGGGAGGGAAATCGAATGGAAAACAAAAAAGTGGAAAAAGTGAGAATTGCGACGGAAAATAAAAAGATCAAAATAACAATGCCTTCTCCCTCTCCCCCCCCCCCCCCCCCCCCAACGCAAACACACACACACCTAATACACACACACACCTAACACACACACACACCTAACACAGACTAAATGGAAACGCTATATGTGAAAGTAAATGAGAAAAAAGCGAGGAAGTACCGAAAGTCAAAATGCAATTATTTGAGAATAGACTGTGCAAAAGCTAAATGTTCTGTAATATTTTCGGTCCATTTTGGCGCATTGTTTTGAAGAGACGAGCAATGAAGTGAATTTCTAAATTGCCTACATTCATCACATGAAAAACATATCTTTTGTTTTGAAGTCAAAACTGTGCATGATTAAGCAGTGTTCAATGAAACTGAAGCAGTATGAACGCTTACATCATGTACTCCCATCCAGTTTTAGCCAATTTAACACTCTGAGCTAAACTGACGCTTTTTTGCGTTCTGGAAAATCATTTATGTCAGTTCTGCTCGCGTGCGTCCCTCCTTATCTTGTCGTCTTCGTATTGTCTATCTATCTATCTATCTACTTTTATCGCGAAAAGGTTCTCTGACCACATTATCCTACAGTGTTTTCCAAGAAAGATATTCAACAATGTGAAATATATCAGTGCTGGAGTTTTGTAAGAGTTGTTTTATAGTCTGGAGTTTGATTGAAAAGGAAAAGACGACGACTTTGAATAGCACAAAGTGTCGTTAACAGCAATTCAGTGGCAGGTACACTCACACATGCTTTATAATAAACCACGCATACCCATTGTACGTACGAACTGAGATTCGAATTAATTATTGTAGCTTGTGATAATAAATTTCCTGGCAATTTTCCCACACAAAAACAAAGAAAATAATAAAGTTTTTTTGGGTGTAATTTTTGTCAATACTTCTTTACCACAAATGATGCACGAGAAAAAAAATTGAAATGCTGTTTTGTATTTAGTTTTCTTTTTTATATATATATTTAATGTAATATTAATGGAGGGAGAGTGCTTAATGTGGAATGTTTTGAGAAAGCCAAATTACTTCGGTATCACTGACACAAAGCATGGGAAGTCAGAGCTAAATACCAGTTGATTGAGAAAAACATGCCTTTGAAATGTCTATACATTTGTTTTTGCTTTGAGCTTCTTTACGTTTGTAAAAATGTTTGGTGTTTGCGAATAATAGGATGTTAATTTATTTCAGTTTTCACGAAGTGACACAACATCCAAAGTATCCTTCGCGATTCGACCTCCGAGTGCTATCTTAATGCATAACTATGTATGCTTCTAGATTTTTTGGAATTCAACGATAAATATGAATCATACGCTCAATAAAGCTTACCCAATGAGTTGGCCACGATTGGGAAGCTGATGCCTAGGGCGAGCAGGCGCACCAATGATCCAAGTCGCATCTTTGAGAGCCGTATCTAGAATCAGAAATAATCAGAAAACTGAGATTCTGATACTTCCGAAGTCTTCAACCGATTAACTCGAGAATAATGTACTTTATCAAATTCATGAAGACTTCTTATCTTCTCAGTTCGCTGCAGAACACAAGCCCCGAGAATGAATGAATTGTTTTGACTTGCGCTGGTTAAAAAGTACAAGGTTTAACGATTGGTTACTTCCCATCAACAAATTTGCAAACTTTGAATCACAAACTCTGTACTTACAAACAATCCGGCTTCGCTGGTTCCCACTTGCTTTTCAAAACCGTTTAAAAAACTGTATGAAAACTTGGAGCTGGTTTATCGACGTCTTTCAGAGAATTCCATCCTTGCCCAAAGATGTGTTGCTTTGTGACCAACAACCGAATCAAAAAGATTAATATTTAAGCTGGATTTCTCCTTTTGGTGTGCGTGAAATAAAAGATGATTTTCGCAGTTTGTTGGCAATCTAGTAATTAAGGTGAAACAAAGCATGTTAGGTGGGAACAGAGACAAGACAAGGACATAATGACCGACCACTGACGGACTTCCTTAATGAATTATTCAACACTAGTCACTGTCAATGACAGAGAAAGTCACACTTGTACAAGCCTTCGGATGTTAAAGGTAGCATGAAGCGATAGTGTGATGTGAATGGCTGCGTTCAGACTCAATCTTGTTAAGTTATCGAGTCTAGATACTCACCATAATAAAGTAGAAGATATCAGTCGATTGAATGTTCGAAAAAGCATTAAAATTACATGCGTCAAGCCGTCAATACGCTGTGGTGGCGGACGCAATTTCTTTAGAATTGGAACAGAATGGGCTTGTCCACTACTGGCTACCGATTGTATATTGACGACAATGAAGCGCTTATGAGAGCTTGAAACGAGTTACATTGTGGCCTATAAAGCAGCCAGTAGAAGCAGCAATGTTAAGAAAGAAAGACATTCGAAGAATAAGTGGAAAAACATTCTCATTTTCAGATTCAAAACAACACTGTCTGTGGTCAAAAATTATCGCTATCAATTGCTAAAATTACTTTATTTTTAATTCGCAGATTCAAACAAAGTTAATAGAAATGATACCTCTTTTCAATTGTATATTCGACGACATTTCTCTTTCTCTTAGTTTTAGGTTTCAGAGGAAATTTTTCAAGCTCGTTAAACCTGGGGGGGGGGGGGGGGCCCCACAGCTCAGGGATCTGTTTCGGTCTCGTACGCATGTTATCTTAAACTATAATCTACGACAGAAACTTTGCGACATTATGGTGGGGGATCGACTCTGGGACCCTCGGGTTATCCGTTGTGCTGGATTGAATTTAACTCTCTAATACGAAACACTAGGCTACCATGAGTAACGGATCCATTGAAATGACGGCTCACGGCGAGTTGATTTATGGTTCAAACCATCGTTAGTACAAATCTCTATACGAAACAGTTGAATACCCCCTCCCCCCAAGGATCAATGTTGGCACCGTTCAGTACTGGCATCATCGTGGCCCACAAACTAGGCTAACAAGGTGTCCTCGATGGCCCGACAGCATCGATATCTCTCTCACGACGTCAGAATTCAGTTCTAAAGAGAAAGAAACAAGAATATCCGATGAATGAGTTCATTTAAAGAGACCGAAAGTATGCAATAGAATTCGGTCTGTAAGGATTATAAGAAAAACACACAGCATGTTACGCCATGGTTCTGTAAAAGCCACCTAAGTTATATTAGATGGTATAAAAGAGCTGTGAACATGCTGTGAGATGCACAGCACTCATAAAGGCTGAGAAAAGGGAAGAAATGAACATGCTGTGTGTATAGTTGGACCATCTGGTAGGCGTGTTATCGTCATCGACAAAAGTGCTCTATGAACATGTAGTTGTGTGTATAGTTGGACCATCTGGTACATGACAAACCCTTTGGCGTGTCATCGACAGTGTCATCGACAAGAGAGCTCTATTTAAAACTTGACGAACAGATGTTTTAATTTGTAAAAAAAAAATTATACTTCTGAGATCGACCGGAAACTTCAAAGCAAGCACTGCATTTAAAAACATTATCAGGAAAGCGATGCTGAAGTACCTTTAGTAAACCCGCCCTTCTCTTGATAAAACCTTAGACACGTCTCCAGTTCCTTTGCAGAGTATCCCGGTACGTGTACGCTGGTAAAGGGAGAAAGAGCACATTCACCATTCTAAAAAAAAAGACAAGCTCAGTTTCAATGGAGTATTAATTTGGGTAACTATGGTAACGCATGCGTCATCGCCAGGTAACCATGGCGACATACCTGTCCCAGAAGATCGTTGATTTGGTAAGACTGGTTGTGGTTTCGCTCGATTCCAGTGCGAGATAAAGCGAATACCATCGCAGAGTTTTGCTGTTAGATAGAGGAAAATGTATTAATATACAAGTAAAGCGTAATAATATAATTAACGTGCCAAGTGTTCAGTACTGCTAATTGGCGGGACACCACTCTCACACTCTCACTTCTTACTACATTATACATTCTATATTCTGTACACACAACACTCATCTCACTAGTTCGTTTTTACCGAGGGAGGAAAACCAGAGTACCTGGAGATAAACCCTCGAAGAGAGAGAACAGACTGACAAACCCAACTCACAGCCAAGCGACAGCCAAGCGCCGTCTACTGAGGCACCACAGCTGTGCTTGTGTGTGTACGACTATCATCAATACACTTACCAAACCATCGTTGGGATGCAGCAGCTTTGTGAAGTGATGTACAAGGCTGAGGTCTTTAGGTTGGATCTAAAATAAAACACACAATGTTTAAAAAAAACAGTTTGACAGCCTCGTTAGCATCACCATAATCATCATCGTAATCATTATCACTATTATCATCGTCATCATCATCATCGTAATCATCATCACTATCATCATCGTAATCAACATCACTATCATCATCGTAATCATCATTACTATCATCATCGTAATCATCATCACTATCATCATCGTAATCATCACCACTATCATCATCGTAATCGTCATCACTATCATCATCGTAATCGTCATCACTATCATCATCGTAATCGTCATCACTATCATCGTATCGTAACGTCATCACTATCATCATCGTAATCGTCATCACTATCATCATCGTAATCGTCATCACTATCATCATCGTAATCGTCATCACTATCATCATCGTAATCGTCATCACTATCATCATCGTAATCGTCATCACTATCACTATCATCGTCGTAATCGTCATCACTATCATCATCGTAATCGTCATCACTATCATCATCGTAATCGTCATCACTATCATCATCGTAATCGTCATCACTATCATCATCGTAATCATCATCACTATCATCATCGTAATCATCATCACTATCATCATCGTCATCTTTATCAATATCACCCACTATGATCGTTTTTGCAAGTTGTAACCACCATCATCACAATGAATTAATATCATCATCATCATAAGTAAGGGGGGATACTAAGATATATGAGTGACAGGGAGGCCATATGGCTAAAACTCAAACCAAAATTGTCTTACAATCCATAACGTAACCCCCCCCCCCCCCCCCCCCCCCCACACACACACACACAATTCCTTGCTTTTTTTCCCCCACTGCACTGGCAAAAACATGCTACCCCCAATCCATCCACCCCCCCCCCCCCCCCCCCCCCCCCCCCCCCCCCCCCCAAAAAGTCCTCCAAACGATTTGGATCCCCAAAACAGTTATAATAATAATATTATTATTCGAATTTGTATATTTGAAACCCTAAAAGGGGCTTCGCACATCACTGTCACTGTTTTACCCAGATAATAACCCACCCCTCTTGGGCTTTACCCATTGATCTTTAGGGTCCTTGAAAGAGGTCTTGCCAAAGAATCCATTAAATTCATCAACTGCAAATAGCACTTTTAAACTGAAATGTAGAAACAGTCATTTTAGATGTCACAAATCATTTGTCTGGGACTAAAAAGTGTCAGTACAAGTACCTGGTCTCTTTCCTGAGTTCTTTTAGCACTACACCAACAACATCTGGAGCATAATTAATTCTTTTTAAACCCTACAGAAACATAAATGGTTTCATTAGGGAAAGGAAATCAAAAGATCCTTCTATTCCACTATCTATCCCAAACCAATCACCACATATTTCAGCAGCCACTCACATGTAGAGTTATGTAGTGACCATAACTGCATAAATTATTGAAGGATGTAGAGTAGTCATACGGGTATGTAAAGTGCAAAAAAAACTACACACCTGATCAATAACACTCAGAAGGGGTTTTCCTTTTTCAGTAGAGTCAAGTTTACCCCAGGTATAATTCTGACTGGTTTCTATCTGTAGATCAGAAAGAACAAATAATAATAATAATAATAAAATAATAATTTTATTTATATAGCGCTAAATCCACTAATAATTGTTCTAAGCGCTTTACAAGACTAAGTATAAATACTGCAATACCTGTAAGTTACAATGTAATTAAGTGGAGCCCCATTGACAACAATTAACCTAAGTGTCCAAATTAAAAAAGGTGTGTAGAAAAGAACAACATACACAAACTAAATACACAGAACTACACAGGGGTGTCAAGAAACAGTGCCAGAGCATTTCACTATCTACTGGCTATTGTGAATGCTACAGCACATCATGTCTTGCCATATTGTGGCTAGCCAAGCCTTTTTAGCTTGAGCCTGCTATTCAACAATATAACAACCCAGGGGCGGATTCAGGAATTTTTGAGAGGGGGGTCCAAACTTATACCATATTTTCTTTTTGATCATTTCTTTCTTTTGTTTCATCTGGGCACACTTAATGTAGAGCCTAGCTCTGTTGTGTGACCCTCACCATACATCTTATAATTATCTTAGTATCTTTTATTTCTTTTTGATTATTAATTTCTTTTGTTTCACCTGGGCACACTTAATGTAGAGCCTAGCTCTGTTGTGTGACCCTCACCATACATCTTATAATTATCTTATTATCTTTTATTTCTTTTTGATTATTAATTTCTTTTGTTTCACCTGGGCACACTTAATGTAGAGCCTAGCTCTGTTGTGTGACCCTCACCATACATCTTATAATTATCTTATTATCAAATATTTAATTTTTTTCTCCTGTTATTTTGTATGGTGGAAGTTTTGTAAATAAATAAAAAAAGAAAAGAAAACATGTTGGACCTTTTCACAACCACTCACTAAGTTCTATCCTCCCCTCTGATTACAAGGCATAACAGGGGGGGTCCGGATACACTGATCCTTCCCCCTGGATATGCCACTGCAACCTTATACCTTATAATTTAAATACAGCTATTTAAAAAAATGTTGTCTCGTGCTTCGTGCGTATTGCGCATTGCACACTGCGTTTTGCATATGATTATACTGATAATCATTTTTCTACTCACTGAGCTCAAAATGTCAACAAACCAAATAACTTCCCATCGAAGCCAATCACTATATATGGTGGCGGCATGACTGTTTTATACACCTAAGATGCATTTCAATCATCGAATGCACAATGCAATATGCAATACGCACGAAACATGAGAGAACCTTTATTGAAATAGCTGTATACAATATAGTAACAGCGCTGTGTATACTTTTGAAGGTAGTCTATACTTACATTACTAAGAAAATCTGTATTGATTTCTCTGATCATTTTGAGCCACTGGGCAGATTCCTCCGGCTGATCAAACCTGTTATCTCTGCTTTTTGATATCTGAACTCCCTTCTTGCTATGCACCCAGTGAAACACTACCACACAGAACCATATCACAGATGAGTGTCCAAAGGAAAATAGCGAAAATGGTGAGATACTTACCACTAGGAACAAGCAGCACAAACCATCCTGCTTTGTACCCAGAATGAACAACATGAGCAAGAGAAAGGGTTTTACCACAACCTGCCTCACCATCTTAAGATTTTAGTTAAAGCATTGTACAAGAAATGGTTTTAATCAACCTGTAGGTTGATGGGGGCAGGTACACTACCACCAATGCTACCATCATCATCATCACCACCACCACCACTAACACCACCACCATCATCATCATCATCATCACCACCAGCATTGTTATCATCATCATCACCACCACCAGCACCACCAACACCACTACACTACCACCACCACCAGCAGCAGTTATTGTTCATCATCATCACCACCACATTATCACATCAACACAACACCACCACCAGTATTGTTCATCATCATCATCATCATTACCACACACCACATCAATCACCAAGTATTGTTGTCACATACATCACCACCAACACCACCACCACCACCAGCAGCAGTATTGTTGTCATCATCACCACCACACCACCAACACCACCACCACCAGTATTGTTGTCATCATCATCACCACCACACCACCAACACCAACACCACCACCAGCATTAGTATTGTTGTCATCATCATCATCACCACCAACACCAACACTACCACCACCACCACCAGCAGTATTGTTGTCATCATCACCACCACACCACAAACACCACCACCACCACCAGTATTGTTGTCATCATCACCATCATCATCATCATCACCACCAACACCAACACTACCACCACCACCACCACTATCATCATCATCACCAACCAACCAACACTACTACCACCACCACCATCATCATCACCACTACCGCCACCATCATCATCATTTGAGAGTCGTGGTACCATAGGTTTCTCACTCATACAAAAAGGACTCTTGTTAATCTCATTCTGTATCCACTCCTGTGATCATGAACAAGGTGCATTATAAACAAGCCATGAACAGTTTAGTTGTAAAGGATACAGAAAACAAACTTTGGTTGTGTTTTGTCAGGTATCCATTGTTTTAGTTGTTGTATGACATCAACAGCTGGCTTTCTTACCATGATGTAATCATTGCCTAATAATCGTTTCTATGACAAAGCGCACACCTCTATATCACTCAATGCCGAGCAAAGAGTTGGCAATATATATGTACACATAGTATCACAGGCAGCCCAATATGTGTTTTGACTATTGTTAAAGCTAAGAGTATGGGCTTCCTGTGGTAGAGTGCACAGGATATTATATTGGGCTTCCTGTGGTAGAGTGCAGGGATATTATATTGGGCTTCCTGTGGTAGAGTGCACAGGATAATATATTGGGCTTCCTATGGTAGAGTGCCTATGGGCTTCCTGTGGTAGAGTGCAGGGGCTTCCTGTGGTATATTATATTGGGCTTCCTGTGGTAGAGTGCACAGGATATTATATTGGGCTTCCTGTGGTAGAGTGCACAGGATATTATAGAGTGCACAGGATATTATATTGGGCACAGGATTTATATTGGGCTTCCTGTGGTAGAGTGCAGGATATTATATTGGGCTTCCTGTGGTAGAGTGCACAGGATATTATATTGGGCTTCCTGTGGTAGAGTGCACAGGATATTATATTGGGCTTCCTGTGGTAGAGTGCACAGGATATTATATTGGGCTTCCTGTGGTAGAGTGCACAGGATATTATATTGGGCTTCAGGGTAGAGTGCAGGGATATTATATTGGGCTTCCTGTGGTAGAGTGCAGGATGGGCAGAGTGCAGGGATATTATATTGGGTTGGTAGAGTGCAGGGATGTGGTAGTGTGTAGAGTGCACATATTATATTGGGATGGTAGAGTGCTATTATATTGGGCTTCCTGTGGTACAGTGCACAGGATATTATAGAGTCGGGGGCTTCCTGTGGTGAGTAGGATAGTGCACAGGATATTATATTGGGCTTCCTGTGGTAGAGGGCTTCCTGTGGTAGGGTGTGGTAGAGTGCACAGGATATTATATTGGGCTTCCTGTGTAGTGCAGAGTGCACAGGATATTATATTGGGTTTCCTGTGGTAGAGTGCACAGGATGCACAGGATATATATGGGTTTCCTGTGGTAGAGTGCACAGGATATTATATTGGGCTTCGGGCAGGATATTATATTGGGCCTGTGGTAGAGTGCAGGGATATTATATTGGGCTTCCTGTGGTAGAGTGCACAGGATATTATATTGGGCTTCCTGTGGTAGAGTGCAGGGATATTATATTGGGTTTCCTGTGGTAGAGTGCAGGGATATTATATTGGGCTTCCTGTGGTAGAGTGCAGGGATATTATATTGGGCTTCCTGTGGTAGAGTAGAGTGCAGGGAGTGCATATTATATTGGGCTTCCTGGGTAGAGTGCACAGGATTTATATTGGGTTTCCCTGTGGTAGAGTGCAGGGATATTATATTGGGCTTCCTGTGGTAGAGTGCACAGGATGCATATATATTGGGCTTCTGTGGTAGAGTGCACAGGATATTATATTGGGCAGAGTGCATATATATATTGGGCTTCCTGTGGTAGAGTGCAGGATGGGCTTCCTGTGGTAGAGTATAGGGTTGCACAGGATATTATATTGGGCTTCCTGTGGTAGAGTGCAGGATATAGAGTATATATGGGCTTCCTGTGGTAGAGTGCAGGGATATTATATTGGGCTTCCTGTGGTAGAGTGCAGGGATATTATATTGGTGGTAGAGTGCAGGGATATTATATTGGGCTTCCTGTGGTAGAGTAGAGTGCAGGGATATATATATTGGGCTTCCTGTGGTAGAGTGCACAGGATATTATATTGGGCTATAGGGATATTATATTGGGTTTCCTGTGGTAGAGTTGGGCTTCCTGTGGTAGAGTGCAGGGATATTATATTGGGCTTCCTGTGGTAGAGTGCACAGGATATTATATTGGGCTTCCTGTGGTAGAGTGCAGGGATATTATATTGGGTTTCCTGTGGTAGAGTGCAGGGATATTATATTGGGCTTCCTGTGGTACAGTGCACAGGATATTATATTGGGTTTCCTGTGGTAGAGTGCACAGGATATTATATTGGGTTTCCTATGGTACTGTGTGTGGAATTGCCAGTGTTTGCATTATAATATTAACTGACCTGATTTAGGAATCGCTTGGGTAAACAGTGGTTAAGTTTACTGCTGATCTCATCCTCAGCTACAGAGTAAAAATAACCAAGATCGACATTGGAGTGATTGTTCTGTCAAGAATAAAAGGGTATGAGTACAACCTGGAATTTATGTTTACATTTTGTCAATCACCATCATCACTACCACCATGACATTGTCATTCATCATGATCATCATGATCCCATCTCTATCATCATAACAACCAAACACCTGGCTTAACTTTTGACAGAATATGTGCCATACACTCTCACTTTGAAACCTGATGTCTCATTATCACTATCATAAAACACAATATTTATAATAGTCGTTTTCGTATGAGTGGGACTGTGGGAAACCTATATGGTACAGAGTTATGGTCACGGTACGGAATCGAAGACATCTATTCAACCAATCACAGTGCGCAAAATCATTGCTCAACCAATCAGAATGCTTGGATACGGCATGATGATGGTGCGATATGCCCGGGGGGGGGGGGGGGGGGGCCCACTCCCTTATAAAAGGGGGTAGGGATGCTCGTCGGAAATTTTGAAAATGACCCCTAAAAGGGACCGGAGTCTTGTCTTGGTGGGCGTGGCAGCGAATATTTTTACCCCTAAAAGGGACCAATTTAAAAAGTCATTTTAATAGTATAAAAAACACTAGCATCAAACGTCTTCCACTATTACAAGTTTTAGACAACGTTGTCATATCAATCTTTAAGCTATTATTAAAGAACGTTACCCTAAAAGGGACCGGAAGACTCTATTGGTGGTCAATTTTATTTCTGACACCCTAAGCGGGACCAAAGCACACAAAAAAAACCTAAAAGGGACGACGAGCATCCCTGCCACTTTGGTATCGGAGTCCCCCCCCGGGCAATATGGTCACCGTATGGCACTAACCGTACCGTAGCTACTTCCCACTCATACAAAAACGACTCTATTCCCTCTGTATAGCAACACCGAAATAGACTAGTAAACACAGGTAGCCCAAACTCTGTTTGTTATTGTTTTTTTGTAGATGTTGTTTTTGACACCATTGTGTATTTCCACTTATGTTTTCTGCGCTGTGGATGATTCTGAGTATGTTTGAATGGGTTCTTAGTTGAAGCTACACGTGCATACATGGTCATACATGTACATCACATTCAGTTACCGGGTCATTTTCCGAAGTGATAACTGAGACAACGTCTGCAGCAGAGCTTCTTTTGTCAACTGCAGCAACAGTCCTTGTACTAAATGCTCGAAAAGTACCTTGAAAAATGACCTTTAGAAACAAATTTAAGATTAAAACGAACATTTTGACAACTAAAATAAACTTAAGCTTACTTCATTGAATTCACGCTAACTTACTTGGTGAAAACTTGCTCTGATTTGAACTGACTTTCTCGAGAAAACTCCTGAAATGAGACAAAATAGTGCTCTTTAAATCTCTGTGTAAGATCTAAAGTTAACGCATTTAAAACGACAAAAGAAATAAAATAAAATGTAAAGTTTTGGAACTCACTTGCAGCCGCCATGTTTTAATCGCGCGAACCTGCGCAACGCATATTGCGTATGGGAGAGTCCGCTGATCACAAGGATCAAAAGCGCCATCTTGGATTTTTATTCGACGTTCACACTGCAATTTCATCTTGTTTTCCAAGCTTTTTTAGGTCTAAACTATGGCTGGAGGCGATAAGAAGAAAAAGAAGAAACGCTCCGAGCGTAGCAGGTCTAGTTCTCCAAGCAGGAGGGAGAGGTCTCCACAAAGAAAGCAGTCTTCTGACTCTGCATCTCATTCAGAATCAGACTCATCAGACTCCGATAAACGAGGTCGAAGAGATAGAGAGAAGACAAACAATAGAAAGTAAGAGATATTCGAGAGGATAGTTTAGTCCTTTGACTTTATGTATGCCGTGGATTGTAGTATCGTATGGTGTACCATAGTCAGGAACTAGCAATGTTATGCAGACCACGTTGTTATGACGTACATTGTACGTTCCAATTGCATGTAAAGCTTACTGTCTTTTAGTCACATTTTTAGAGTATTTTTTAAGATCATAAAAGTATGATAATCAAGAACGATAATCAAGAATGTAAAACTAGGCTGACTTGAGTATTTCAATTCTTTTTGAACGATGTGTTTTTAGAAAAGAAAAGCAGTATTTCAAATCATTGGAAACACCAGAGGAAAAACGTTCCAGGCGAATTGCCAAAAAGGTAATAGTAGTAGTCTGAATGATGGTGATGGTGGTGGTGATGATGATGATGATTGATGACTTGCCAAAAAGGCTGATGAATGATGGTGATAGTGATGATGATGATTGTGGTGGTGATGATGATGATGACGACTTGCAAAACAGGTAATTATAGTACTTAGTAGTCTGAATGATGATGATGGTGGTGATGATGATGATGACTTGCCAAAAAGTCTAGTAGTAGTAGTCTGATGAAGAAATAGAAAATGAGGCAAGCATGCTCTATCGAGTTATAGAAGCACGCGGGAATTGGAAGAAGACGAGAGAAGTGCTAGGAGAAGCATGAGGTGTAGCCGAGTGCTTCTCGCACTTCTCGAGTCTTCTTTCAATTCCCAAGTGCTTCTATAACTCGATAGAGCACAGCTGCCGAGTTTTCTATTTCTTTTGTAAAATACAAGTATGATTTTAACCCATTGACTCCTACACCGGCCATAAACATCGATACTGCTTTGAAAAATTCTAACTTTCTGAATTTTCGTAACATCGATCTCATGGCCAGTTATTAGTGACAACTAGATAACTCTTCAAATTTTAACCTCAAGTAAACTGACTTTCAGGTCCGATTTCTGAGCATTAGTTCAATTTGTTTTTTCATAGAAATCAAAATTGCGTGTTTTTGATGCAATTTCACACCTCGAAAATGAACGACATTTGACTTGGATTTTCTTCCAAAATACATCATTGCAAAACAAAATGACACTTTCTCAGCAAACTTCCATCTTCTTGATATATTCGTGAATTTTTCCCTCTCTTCCTTAATTCGCCGAACAATAGCCATTTTCTTTGGACCACTTTCGCAAACACGTGTTTTCCTTCTGCACGCCTGAAAAGGATGCTGGGAACATACAGGAATTTTCGACAGCAAGCATCCCGCCCTATCCATTTTTTAGACTTTTCTAGAGTGTCGAGCCACTCGGTCCTACAGAAAAAATATTGCACCGGTTGCATTCTTTACAAGTCCAAAGTCGCCAAAAATGCCTTTGTAGGTCCTGGAATTCACCACAGAACAACCAGAGAGACGATTTCACAGTTGAGTCCGCCATTTTGAATTTCGTAACGGCACTGCCGAGTTGTCTTGGTGAAAATCGCTTCTCGCTGCTGGGTTCTTTCAGCAGAACGGTCTCTACCACACCAGTCAAGCTTAATGATGTTGTTCTGGGGGTTTCTGTCGTGAATAATGGCTATAAAACACTCTAAAAATGCAAAATTGGCCTCTTCAAAGCAGTTACAACCACTGGCCACGAAGAGATCCAAAGAAGAATGGCAAAGCATGTGAAAACGCGAGCCCACGGGCATTCAGAACTGTCAAGATTTCCATGGAAACCCCTTATATGGAATCGAAATTTCCTATGGCGTGATTAGGTCCAGAAAATCGCTAAAAAAATCAAAATAGCTCAGGAGCGAATGGGTTAAAGCAACTTTTCAATTTTGTTTGTTGTAAAAATGTTTGAATATCTGCACGCGCATGCACTGTGCTCTCATAGAGCACGCGGAATACACATCCTTTGGCCAATCAGAGCGTGCGTTATATCATAGTTATTTTATAATGAAGGATGGTGGTGATGATGATGATGACGATGAGTTGCCAAAACATGAGTGATGGTGATGATTGGTGGTGATGATGGTGTTTGTGGTGATGATGATGATGAATGCAGCTGCAATATACAACTGTACAGATCTTTCAAAAAACTTTGCTAGAAACATGTACAGTGCAGGGTGTCTGGTATTTTAACTTGGCACATTATATATCATCATATTGCAGGAAGTGAAAGAAAGAAAGAGAAGAAAGGAAATGGGATGGAACCAGGAATATGAAGTATGTACAGTACATGTACATAGTACACATAGAGTCGGTTTCGTATGAGTGGGAAGTAGTTACGGTACGGTTCGTGCCGTACCGTGACCGTACCGCGCCGTCATCGTCAGGAGCCCATAAGTAGGAGCGTCCATACGGTATTGGGTAGTGTCACAGCGTTTTCACAAGTGTGGTTATTTTTAGAACAGTTTTCCCGCGAATTTTGACCAATCAGAGAACGTTTCCGGTATTACGTTTTTTTATGAATTTTGATGAGATGGCAGGTAAAATAAAGATGGCATCCGATAGCGACAAAGAGATTCTTCAAGTGAACTAAACTACGAATCGTCTAGTGATAGTGAGAGCAGTATTGAGTCATTCGGTACATCAGAATCAATTGAAAGTGATAGTGGTGACGATTGTGCTTCTAGGCATCCAAAGCTAGTAGTGGTTACGAAGTGACCGACTGAGAAGCTGTTGTACAAAGTTGTAGCGTATGGATGCAAATTAGCCGAAGACTTTCAAAGACATATTTTCGTCTAAACGGCTATTTCGTCAGAAAGTGAATTCAATTTATTCTTGGATGTGGTTTAGTGGTATCTTGTAATTATCGGATTGGTTCGGTGGAGTTTGAAGACAAGGCTATTCAAAAACAAATTCGCTGAAACTGCATGATGAGAGACAAGACAAGACGACTAGTGAGTCACGAGTGCCGAATCAAATTACAAATAAGTTGGTGAAAGTAAGCGTGTTTGTTGTGTCTTTTCTGTTAC
Source organism: Actinostola sp. cb2023 (assembly GCA_033675265.1). NCBI lineage: Eukaryota > Metazoa > Cnidaria > Anthozoa > Actiniaria > Actinostolidae > Actinostola > Actinostola sp. cb2023. Next base: position 751,162 of record JAUJYZ010001082.1, on the reverse strand, counting down.
CTAAAATGACTTAAAAATGGTTTGTGAATATTTTTTTGCGAGTCTGATTTGAAATATATTAATAAAAACACGCTTCATTCAAGTTTTGATGTTTAATTTACACACGCTTCACTGTCAATATATAAAAGTTGAGCAAAAATTACTCAAAATTACTTTGTTTTTAAACTGATTCAGTTACCTTCTTACTGCGGTACTCAGTATTATGCAAACTCAGACATTCAAACAGTCGGCTGAACTTGTCAATTACTCTAGTAATCAAATTCAAAACTCAAACGAATTCAAAACTAAATACATATTCTTCGACCAAATGATCCATAATTTAGCTCAAAATCATATTTGGTTTCCATTTGGTCAGTGGGTCTTCTGACTTTTATTGAGAATCGCAGTAAGAGGTTTTTGACTGGTTGAAGTAAGCCGTGCTTTGAACCATCGGCATCAACATGACCATGTGCTCGCGAGAACTTAATCGCTTTCAATGCACCTTACTTGACTTTAACTTTGATTTTCTAACGTTTCAGAGGTACAACGCTCCATAATACGTTTGTATTTCTCCGTGAAGTTAACATGAACTGATATTTCTGATCAGAAAACACGCGTTCACATTATCTATCCACGAAACTCTGCCACGAAGCCGCCTGGCCATCACTTCAATTCAAACCCTGTAAGTTCACTGACTTCGTTCGGGAAACGCAGTCTAGAATTTTAGGTCAAGGTTCAAAGTAGCGGCCTATGAAATCCCGGGAAGTTGTTGGTATGATAAAATTAGGAATCAGACACAAAGAAAACTGGATAATTCTGACTTTTATTTGTACATTTATTCGGGTCTGTCCGCCATTTTATTTTTGTCGTGAAACCGGAAATGAAACCATTATACCGGAAACGTTCTCTGATTGGTCAAATGACCTTCTTTCGCGGAAAAACTGTTCTAAAAATAACCACACTTGTGAAAACGCTGTGACATAGACCCAGTATGGAGCATGGACGCTCCTACTTATGGGCTCCTGTCATCGTGCAGTATCCAAGCATTCTGATTGGTTGAGAAATGATTTTGCGCGCTGTGATTGGTTGAATACAATGTCTTCGATTCCATACCGTGACCGTAACTCCGTACCGTAGGTTTCCCACTCCTACGAAAACGACTCTATTTTTTTTCTTTATGAAATGTCTGAAAATTATAAAATATTGCTAGTAAGATATGTATCATGGGCTATAAGGAATTAGAGCTATATAAATTTATATTATTGTGATGATGACGATGATTATCATTATCATCAGCATCATCATCAAGGCATATATTTTGTTACTAGGGCTACACTAACACAGATAATCCATTTGGAGATGCTCATCTATTGGAAACATTTGTGTGGCATAAGGTTGGTGTTTCTACAGATCTATACTAATGTAGCTGCTACAAATGATGCTAGTTCAGCTATTATGAACCTCACAATGTATCTGTTGCGGTTTAACTTCTTCCACTAGTTATTTTTATGAGGGTTGTTTTAAGGCCAGGTTTAGGGTTTTATGGTGGGTAAGTTATGAGTTCAGTTTTTTTAAAAGGATTTCATCCATTATTTTGTAATCTTACAGAAACGAGAGAAGCACGGAGAAGCAGATTTGAGTGAAGATGCAAAAAGAATGACTGACAAAAAGAGGCATGTGGAAACCAGGGTAAAATAAATGAAACATAAGTCATTGTAATTGAGTTTCTTATACTACATGTACATGTACAGTCATTTGCAAAAATTCTGGCCGCCACGAAATATCAATATATCAATATATCGGGTGCATTATGGGTAATTAAATAATACTATTTTGAGTTTCCTAACTTTCCAAAATTTACAAACAACAAACGTAAGACTAAAACAAACATTATACTAAATATTTCTACCAACTTTGCTGGCGTTAACCCGCTTTAAAGGGGAATTTTCGATTATTTAATTACCCATAATGCATCCGATATATTGATATATTGATATTTCGTAGCGGCCAGAATTTTTGCAAATGACTGTATAGTGTCATATATACATACTCCAGTGTCTGGCTCAAAGTGGCAGCCACCACCAACATGGCCACTGCATCTTTGTGTTTTGAATCTACAGGGATGGATTGCCAATTCAACCAGCAATACACCCATGTATTTACAGTAATAATAATAATAATAACTTTATTAACGTCTCAGAATCTTATAGCTGGGCACAAGTGCCCTACTAATCGGGGAGACTTAAATCTAAATACAATTACATCTAAAACTTAAGACCTGTAGACCTGATCTTAGATATGCAATGTATTTTACTTTATAGAAACAACTAGAAAGAGTACGACAGAGAAGAACTGTAAGTACTTGTAGTCTCTAACTTGAAATGAAAATCTGTAGCAAGGCTAACGGTTTCATTTCATCCTCAGGAAAGAGAACGGGAAATGGTTTTGAGAGAGGAAGAGAAGGTACACTTGTAAAAACATGTACATATACAAGTTTACAGTAATAGTAGATCTGTAGCATAATTTAATAGCCTGTTGTTGATTGTACTTTTAATATTGAAAACTTAGGAAAGGATGCAAAGAGATAAGGAATCAACATATTACAGTGAATGGGAAAAACAGGAAGATAACGTTAGTATTATAGATTATTGGTAACAATGGAAGTGGTGATTCTTGTTTTTAAATGTATTATGACCTCTGTGTACTGTACTGTAGCTACATTTATATGATAAACAAATATATCCCATTTTGCCATGTGTCTAGACTCTTATAGATGCACAAATGACATCAAAATGTGGCGAGAACATAAAAGTATGACACGAGTCGAAGTCAAGAGTATGTAAGAGAGTACAGATGTACAACAACAAAAAACTCCAACTCAGTTATCTTGAAAACCTTGCAAACTTGAACTAGAAATAACATCCCCTAATTTTAAACGTATTTACTCAGACTGCGACATTCTTTTTCTTGTCGATTAGTTTCATCTTCAACAGGCGACATTACGATCAAAGATTAGAATTCAAGATGGTAGAGGTACAGTATTTATGGCATTTCCAGTATTGTGTACAGTGGTTGTTTAGAGGTGGCCATTATGGGGGAGGTGGCTATTAGTAGAGGTTTGGCTATATATATATGTTCATGTACATACTTGTAAATTCTGCATAAGTGACAAGTTTCTTTGTGTTCTAGCAAAACCTATTGATCTGCTGGCACAATACATTAGTACAGAAGATGAAGACTTAGATATTCAGATGCATGAACCGTATACAATATTAGTGGTAGGTAGAACAATACACGACCTTTGTATAATAAGTTTGATACAGTTTAAATCTTTATGACCTCGCATCCTCGTGCTTACAATGTACTTCTAATTTGTTTGATGTTTTCATGTATAACAACCTTGTAGGTCATAACAAACAACTGATACTAAATGTTTCTCTTCTAATTCTTTAATTTGATACTAAATTAGTGGCTTTCATGGCCGAGTAGTGAGAGTACTCACCTCTCGCCATTGTGGTACCTGGATCAATTCCTGAATTGAGCACTTCATGTGTGTTTAGCTTCTTAGATTCTATCCCTTGCTTTGAGAGTTTTTCTCCAGGTACTCCGGTTTTCCTCCCTCAGTAAAGACAAACTAATGAGACGAGTGTTGGGTGTATAGAATATTAGAATGTTCTCCTATTATAACTGGCAGGGTCTTACACAAGGTGATTTATCAGATTTAGTAGAAGATATAAAAGTATATATGGAATTGGAACAAGGCAAAAATACCGAATACTGGCAGGTAATAAAATATACTATATATAGTGTGAACTTATTTTGTTGATATCGGCATACGTACCCCCTCCCCCCAAGAAAAAAAGCCCTCCCTCTGCCCCCAGGAAAAATATATATTCTAATAAAAGACATTATGCATTGTATTGTATGCTTATAGGATATAACATCAGTATGTAAAGATGAACTTCAAAAATTAAAGAAAAAACTTCGCGATGGTAAGTCAATGAATTACTGCCTTGGGCTCCCTGTGGTAACCCATTTTCCACAGGGTTCCCATCTTGAAGGTTTTAAAAACTTCGAATACTTTGTTGCCTTCTCAGATCAGGTGGCCAGAAGAGATGGAATTCACTCAGCAGTTCATAGTGATGTTGCTGCAATATTCAGAGGGAAAACATACACACAACTTATCGCACTAGAGAAACAAATTTACTCCAAGATAACTAGTGGTGATGCGGTGGATATTGGTAAGAATATATCTTCACTCACGTCACATGAGAGCCAGTAATGACTGATTCAGCGTTGCAATATTATTTCTAATGCACAGGTTACTGGGAATCATTGTTACAACAATTACAAGTGTTCATGGCCAAGGCAAGGTTAAAGGAAAGGCATCAGAAAATGCTCAGAGAAAAATTGGTGCAGCTGAAGCAACAGGCGAGTATACCAGAATTGTGGGATTCCTGTGGACACAGGAAGCCCATCTTATTACATCTGTAGTTATGTCATTTAATAAAGTTAAACACATGGAATGATATCAATTTCAAATGTCATAGAAATCTGAAACATCTGAGTCAGCTGGAGAAATTGAGCTTAGTGAGTCAGAGGCTGAGGAAATGAAGACAGAAACAGTTGAAAAATCAACTACAGAAGTGAAGAAGAAAAATGATGGTGAAGAACCGTCAACAAGCAGAAACTGGAGAGAAGAACCAGACAATGATGATGAGAATCCAGCAAGTAACCAAACAGAAGACCCCAAAACTGTACCTCTTTTTACTGAAGAAGATCTTTTGAAAGAAAGTTATCAAGCATATGAGGATGGGAATTATAGTCCAAAATTGCTCAAAACAGCTGACATTGAAGAGGTTTGTTCTTGTACTGCAGTTTTGTTAAGTATTTTTGCAGGATAAGTGGAACTACAAAGTTTGCGATGCAATCTCTGATGATAGACTAAGGGTCTGAAAGCTTCTGTACGTCTACTTCAACCCAAGTCAATTGAATTTCCATCTTAATTAGCCACGGCCTGCTTTCAGTCTGGCCTTGTAGCTCAGCTGGTGATCAGTTCCGAGGGCTGTGGGTTTGATTCTCTTTGGGGTCAGAGACTTTCTTTCTAGAGCTAACAATCTGAAGAACTTTATGGGTATCTTTATAGCATTTTAACGTTATAGTTTTGATGCCAAAAAACTGTAGTGACTTGGGTTAGAGTGAATGCACAGTACAACATTCAGCGTACACATACTGTAGAAGAAATCTTATAATAAGATTTCTTCTACATATTGTACTGATTAATTAATTGATAATATTAATTATTATAATTATTATAATTATTTCCAGCACATAATTATGGATCCAGATGAAGACTGGGAGAAGTTAGTGAGTAACAATATTGAAATGTAAATATTGTAATCCTGGTTTTGGTAACAGTGATGAGGACTACGCAAGTGCAATTTAAGCTAATATATTTACGTTGATGCTGTCTTTAAATACTACTTAAAACAATGACATTTCACCTTGTGCTTCCTGGCCGGACCAACACTCAGTGTCTTAAAATAACTGAGAAGAAGGTGCTGCCTTTGTAATTACATCTAATTACACCTGGTTAGACCTTCACATCTTCCCGGATAAGCTCCTGTCTCCCGACCTTAATCTAACCTGTACATGGGGAACATTAAAGAACCTGTTGAACTCTTTGAAAAGAGTAGGGAATTGTTACCTCGTTCAACAGCCTACTTCAAATTGGAGGCATAACATGCTAACTCCTCATGATTGTAAGCTGCTCGGCAGCTGTGGTCCATCGGTTGTAAGCGCATTGAGACAGACTGTGTGAAATGTGCTATATAAGAACAGCCATTATTTATTATTATTACTAATAGAACTACTATCACAGATAATAATGATTTACTACATGAAAACAATGTATTTTTATTTAAAGCTTACAGTGAGGCAGGATGCGAGAGTTGGTGGAGCGTTTCTGGTAAGAATCATTCTTCATATAACATGGTTGTAGCTATAACACATCACAAACATATTATTATGAATAATTGCTGCGAGCCGCCAGGCGAGCAGCGAAACTAATCTTGACGGAGTTCCTGTGTCATGTGTGGTCGTGTGGGATCTGGGCACTTATGTGGATGCAACGAGAATCTCGACTGCATTTCACGGAGTTTGTGGAGATGATTTTGTGAGCCACGGTACTTTTGATCAGCGCACACTCGCAACACGTTCAATCGATATTGAGTATCGTTTATTTTTCGCTGATTCAAGCCAGGAAAGTGTTCGTTTTCTACAAATCCATGATGTCAAATGCAACTTTATTCATTGCTGGAAGCATTCATCAGGGTCATGAACAATTTAGTGACATTTCAAGGGGAAGACCATGTTCTTTTATGAGTTTTCAGCGCTGTTATGGTTGTGTGCTCAGTCACGTCCAGTTCCACAATGAAGTACATAAGCTTAAGTTACTTCTACAGTGAGTCGATCAGAGTTGACCGAAGGAGACAGCATGTACTTGAATGCTTTTGAAAGACACAGTTAGTATCCCCGATGCTGTCGCTGACCTATCTACCTGATCGAGCTCGTTGGTCTTCGTCAAACCAATCCGGCCCATGCCATTGCCATTGGCATTGAGGCAACTACTGAATCAAATTATACGATCCATCCTGATGTACTTTTATCTTCTACAAGTCTGCTATGAGGCTTCGACATCTTTCCTGATATCTGGCCAGTAACATTGTATATACCGGGTATATAATATACACCAAACACAATTCTCTATTTCATTGAATCCATATTTGTATTAATTTAATACTGCATATCAGTAGAGTACAAACTATTACAAGCGTGTAACATAAATAGTGCAAAGTATTGCATGCTTTTAGTGCTGGTACATGTCTATAGCTGTCTGTCCATGACCAGATTATTATAGCGGGTGGGAATGATAATTAATAGAGACATGGAATGGAACAATGTGACCGGGATGGGAATGAGAATCAATGGAGATGTGGGATGGGAACAATGGGACAAGGGTGGGAATGAGAATCAGTAGATATATGGGAGGGAAATAGGTTTCTTGTAAGCTAGAACACATGACACAGTAATAAAGTTATTATTATTATTATACCACATTTTTATTATTTTATTTTACAACTAATGCACCTTGCTGAAAATTAAGGGACAACCACATGTATGCATTGACAGCTACATTTCACTTTTATGTGTTACCATGTACTGTACGGCAGTGCACAACTCGCAGCACTTCACTTTCTACCAGAAACGACTAGTAATAATTATTATTATGAACCCTCTGTTCTGTTTTCTCAGGACAAAGCATTGCCCAGTTCAGCCATGGAGGCAGACGAAGCACGTAGGGGTATGGGCCCTGATGAAGAGACATTTAATGTAGCAGTTCCACTCTCGCAAAAAGTGAGCTACAATAATACATATCCATTCTTATAACAATAATATTAATGTATTATTAACTTATATGTCGAGTGGCCAGAACAAAAAAATGAAAATCCTCACAGTGAATGCGAGACCACACTTGGCAAGACACGTAGCGATAAAATTTACAAATTAATTTGTGTTGCACTCGTTTTGCCATATAAGAATAGAACAATACATGTACATGTATGATACCTCTGCCCAGGGGTGTTTCTTAAGTGTTTCCAGCCCACAAATAAATGCACTACTGTTACATGACTTTAGTACAACCCGTCATGCACATATTTAAATTTCCCCCATCTTTTTGTTGAACAATGAAGCAATTACCAAGGAATTTTTGTTGTGGCAAAGGATAGTAATATAAGTTTACTTTTGTTCTCTTGACCTTTAAAACACAAGCAGTGGTACATGTAGCTGTGAATTAATGGGAATGTCTTCTTTTCAGACGTATGTTTGGGAAGACAAATACCGACCACGTAAGCCAAGGTTCTTCAACAGAGTTCACACGGTAGGTACTGTGCATAATAATAGCAATGATAATAATAACAAATAATAATAGCAATGATAATATTAATAACAAATAATAATAGCAATGATAATAATAACAAATAATAATAGCAAAGCTAATAATAACAAATAATAATAGCAATGATAATAATAATAATAGCAAATAATAATAACAAATAATAGCAATGATAATAATAACAAATAATAATAGCAATGATAATAATAACAAATAATAATAGCAATGATAATAATAACAAATAATAATAGCAATGATAATAATAACAAATAATAATAGCAATGATAATAATAATAGCAATGATCATTAAACTTCTACAGTTTTAATCCAATCAAAATGAAACTTGGCAACATTACAGTACATGGCACGGCAACAAATCGTATCTTTTTTAAATTTTGATGTTTTTTTGGCGGGAAAATGACGTCATGAACAAACCCACAAATTTTGAAATTCAAAACTATACTAATTTGATCATCGCATTCGAAAGAACATGTCAAATGAGAGATATAACTGAAATAATATCTCAGTTATCATTATTCAATCCAAAGATATGAATTTTTAAATTTGAAATTTCTGCCATTTTGTTACTAAAAATAGCACATATCTGGTCCTAGTCTTGTATTCTTCAAAATTAATGTGTTACATTTATGACTGTAACATTTCCATTTCACATAATGTTATCTATATTCTACATTTAGGGCTATGAATGGAACAAGTACAACCAAACACATTATGACAGTGACACCCCACCACCAAAGATTGTACAAGGATACAAATTTAATGTAAGCTTTACTCTAATGATATCCTAAATCACAATAATTACCCTCCTGTCCCCCATTCATTTACTAGCCCCCAGGTTTTCCAGCTACGTGTCTTCAAAGACGTTTTCATTGACGGCTGACTGAATCTGTTTTTCTAGATCTTTTATCCTGATCTGATTGATAAAACTGTGGCCCCTGAGTATTTCCTGGTAAGCATAGTATTTACATGTACCAGTTGGGAGGTCCAGATAGGGAAAATCTATACAGGCCGAGGTCTGCTTTCAAGGCCAAGGACACAGTTGTTCCCTATCTGGACTGACCAAGACTGGTAAATAACATTTTTTTCTTTTGTGTTATTTTTCGCCAACTGTCAGCCATGAATGAATGAAAACCTTTATTTAAACAGGGTATTCCCTTCAGTAACAAAACGTACTGATATCAATGGGAGCCCATGACTACTCAAAACGTGAACAAAAACAAAACAAAGCAAAAAACAAAGCATACAACAAACAAGCAAAAAAGAAAGAAAAAATGTTTTCTTCAATTTGTGTTACTAAAGGGCAATCTGGTATGCTAGGATACTGCGGACCATGGTCAGATATAGAAAATTACGCCCGCTTCAACAACCAATCAGAGCACATGATTTCTTAGGATACCGGACCAAAAAAAAAATATATATTTTACTAACCTCATTGCAAACACTTGCATATGGGGTATACAGCTATTTCAAAAAAGGTTGGTGAAGGTATTGTTGCATCTTGCATCTTGCATACCAAGCCCGAAATGCACTATGGGCAATGTGAATGGAGTCAGCGAAAGGTCACACAACAATATGGACTTTGGGAATTTTCCCAAACTTTGTCTTCGCAATATGGAGCCGGCATATTTTCTTCTGTGTGTGCATGCTGACATTATTTACATACTGTATGATCCACAATACATTTCGGGCTTGGTATGCAACATGCAACAAAACCTTCACCAACCTTTTTTGAAATAGCTGTATAGAGTTGGTTTTTGTATGAGTGGAAAAATTATGGTGGCAGTGTGCCATATTGAAATAATTTGATTGGATGAGATACATGTACATGCTTTTTGATTGGTTCAAAAGTGTCACGGTACCGTAGGTTTTCCACTTATACGAAAATGACTCTAATTAGCCACTTTAGAAACGAGTGAAGGACTGGGAACGAGTTTTAAGAATTAATCTAATTAAAAAATAAACCCCATCACAAGAAAGAGCATATCACAATTAGCATTATTACAAAGTTTCAAAAGGTTTTGTTAGATATTGAACGAGTAACAGCTTTCCAAAAATCGCAAAAATTACAAAGAAATGTATGTTTAGTAGGGACGCTTGTCCCGAGTAACCATACATTTCCTTGTAATTTTTGCAGTTTTGAAATGTCTGCAGTTCAGTTGCTGCTTCTCCAAACCCTATCAAACTCCTAAAACTTACTAATTCTGATATGCTCTTTCATGTGATGGGGTTCATTTCTTAATTAGATTAATTCTTAAAACTTGTTCCCAGTCCTTCACTCATTTCTAAAGTGGCTAATACATACTTACCAACTAGCAGGCCAATGTTACTTCTGGTACATGTATGTGCAAAAATGATGATAGCAGGGCCGTAGCCGCCAGTTTTTGAGTGTTGCGGTCAGTTTTTGAGTGGTCCGGTTTTCAAACTTTGTTTTTCATAAAAATATCCAAATAATTAAAAATGTAAATAAATTGAAACTGTTTGATTCGAAAAGTGGTCTGGTTGAAACTGGACCAACCGTACTGGCGACTACGGCACTGGAAAGTAGTGTACAATGATGGTGCAATGCCATGCAAGTCAGTGATTATATTTTTTTCTAAACTCTCCTTGTACAGAGGTCTTTAAATTACAGGAGAATTTGAATTTTGATGAAAATTACATCTTTGCTATTATAGGATCCAACAGCAGATTCCCATGAGTTTGCTATTCTTCGATTCCATGCAGGTCCTCCATACGAAGTGAGTGTCTACTTCAGTGAACATGTTATTTGCGTACTCTGCAGTCTTGGATTGCTGCTGTTTTCTCTCCCTCTTCTCTAATATTGATTACATGGGAGACATATAAGAAAGTAATGGAACTTTCTTTAACGTCAGTAGCTTGTGACAGCAAAGAGTTACTGATAAACTTGAGGCCGATGGTGCACACTTTACATTTACTCCCCTCTCTCCATCGTGCTCATTTTTATGGGCATTTTAAAAAGCTGAAGCTACACGGATTAGAGAAGTCGAAACAAGTGTGAAGTCACCAAGGATCGAACTGCGGACCTCTCGCTTTGTAGGCAGCGCACATGCCAACTAGGTCACACATGCTCCTCGTATTTAAAATAATGATAATCGTCCCCCCCCCCCCCCCCCCTAGTTTCTCTTCCATGCCCAAGTTGTTGCATCTACAAGAGGTCAATGTATTCCGAGTCCATTGTTGATTGTGATGACTAATTTGTTGTTTGTTCTAGGATATCGCATTTAAGATTGTAAACAGAGAGTGGGAGTATTCACATCGCAAAGGCTTCAGATGTCAATTTCATAACAATATATTTCAGCTGTGGTTTCATTTCAAGCGCTACCGATATCGCAGATAGTACCAGGCAATTGCCCTTTTCTAATGTACATAGCTAATAATGCACTCATACAAAGTATTATTATAATATGTTCCAGAGTCTTTATTTGTGTAAAATATACATGTGTACTGTCGGTAACAAAATCTGTGTGTACATGTATTATATTGTCATTGATATTTCTAATAATGTAGATATGAGATCCTACTTAATGTATGTTCTAGCATACATTGATCCTGTATATTTTCTAATTTTGTATCAATTTTACGATTTACATGTAAGTGTATTTTGTGCATCAAGACTGAATCAAATATATAGTTTCATAAAAGTAGATACTGTAAACTAAACAGCTCATTGTTGTCATGCCAACATGCACAATATACTGTGTAATATAAACCCAAGGATGAATAAAACTGCAGATCAGTCTTTTAAAAATAATGAAAGGCAGAAGAAACATTGCTCATGAAAACAACTTGAAGTTGCATCCTGGAGTCCAAATGAATGCGCTGAATTTATATTATGTTATATCCACACATACAAAAAAATATCCTGTCAAAATAATAATGTTTTCTGTACTGAAAGTCTTTAGTTTGTAGGTTTAATCAGAGGCGACATCAATAATGAGTGGAGTTATGAATTCACTGTGGCGTATACCAAGAGAGTGCGAAGGTGCCGTTCTCTTGTTTACATAAACTTTCTCGGGGCTGTGTGCTCCAGGGCCTGGCTTTTTGGTGGAGTCTAAGGAAAAAAGGTGTCAATTAAGTGCATGTATAGAGCTTTGAAATGGCATCGTGATGGCATATTAGTGCATTCTCTGGGAACTTTTCACTGACAAACAACCAAATCGGTATAGCAGCATCAATATTACATATTTTGTAAATGTTCCGTGATCGAGCCAAACTTTCTAAAGAGCAATAATGCTCTTTTATTTATGAAACAAAGATCAAACAAAGGACTGTATAACAAAAACTACACTCAGATGAGTGTACTACACTCAAAAAAGCCCTTTGTTAACCAATCAGTATCAAGTAATCAGGCCTTCTCTATTTTTATCTATTACATATTTTAGGAATTAAGACTTACCTCCTGGCATATAGCTTCTGCTTAGCATAGAATACTGAGCCGACTTATTCTTGTATGTGTCTGGCCGTATAATGCGGTATTGTCCAGGGCCAGGGGTCTTGGCAAGGTCCTCCGAGAATCCCCCTGTCTTTGCACGTCCTGTCATCGAGTAGGAAGCTGAGGAAAACTTGTTTGGCACTTTTGGGCCAATCAGGGATGGCAGCGAGTAAGAATTTGGTGACGGAGTTGCGTCTCCTGATTAATGAGATTTAAAATATTGAAAGTTGTTATTAATTTCACCAATGATCAGGACAAAATTAATGTATGGTTGTTGACCAAATAGACTACAGTCTGCCAATGTAGAGCTTTTAAAAGCAGCAGACGTTTTTGTCATAATAATTATAATATGCACTATTATAGGCATCAAGAATAAATGTTTTATCACACACACAAACTGTTGCCATTTCTTTCTCCTAACTACTGTAATTTCTCCTCCCTGTGAAGACACGGAAACTAATTAAGGCCCCCCTCTCTATTAAGCTTCCATCCCCTCCCAACAAATATGAAGGTTATTTATTCTTGGTCATTGTCATGCTGGACTGCAATAATTATGTTTTGCCAGTTCTGCTTGTAGTTAAACCCTTGATAAACAAGAGTATCAAATGTGACTTGAATTAAGTCGACCTTTATATTCAACTCACGTTTTCTGTATCTCGTCCGTGATCCCATTGAATAAACTGGTGCATGTCGCTCTCCCTGCGGGTGTACCTTTTCTGGTGAATATGTACCTGGTGCAGGTGTCTTGAAAGTATCTAAAAATATGATGACAATTATGAATCGTGTATTGTAATAGTAGTCCTATATAGAGTTGCTTGTGCCCCAATTCAATTCTCTTTCCTTCAGATGAATCCATCACTCTGAATTAGTATGAATGATGGTCAGCACTGCAGATTTGAGTTCTAAGTTCTAAAAATGTTTTATAATTACCCTTAAATGTGCGGCCTATATGTATGACCCTAGTATGAAGTGAATATTATACATTATATGCTAATTTGGTGCCATCAAGGGAGGCATTTGCCATAATTTATTAAGTAAACATGAACACTGTGATGATAATGTGCCAACCATTTCCACAAAAACTTTTCACACGTTGCTTTGTTTCAACAGCCAATCGATCTCTGGTTGGCACATGAATGACAAAAGCTGATGTCACATGAAGTATCGCTATAGTGTAAAAACACTAATCTTGTGGTCCTCAAATAAAAATAGTGATTTACAATAGGAATATATATAATATAGATAAAAATCACAATAATATACTAAAAACTATATAAACTACAATCATCTAATAATAATAATAATAAAACTTTATTTCTACACGGTGTCACATCATTAAAATAAATGCTCTTCCTGAGAGCCGTGTTACATTGTAATAATAAATATATAATGAATAGTAATTATTCTATAAACAACTTTTAAAACTAGCAAGGCTAGGGGATTCTCGCTTATTTAGTGGCAGAGAATTCCAGGCAACTGCTCCACTGTAACAGAAACTTTGTTTAAAAAAATTTGTTTTCGGTTGGGGGAGTATCAGGTTGGAGTGACATCCACGGAGATTATATTCGTGACTGCCGGAAACATTTTGGAACATATCAGATAAATAATTCGGCATTTCACAGTTCAAAATTTTGTACATGGTTATCACTTTCTGATTGACCCCATATGAAACAGGGACTGCAGAGCACGCTTGAAAGTGGGGGTGGTGGATATACTACATTTTTGTAAGTTGCATGCCTAGTATATTTTCCCCATCTCCGTGGTCCCTGATAAAGCAAAGCAACACAGCAAGGGGCCTAGCTAGTCTCCCTCGCATCCGTCTTTATTTCCATCACGGAACTAAAGACGGATGCGAGGGAGACTACAAGGGGTCAGAAGAGATGGATTTTTATACTCACTTGGATCTTTTTGACGCCCAAGCACAGAGTATGATGGTGTGCCATCTTTGCCTACTTTAGTGATGGTAGGGTCAATGCGGTAACCTGGACCAGGGCTGCAGTCTTTCTTGAACACTATATAACAAATAATAATATTAAGAAAATGAAAATTACATTTAAGTAATCAAAAGAGGAAAGACAAAGGGACTCGAGATAAGAACTTGGCAACCAAAGAAAAACATTGAATAAATTGGATCTTACATTACTTCAATAAATGATTAATATTGAACTTACTTGAGTTTTCCAAACGTATCCCAAATGGGTAAGCTGCAGCTTTAGTCTTTGTAAAATCATGTTGTATGTAGCCACATGTTGAAGGGAGTCCATAGCGACCGGGTCCAGGACCTAAAGAAAATATGATGAAAGGGATTCGATCAAAGGCACATAAGGGCAAGTGCCTTCTCAAGTAGATTGAAATTGAAAAACAACTGTTTAAACAACATCTTAGAATAATATATTAAGGCATAGGAGAGTTAATTCTCTTCCGTTTCTAGAACACTATATAACAATGGAAACGACAAGAAATGTTATGACTTTTTGGACAGAAGATTTGTAGAACAAGGGAACAGAACAATTAAAGGACTGTTCGAATTTACACCACGTACGATTTTGACCCTCGGGTTCAGAGGTCGAGGAAAAGAAGATGTCAACTGTTTACATCGCTAAAAATCAAACAAATTTCGACTGTGTCCAAATAAAAGCTTAGATGAACCACTGGTGAATACGAAACCGTAAACTTTTAGTTTATAAAGCTTGGGAAGAATAGTCTGAATAATGTTGTTTTGGGTCGCTTTGGGATCTTATGACACAAAAGAACGCGAAGCTTCGATCAAACGTTTATCAAAGTTAAAACTGTTAGACTATTAGACTAACAGATTGAAACGGTTTCATTGAAACCTAAAAGAGAAGATAATGAGATGAAGTATTTAGTATCCAACGGAAACCATCCATGAACAACAGCTGTTTTGGTATTCTGGTTTCGGTATTCTTTATCTTATAAAAAATTATAGTTTCATTGGAGATCTTCAATAATATTTCATCCAAACCGCTACTGTTTCCTTGTACAATAATGTGAAAAATGCTGTTTTCGTCAACAATAAAGGGTTTCCAATAAAGATATCCAGCAATGAAGCAATGCTATTGCTAAACTGACAATGTCGATACCTCTCTCTCGAGCAGCAATCATCAACGGAGCTTTCGTGTCTGGAGTAGCTTCGGCCATGTTGAATTCAACGTGTTACGATAGATTGGCTTTGATTTTACAGTTTAACAAGCTGGGATGCACGGGAATCCACTACTGAATGTGTTCCTTCGACTCAGTCGTGCTTCAAAATGAGCTTTAATTGATTCGAATGTATGTTCAACAAATGTTACTAACGACGCCATTGCTTGGCAACGTCCCGGCCCATAGCAACCGGATATAAATAAATGACGTACTTCCGGTGTCTGGCAATTCTTTTCAGTCCACTCAAATAAATGACAAAATAAGTTATTTTAAAGCACAAATACATATAAAAAGAGCCAATATTTGCTAAAATGACATCGTAAATACACTTCTATTCCGTGGTTACGTTTTAGCTCTTTTTTTATAACACGGTCGCCCTGTGTCGCCATTGCCACAGGGAACCCAAATATGTAAATGTATTTTTGGCGTAATTTCTGTTAAAATAGAATCATTTCTTCAATATACATGTTTGATTAGCATATTATTGATCAGGAAACATGCAATACAACGATTAAAATTACCGTAAAAGCAAAACTGACGCCTGCATTAGCAAGCGTTCCTTGTTAGGGGCGAGGAGATTGGGTCGAGGGAATGTTCACTGATGAAAATGGAAAGGAAATGGCAGGGCAAAAATGTGACCTCTTGTTGTTTCGCACTGCAACATTGGTTTGACCGCAGATCACTGTTACCGAATTCCTATCAAATGTGTGAGAGATTCGTGTAGTAATTCTTGTAGTAATTGCCTCATCCAGTCTGCTCACCGGACTGCATCAAATATTCATCACTACTCGAACATTTCTCAAGGGGGTATGCTATTATATGGCAGAGAGAAGTGTTAGTAAACGTTTAGCTATATGGTTTAGAGAGAAACGCTAGACGGTGAATTTAGCCCCGAGGAATATGTTGTCATGTAGTCATTGACGTGAATGGTCCTGAAGTGGTAAAATAACAGGTACTTCGATAATATTGTGCGAGTCAACAGGTTACCAGGTGTTTCATTCGATCTCTCAGTTCCTAAATAAGCAAGTCACCCATGTAATCAGAAAACACGACGTTACCTCGCCGCTGAAATCCCGACAACAATCTACATCCATTACGGCCCGGAAAACTGTCACCACACAGAGTCGGTTTTTCGTACGACTCCACACTGACAAGATGAAGTCAGCATTTTCTCTGGGATTCTTAGCTGTCGTATTCGCTGTCTCAACGGCTCAAGTAGAAGAATTAAACGATGCTAACTTTAGGGAAAAAGTGACAAGTACACCGTTTGTTTTGATTGACTTCTATAATCCAAAGTAAGTACTTCATGTCTTATTATTCAATTAGTGGGTAGAATGGATGAAATTCATGGATTTACGTCTGCAAGAGTTCTTTTCAGTGTTGATTTTTAGCCTTAAAGTCGAGGCAAATTTTTCTTTCTTGGCGTATATAGACTCTTACTGGTTTTGACATTAATTAGATAAGAATAGTAATGAGCTTTGCTCGCCTGTTGCGTTAGCTTTGAACCTGGACCGCACGGCCTATTGGTGCGGTCGCCGGCTGAAAACGTTCTCACCTCTCCCAGAATCGTCTCCAGCAAATCCCCCTCGCTCTCTCCAGTTCCTGTGGCCCTCAGGCTATTTAGGGCCGTAACTAGCTGGCTTACCAACCTTAGATACAGTAGCATCCCATTTCCGCAATGTTTACTCAGAAACGGCTCAAGTGGAAAAAATAACTCCACGACTGCTCGAACCGTTTCTACGTTTGATATTCCATCTTGATTTCCCTTCCCCTTCGGTGTTCCTACAGAAAATGTCGACACAAACGCTGTACTGAAAACCCAGAGAAATGGCGTTTATACTTTTGCGACTCACTCAGAAATATTGTCACTAGTATCAGTTGTTTGGCAAACAGCAAAACGGTGTGTTTTTATTTCTAAGACTGCGTTTTCGATGCGGTTGTCTGATTAGGTTGGAACTGCGGCTAGTTTAGTGTTATAACGGTGGCGACCGTGCAGGGTAGAGTGCAATTTAGAAAAGTGTGAAATAGTACTAATTTTAAATAGTACTAAATAGTGCTATTTCTATTGTTTTCTATTGTTTCATTAGTGCTATTTAGTACTAATTAATGATTTAGTTTTCAAGCTTTTCTAAATTGCACTCTACCGGATATAGATCATTTTCTGTGAAATTAAGTTACGCAGGCAGTCTCTTAGACCTTAAGTTTTTCCAACAAAATGATAAATAAAAAATTTCAGAAAAGACAATTATTCAGTGAACTGGAATTCGGATCAAATGGATATCGGTGCTCGTGTATTTTCATGAGATCAATTTAATGTCAACGAGATGTTGCCGTGTGCATGTAACAAGCACGATGCGTGATTAGCTAGTGTACCACCTGCATAC
The DNA here is from genome assembly GCA_033675265.1 of Actinostola sp. cb2023. Lineage (NCBI taxonomy): Eukaryota > Metazoa > Cnidaria > Anthozoa > Actiniaria > Actinostolidae > Actinostola > Actinostola sp. cb2023. Next base: position 733,209 of record JAUJYZ010001082.1, on the reverse strand, counting down.
ACGAACATTGATCGTACAGCAAAACATGGCAATGCCGCACAGTACGCATTATTTGTAGACCACTGGAGATGTCATGAAGCAAACATGATCTTTTTTTCTCGAGATAAAACTGATCAACATCACCATTGACTAGTACCAAGAGACCATGAGGGACAGAGAGGGAGTCTTCCAGTATAGGGTCTGGGATATCTTAATTTCAATAAATCTATTTTTAGAATGCGGACGTCTGAGGAAATTAACTTCCGGTTCAAGCAGATGTAAAAATTGTTTTTTTAGGCCGAGTATTTTGACTCTGATTTTGACTGAAATCATCAGAAAAGCATCGCAAGAATTTATTTTATATGGAAAGGAGTTGTTTAAGTTCGAACAGAGTACAAAAGTCGCCTTGTGTTGTGGTCTGTAGGATTGAATATGAACAACAAAAACTAAACGCCGAAAACTACTGCCACAACAAGAAGGTCGCTGCATCAAGAAGGTCGCTGTTTGTACTTTCTTCTTGGTGTTCTGCCTTGAACAATTAAGAAAAACATTCCCAAGAATAGATGTAATCGATTTGAAAATGCATTAAAGGCTAAATCCGATGGAAAATCTAAAGGATAAAGTCGTGAAAATTGCTGGTTTTCCAAAAAGGCTGTTGGTTGTTGTAGCGTGTGGATGCAAAGCTGCCGAGCCGAAGACTTTCAAAGACGTATTTTCGTCTCTTTCGTCA
>JAUJYZ010001082.1:705000-722500 GCA_033675265.1 Actinostola sp. cb2023 | reverse complement strand
CAGTCCGTTTATTCACTTGTAGTTGTAGTCCTCTAAACTCCAACGAAGCCAGAGTCACGTACAGGCTTGCAATTACGATTGATCGGGATCTGTCTGATTTCCGCAAAGACTGTACTTTGGCTTTGGCAAATATTGACAATAGGGCTGCTCGGAAACGTTCAATTATATGGCTAAAGAGTTGCGCTAAATTTCTCCTTTATTCGCATATAATTAAAATAGAACACAGTATTGTTATTTGCTCAAGAATCGGCGTTCAAACCGACGCAGGTTTTCTTCTGGTCTGAAATCTCTTCCAACTGATGAGTGAGTGCATGACTTGGCGCACGCGAGGCAACATGGACACTGGATCTTTAATTGCTGCTACAATCTAATCCGTTTCGATTACATTAATTGTCACATTTTCATTTAAATGGTTAACCTCCCGCAGAACCTATTAATATCAATCAATTCGCTGTAGTAATTATCGCGTAATTTCATTGGAACTACTCGTAATCGATTTCTGATCCCTGAAAGAGGGATTAAGTTTAGCGCCCAGACGGTATGTTGATTGGTCGATCACATTTAAAGCACACGTACACCGCGTGCATTGTTTCATTACCCTGTAGAAAGTGTTAGCTAGTGAACGACTTGCACGGAAACCAATTCGACTTATAGAGGCTTCGGAACTTTTACATTATTTCTTGTGAGTAATGATTTAATTATATGATGAGTGGGATTTCGGTTTACATTCGGTAATTTCCCTCTGGCGTTATTAAGGCAATGACTTGATGATTTCTCTCTCTCTCTCTCTCTCTCTCTAGTCTCTTCCTTTTACTGCGCTTTTTCTTTTTTCTCTTTCTTTTTCTTCTTTCTCTCTCTATATATTATCTCTCTTTCTACAACTGTATATTCAGTTCATATGCTTTCTTTCTATGTCTCTAACTTTCTTTAAATGTTCTCTCTTTGTTTGTTTGTTTGATGTTTCTATCTTTCATTCTCTCTCTTCTCATTCTTTCTTATCTTCCTTCCTTTCCTTCTTTTTTACGCTCTCTCGCTCTTTCTTTATTTTACAATGTGTTCTCTAGCATTCACAGTACGACCAGTCGATGACGACAGTCTGTCTTTCATTAGAGTCTCAGTAAGCGAACGCAATTAGGAACCATTATTGCACTGTGAAAACGGGCCAGACGCAAGCATAATATAACAATATAGAGTTGATGTGACGTGGGCGTAAATATGCATGGTTTTGGCCCGATCGACTCAGCCGGGCTCATTTTAGCCCTTGCCGCAGGCGAAACAAACTATTTACGACCAGAACATCAACTCGACTCTATTACTATTATAATAATTGTAGAGGGCATTTGACATAAATCAAAGACAGTAAGCGATAGTCTTGAACACTGGCTGAGAGCAGAGACTAGAATATCAGGATTTCTGTCCGCTGGATTCTCAACAACATACGTCACAATACCCAATTCAATTATAAATATATATAGTTTGTGCAGTATGCTCACGTCGCTAGACTGACTAATAATGGTTTTCAACCAACTGTCTTTAGCTATTGCATAAAGTCTACAAGGATTATTTCAACATGGTGAGAATAGCCCAACTCTAGCTCAAGTTCATGCATACACTCTTTGTCTGGCAGGCTTCTCAGATTGCGCCATCAAAACTAGCTAGGATTTTCCAACAACGCGCTCCCAAAGAGTATTTGTGATTGAAAATAAATTGAATTGAATTGAATTGAAAGATCCCGTGATCTACAGTTATCATCTGTTGTTTGTGGTATGTTTTGCCTTGCAGGCGTTAGGCATATGCCTGTTTCATTCGCGCTCATAAAGTTGAAACATCATTCACTAGCTGACAAAGAACTTAAAGTGAAAGGTGATTATACTTTCGGCCCATGGCTATCTAGGCGCCATTACCGAGCAGTGACACAAGCAAGACTAACCGTGTGAGAACAACTGAGGAAGGAAAATATTTGTCCATTATGTTCGTGTCAAAAGGAGGAAGTAAAGGAGAGAAAAATCGCGCTTCTAACCTAAATTTATTGGAAATTTCTGGCCTTTTTTTGTCATTTTTTGAAAATAGAAATTGCAATGAACTCCTAAAAGTTAAAGAGAGCACGTTTTTTCCGCTGAATGTTGTAACTTTTTTTTTTTCATCTAGTAGTTTTTAATTAAAAGGTAAATCCGGTAAATAGATTCGTCGTTTCATTGCATAGCCAAGAGTTTCAAGCTGGCTTCAAGTTTAATAGAAATGAAGATATATAAAATAAGATAATTTGATAAATTGAAAGGAAATCTTCCGAAATTTGAAACGGGAGCATCCAGTCAGTTTGCAATTACGTTATATTTACGAGCAAGAAACTCAATGTAGTTTTGGGAGTTGTCACGGCATATGGTATCAAATAAATTGAAAACTTCCGAACTTTTAAATGAGATTAATAGCATGTCTACATATTAACAATGAAAGAGATAAAGATGGATAAATAAGACGTCAAAAAATGATCATGATTTAAGCGGCATTATCGGGGGGAGGGGGAGGGGGGGATTGGGGTTGTCTACGCTACGTAAGTAAATGAAAAGCATGACTCGAAGGCAGGAGAGAGATAACGATAATGAGAAACTGAGCGAATTATAAAAAACAATCATCCAAGAACGTCAGTTCTAGAACGAGCCGATCTTGCGTCATGGCCTAGGGTGGACTGAGACGGAGGCAATGTTCATGTCAGTTTGTATTAAGAACCCATTTACGTTTTATCAAAACAAAGATCTTCAAACCCTTTTTTGCTGATTGGTGTTAGGAAGGAAGGGAGTGAGAGCAGGCAGAGTTCATTATATCACTCGACTCTACCTTAAAATCGCAAATAAAATAACCCCAGTAACTAATACGCCTGCATGTAACTACTTTCCCCCCGAATACATATTCAACCTCTGATAACTGATTGTATTGCAAAGTTCGATTTGAATAAATTCAACAACGACAAATCGCGCAGTTTAGCGGTGACAGGGCGCCTTGTATGGAGATAACAGCTCGAGCTCTTTAATCGCTTTAAATCATGCTGACAAAAAGCGCATTTAGTTGTATTATTATGCATGAATTGGATAGGAAATCGCTCTCATGGCTGGAGATAGTTACTTCATGGACTAGGTGCACGTCAAACAACAAATCAAATGGAAAAAATAAAAGCTAAAATAACTCGCGCCGCATCTTTAATTTCCAAGTTTTTTGACGACATCAAGTTCTCAGCTCTCAGCTTTTATTTCGTTGTATTTAATCTGTACATTTAATATAATCGATCTGTGTGGTTCTCGGCTCCCGACAAGTGCATTCAATCAGCTCTGCATGCACGAAAGGAGCCAAGAATCGGCAGATGAATTTGGGGAAACATACTGCCGGACTTGTAGTAATCAGGGCTTCGTGTGAGCAATTTACAGTCTGAATAGAGCGATAAAAACCTTGCTAAACAAATTGATTGAAATACCTAAAAACAAAAGTTCTAATTCGCAGTATTTGCGCTTTCAGTTTCCAATCAATTAAAAAATACCTTACTTTCGTTTTGCTTACCGGATCTTCTTCCTTTTCGCAACCTAAAGATTACCATACGAGTTCCCAATATTGAGAAGTAGGCCATTACAGCGGAATATTTTCAAGTGCTTCGAGTCTGTATTTACCGATCTTAACGCCAAAGAACACTTGGGCTTAAGAGTATTGCAAACAGTTCGACGACGACGACAAACAAGGGTCGACCTATCGCATTATTTACACTCGAATTAAGGCAACTCTTTTGTCAGGAAAAAGAACGAGAAATGAGCTTTTAGCCTCATGCAATTAGCCAAACAAGTACAAAAAGCTTTTAAATTTTGGGTTTTGAACTGAATTCTTTTGTAATCACGCATCCGTCAATCAACTCCCGCGGAAATCCACGACTGATGGAGAGAACAACAATCGTATTACATACATTAGTTTATTTTAGTATTGGCAGACAATCTCACTGGTTTTATTGTGGAGTTAGTAATATGTTACATACTAACAACAAAAACAGAAAATATCAGAGCGATTCTACAAAAACGTAAAAAGTTCTACAAATTGAGCTTTGCGGCCAAACCGTCGTTTCCATGCATATGTCAGAAAGAGAATTCAAATGGTTGTAACTTTACGATGGTTTCATTTAAATTGATGGGCTTTTGATGCATTGCTAGACTATGTACGGTCTTACCAAACAAATATATATGATATTACATGATATTACAATGTAGCTTTTGCGGGATAAATGCTTAGCCATGAAGCAGGATCCGCAACAAGCTTATACGACTAAATACGTTGCGATTAACTCTTCAACGCAATATTGAACTGTCTTTTATTCATTGTTAATCCAAATATTCAATGTTTTCTTCACTCAACTTTTATTTTAAGTATGTACCCTTTAGCGGATTACTGGATATATTATATGGATACTGAATTACAACATTACTAAGATTAGGTGAGATAATCCATTTAATCCGAGGATTATAAGTCTTAGTACCTTTAAATCACGTACACATTTAAACAGTTTGAATGGAACTGTTAAATCACGACATGTTTTAGTTCAAACTGAACACTTGAGACATGACGCGATTCTGAGAAGGAACTATTTTGAATTTGTTTGAATTGTGTTGATGATTTGATAAATGGGGTGACTGACTGACTGACTGACTGGCTGACTGGCTGACTGACTGACTGACTGACTGCATGGCTGACTGACTGACTGACTGCATGGCTGACTGACTGACAGACTGCATGGCTGACTGACTGACTGACTGACTGCATGGCTGACTGACTGACTGACTGCATGGCTGCCTGACTGCCTGACTGACTGCATGGCTGACTGACTGACTGACTGCATGGCTGCCTGACTGACTGATTGACTACATGGCTGACTGAATTACTGACTGCATGGCTGACTGACTGACTGCATGGCTGACTGACTGACTGACTGCATGGCTGACTGACTGACGTCTGAATGGCTGACTGACTGACTGACTCCATGGCTGACTGACTGACTGCATAGCTGACTGACTGCATGGCTGCCTGGATGACTGACTGACTGACTGACTGACTGATGACTGACTGCATGGCTGACTGACTGACTGACTGACTGCATGGCTGCCTGACTGACTGATTGACTACATGGCTGACTGACTGACTGACTGCATGGCTGACTGATTGACTGCATGGCTGACTGACTGACTGACTGCATGGCTGAATGACTGACGTCTGAATGGCTGACTGACTGACTGACTCCCATGGCTGACTGACTGAATGCATAGCTGACTGACTGCATGGCTGCCTGGACTGACTGACTGACTGACTGACTGACTGACTGACTGACTGACTGCATAGCTGACTGACTGCATGGCTGCCTGGATGACTGACTGACTGACTGACTGACTGACTGACTGACTGACTGACTGACTGACTGACTGACTGACTGACTGACTGACTGCATGACTGACTGACTGACTGACTGACTGACTGACTGCATGGCTGACTGACTGACTGACTGACTGACGACTGACTGCATGGCTGACTGACTGATTAACTTGATTGATTGATTGGCTGGCTGGCTGGCTGGATGAATAGTAACAAGAAACCTCGAAGATTTTCCAACAAAGTTTTGACAATCGAAAAACATTGATTGCATGCCACAAGAACCAATGAGAGCAATAAACATTGAGAATATATACCTTATTCAAAACAGATAAAGACAAAAAATAACAATAAAATTAAACTAGAAAACAGCAGAAATACTCTTATCAAGAGCGAGGGAAACAAACAATAATTGATAATCTCCCCTTTCAAAATGTTGGTCGTATATTCGTTCGTCCCTTAATTCAATATACCTCTAGAGACTATCATGGCCTATACGTGGCTGATATAGGCCTAGCAAGAAGCTTATGTCTCTTGTATCTTTCTGATTTATCGTTCGCTTGGACTGAACTTGAAGTGATAAAAGAGTGGCATGTACTGGGTTGCATCAAGCAATCTTTTTCCTTGCCACAACATTTGACAATTCAGGCTATTTGTGAATTTCATAGACAATTATTTTGGCTAAAAGACAACTCACCAAAGTTTTTTTCGTTTTTCATATATATTTTTTTCAAGTTCAATGTTGTTTGTTAAATTTATTTTTCACCATTTAGACGCTCTTTCAATTGTAACATTTTCCCATTTTTATTACCAATGAAACCCTTATGTTGATGCCTATAATAAGTTTTAAATGTTTTATTTCTCTTATATTTGGCAAAGGTTTTTTTTTTTTGAGTCAAAACCGCGGTCAAACAGTTCTGCTTCGTTGTTTTAGACGGATACATTCATGGTCGTTCTTGCCTCCTGTAGATGCTCCATTACATGATCTGACGTCTTTCTGTGGTCTCTCGAATAACTTGAACACGGACGTGAAAAGCAGCGTGTATTTACGTCGGAATCGTCTCGTCAAAGCGCCGTAGACTAACGGGTTCAAACAGCTGTGGAAATCCGTGAGCAACTCTGCATAGTGATGAAGTTTTGCAATGGTTTCAAAACCAACCGTTTCAAGCTGGTAAACAAATAACAGCCAGAAAACTTGAAGAGGGAGTGTAAACACAGCGAAGAGGACCACGATAACGGCGATTGTTCGCGTGATTTCGATGTTTTCTTTCCTGATTTCTTGTCTTACGATGTTTTTTTGGTACTTTTTAAGGTTGAGACAGATTTGCACATAAGCAATGATGATGATCGTCAACGGGAGGCTGTACTGAATGAAGAAGATTGAAACCACGTAGATTTTCTGTTGTTCTTGACTCCAGTTTAGTGAACAAGAACCGCTTTGTACATTGGAGAAAACGCTCAAAGGAACGGTCAAAATGGAAGAGAGAAGCCAAATGGCAGCAACACAAGCTAGTGTCCACCCATGTGACATCACGCCTTTCCACGGATTCAAGATTGCAGTTCGTCTTTGAATAGCCATAGATGTTATAGTGAAGATACTTGCGCAGTATGGTACTGTCATCATCGGGTACAGAATCTTACAAACGAAGCAATTCAGTGGAAGATAAGGAGCCACAAGGAGAAGAAGTTTTAAAGGCAATGACACTGACACTGTCAGCAAATCTGCAGTGGCTAGATTGAGCAGAAAAATGTCATTTGCAGTTCGTCTTTCCTTTTTGGCAAAAATAACTAGAAAGACCAAAACATTGCCGACTACTCCAAGTACAAAGGTCACTACGAAAACCACGAGAGTCAGAAATATCTCTTCACTAGAAATCATTTCTCCATCCATGTCCGTGGTGTTGTTCATGATGCACTAAATCTGTGCGGATTCCGCGATGGACAGGCGGACCGATGGTTGCCTCTGTCCAAACCAATGGCAATAAATGAGCTTTCTTAAACTGTTCTACAGCAGAGGACTGAAATGCTTCAGCAGATCAAATAGTCAAATAGCCTCTTCGAGTTTGTCAGCCAAACTGAGCTGTCGTTTGTCGTGTTTTTATGCCTGGAACTCCATTACTTCCAGTCGTCTAAATTCCATTTCTACTTCGATAATTGCGGCGCCTACGTCTTTTACGTGGTATAGACGTAGCCGGTTTAGCTGGAACTTGGTCTAGCGCCAACCTCCAAAATACCTTGAAGATATAATGAAAAGCATTGAAGATCAGCGGGGGATAGATTGGTTGCCTGTGGCCCTAGTTACCTGTCACTGAGATCGCTTGCTAATGGATATCACTTGGGCCGGTTATCTGTTTGTCGAAACTCATTTGAATGATATTATCACTAGTGTGTACAACTGAATTAGTCATCGCCTCTTAGATAAGCGTATATACCGCTGTACACGAAGATATAAGGCTCACGTTCTGTACTAGACCATGTAGTTCAGTATTACTGTTACAAATGCCATTGCATGACTGTCTAATAATAGAGGACTTGCACTAAGAGGTCACGTGACCCCAACCCCCTTAAATCGAACAGCAGTTTCAAAATGAACTCCTAGAAATGAAAAGAGCAGCTCGAAATTAGTAAAAGGGCGAAGTTTCAGATCATAATGTCTGACACAGGAGAAATGACATTAAAAATAAAATCGAAAGTTTTCTAAGATTTTATTTGGAAAATGCATTGGATGGCATGCGCAAGAGCTTGCAGTACATTTTCCTATACGAATTCTAATAATGTCATTTCTCCTTTGTCAGATATTATGAGCTGAAACCTCGCCCTTTTACAAATTTTGAGCTGCTCTTTTCATTTCTGGAGTTCATTTTGACACTGCTGTTCGATTTAAGAGGGTTGGGGTCACGTGACCTCTTAGTGCAAGTCACCTATTATGACAATGTTGTCTTATGTATGATAGCTTTCTTTGCGGTCTCTACTGAACGGCACTTTTGACCAACTGCGCGTCAATACGCCGTCCCTAATCAATCATAGTTAGTCAATAAGAAAAATATTCTAGTTGTAATGATAGGAGTTGAATGAGTATAGTTTCAACCACGTGAATTTATTTTAATAGCGAGTTTTCGGACAATGTGTCCATCTTCAGGGCTGGTGAAAATGATTACTATGCAGCTCACGAGACTAAACGATGAGAGCGCGAGCTAAATAAAATAACAATCATGCGCAACACTGAATAATACAATGAACAAAATAAAATAAAAGAGTAAACGAATGAATGAAAAAATACATGAATGAACGGATGAGAGGAAGATATAATAAAATAAATATTTTGATATCAATAGCTCGCGCATGATGTAATCATTTTCACCAGCCCTGAAGATGGACACATTGTCCGAAAACTCGGTATTAAAATAAATTCACGTGGTTGAAACTATACTGATTCAACGAATACTCCCACGTACAAAGGCATTTTGGATTTAATAATAGGAGTGTTTTTAAACAATTAAAATTGGTGTTTTGTTAATGTTACGGATAGTATACTATACTACTATATATACTATATGTATATACAGTCATTCTCAAAAAGGTTGTCCAGATGAAAAGACTACAATACTACAATAAAGTCACGTGATTCATTATGTTTTCAAGTTCTGCGCGCGGAACTGCGAGTTGATACCAGCGGCATTACATTCAGTTCTCACAATGCCGTGTTCTTTTGCATCTCAAATTGAAATTCCACGCGAGGAAATTGAATACATAGTGAATCACGTGACTTTATTGTAGTATTGTAGTCTTTTCATCTGGACAACCTTTTTGAGAATGGCAGAGAATGACTGTATATGTTAAATATTGTTACTCAACTAGATTAGCTATTTAGTTCTTTTGAGTAACATTTACTTACATTTCGTATCAAACTTGTATTGTAAATATTATAATATTTATTGTAAATGTTATAATATTTATAACTTAAGTAATAGTCACATATTATGTATAAACAAAATGGATGACGATTAGAGGATTAAAAATAATTCTCCCAGAATTCCTTACGGTCCCTGGCACTGATCTCGTTGTTTTCGCGGGCCCGGCGGCGTTTTATTCGATTAGGTGCATTCGCTGCCTACCATTATCTCTCTACTAATCTTTTTTTGTCGATCCGATTTGTTTTTCATTATACGTATTGAATATGTAGACTGGATGAGATGGGATAAAAGACATTTCCATCCGCCGACTGCGCGCGCTTAGGTCGATAAGGTTCCTCTTCCGCGACGATTTCAATGATACCAATTTGATTCCAATTAAAGACGATGATGGTAATGTCTTCTATTATCTTTCCATAAAACCCGAGATAGTTCTGTTGAACTCTGTTCTATCAAAGAGTAGGCGCTGCTATCTGTACAGAGTCAACCATGCGCCCCATAGTCCCGGAGTGTGGGTGACTCCGGGTATAAAAGCTAGTGACACGGGGAGTTCGTATACGTAGTCCAATACGGCTAAAAACCAACCCCAAAAAGTCCATTGTTTTCTTATAATTAAGGTAAAATAAATCGCTAATCATAACCCCAAAACAGTCCAAATTTTCAAATTGCAAACCCCAAAAGGGCTAGTGCTCGCACGTCCTCTTATACCTAAGTACCCGTCCTCCCCCTCCCCCAACACTATATCGCCCTTCCCTCACACACTATCAATGGAATGTAGTCTCAATATAATTAGACCTTGAGTTGGGCTTGTGGGTGACCTGGGAGGGCTGTAACGAGCAGAGCTAAAGAAAAGCTTGCCTTGAGTTCCAATTAAGAAAGGGACCACTCGTCGTTCAAGGTGGATTAATAAATGACTAATAGGTGCTTTTATTTTAGTCCTGGCTGCCATATTACTGCGATTGTCATTATCATAGCTTCCTTCATTACCCATTAGCCTCACTGTAGTATGGCGCAGATGAACAATTTGAAATTATTCCAATCATTATTAGGACTGTTATCGTCTTATTTCTATCTTGCAGAAGCCAATGAGGGTCAAAGATCTGAACATAGTTCTAAAATAGCGCGTTTTGCAATTCAAAGAATGACCTACCGAGCCGAGGCTGATGACAACTCACTGCATGAAGAACACGGTTCTGTAGCTCAGCAACCTTTCAGACTTCAGTTTTTCGAAACTTTTTCTCTGGATACTCACTTTCGTTACACGATTTTCGTCAGTTTTAGAAAAAACTGGTCCAATTTTTCAATTCTTTCTCTCTGTGTATTCTCTTCGCAAAACCGCACCGTTTACGTATAGCCGCTATACTTACAGTGAATATCATAGGTTACTTGATCTACTTAGAACAAATCTTACCTGGAAAAACGCGACAGTAAATTTACAAGCGCCTCCGCGAAATATAAAACACAAATTGTTGTTAATTATAAATAGCTATAGACTACTGGTGCGCATCGATTTTGTACAAAAATCTTACCGGGGGGGTATTGGTGGGGAGTACAATCTACTCCTTCTATACGATTTGATACGATTTGAGTCAGTTACAACTGAGCAAAAATCCTGCTCACCTCGAGTTGTCCTGATCGGCGCGCTCGGCAGAACTGCGCTAGTATCCGCTGACAGCGGCACAATATATTCTCTGGGAGCGATGCATCACGTGACTACTGGGCTTTTAAGGATCCCCGGAAAAGTGTCGATTGATTTCAATTAATGGGAGCACGCTTGATAATGTCGACGACATAGACTAATTTTTAGATCTGACAGATTATGGCAATCACAAGTGACCAACATGGTCATCAGAACGTTAAAATAAAAGGCTTCAATACAGATTTGCTGCTGCAAGAGTCGTACGCAGTTTCTTTGATAGTCAGTCAGAGCTTGTGTCATTGTAGACTGACATGTCGTAGTGATGATGTTGAAGTTTATCTTTACAGAAACAAATTTTAAGTAACATCTAGTTGTCAACGAGCTGGCGTATAAGATTGGTGTTTATGAGAGGGAGGAGAAACCCCATTAAATACGCCACATGAGTGGCATAACAAATCTGCTTAAAACAAATCTGCCAGTCAAAACTTGAATTGGTTGAGACTTCGTACGTCAAAACCTAAACCATTACAATGTACCGTTTTTATTTCTAATCCTTTCACATTCGAACACTTTGAGCCCTTTTCGGACTGGATTTCGGAATGATTACCAAAACAAAAACTCAGATTACTGAATGAAAATAACTCTAATAAAGTGGATTTTGGCAGATTGTGACGGCCGTGAACGACATGCAGCACATTTTCCCATATTCAGTATTTCACTCTGATTTACTTCAATTTAGAACAAGAGTTAACGGAAATTAAACTCAGCGCGATGTCCTTGGAAAGCCAAAACATCTGATTGTTGATAGTATAATTTCAACCAATTATCGCGATGAAAAATACTCCTTTCAGTCCACAAAATAAACTCTGTGAGAAGTATTCGTTGCAGTGCCTATGTTTCAGTAGCACAACTAGTAGGTTTATTGGTCAAAGGTCTAAAAGTTGGAAAACTGATCGACGAAATATGACCAATTATAACGTGAAGGACCGTGTTGAACTAGTAATTACCTGCACCAAACCATATCGGAACAATAGCAAAGAAATGAACGATAGTGAAGGGAATTCTGTTATCGAAATATATGATCTTCTTGTATGATTGAAAAGCGATGTTAATGATTTGAAAACAGGAGTTTAAATGCCAGAAAGAAAAGGAAAATCCAGGTGAAGCAAAAAAGAATAGCGCTGACTGAGGAGTCGAAAAAGGATACACATTGAACCGGGAAGAAAAAGAAAAGAGAATAAAAGAAACACGAAAGAAATTAAGACAAGAAAGAATGAATGAAAGACAGAAAGAATGATAATGAGGAAGAAGGTAATTCAATAAGAAAATACGAAAAACAGAATAATGAGAAAGAAAGGAAGGAAGGAAACGAACAAGGAGAATTCAAAAGCAACAGAAGGAGAAAAAAAATTGATTCGTAACATTTTCCTTGTTGATGACTTTCAGAATGCCATAAATAGCAATTAATGTTTGTTGCGCTCTGTAATTGATATGGAGAGAGATGTGTGGGTGTGCGTCTCTGCCTACAGCGCTGAAGGCCAAGGCTTCGCCAGGAAATTAATGATCGATCCATAATTAACAATTCCTGCAAGTAACAAGCTACACAAACAAAACACTTATCACGCGCACTCAAAGCACTGAACATGTATAAAAATCTTGAAAACGGTAAGTAAAGCCAAGTGAAGAATACCGCAGAAACCATACAGCCTAAGTGAACTGAAAAACGACAGGCGTTCAACACCAACTACACAAGGAATTTCCTTCAAGGACACTGCTCTACAATGTGCGTATTTTCCCCCGCTCAGTTGTCTGAGTTATCTCTCCCTAGCTGATGCATCGGATCAGAGTCAGTGCTGCATGATTAGAGTCTATGAAGCCGGTTTAGCCGTGTAAGCGTTCGCTGGAATTATCTACAATGAGTGAAAAGCTGTTTTGTAAAGCCACTTATTTCAGTAATTAATGCAACCCTTTTTGTACATACCGGATACCCTCACAGACAATAAACTGAGACGGTTTTATGAAATCTAATTAAAGTACAGAATAGAAAATAGAAAAATAAGTAAAAAACTAAGTAGAAAAAAAACAATTATAATAATGGAAAAAGCTGAAAAAAGTGAAATTAAGGGTATGTCATGATTATAGACTGAAGACCCGTCCAGACGTGTACATTTTGTATTTCTAACGCGTCGAAAGCTTTCGTGATACATACAAGCTAATCATCCCCCCCCCCCCCCCCCCCCCGTCTACTTATGGAAAGGCTTTTGGAAGAACAATGGCCAAAAATAAATAGGCTACGAGAGTACGTTTTGTACAATGCTAACCAACACTGCTTTCAGCAAACAAGTTATTTGTAATGGTTTTTGACCGATGAAATTAGAGTGTTAATCAAAAGTGAAAACTTGAATCGAAAGCTGTCCACGTGGGCCATAGATCTGTTATTTACTCATTATTGTTTTTCCATGAAATTCCACAAATTTGAAGAAAAAAGCAGGAAAATGACTACAGTTACAGCATCGATAAAACAGTTTTAGGCAAACAAACACAAAGCAACGACGACAACGAAACAGAGAATGACAACAAACAAACGCAAACCCACAGCAAAAACAAATAAGAAAAAGCAAATACGAATAAGAATAAGAATAAGAATAAGAATAATAAGAATAAGAATAAATAAATAAATAAGAATCACCAACCAAACCCGACGACTTAACAGTGGCTGATAATGAATTACAACGAGAGAAGAACACTGACAAGTGCGCATAGATAAACATAAAAATAACGAAAACTAAAATAACTTGAACCAAGTATAGCACATAAACAACCAAACAAAACGCAAGCTACAATCGGAAAACCTTAAGCTCAAGGAAAACAACTGTTGCAAAAATAATTAATAAATAAATAAATAATATAAAATAACACAACTCCTGACCCAACCGACTAACAAAACAAAATAAAGGCTACATACAATTCAAGATAATTTTCAGAATCTTTCACAAAAACTAACCTGCGCTTTAAGCTCATGCGAGTTATGTTTTCACCGATTAAATGGACCGATTAAATTCACCGTTTACCATTCTGTACAACATTACTGTAAATCCATGTTGTTCTATATTACCACTGCGAGCGATGTTTTCGTGTCAATCTAGAAAGTACAGCGCGGAAGTACAAGAGTCGTTTACGAGTCAAACTGAATGAGTTTTAAAACTGTTTTGATTATTCGTAAACGCACCGTCGCTGATTCAAAGCATTATCGTAATCGAGATAGATAACAAATTCTTGCCGCAGTGTCGAGTTACTGAGATACATAGAGCATACTATAGGATATATTAAATAATCGCGTGGGACCAAATAAGGGCAGGGAGTAAGAACAAACCCTTGCCGCAGTGTCGAGTTACTGAGATACATAGAGCATACTATAGGATATATTAAATAATCGCGTGGGGCCAAATAAGGGCAGGGAGTAAGAACAACCCCTTGCCGCAGTGTCGAGTTACTGAGATACATAGAGCATACTATAGGATATATTAAATAATCGCGTGGGACCAAATAAGGGCAGGGAGTAAGAACAAACCCTTGCCGCAGTGTCGAGTTACTGAGATACATAGAGCATACTATAGGATATATTAAATAATCGCGTGGGGCCAAATAAGGGCAGGGAGTAAGAACAAACCCCTTGCCGCAGTGTCGAGTTACTGAGATACATAGAGCATACTATAGGATATATTAAATAATCGCGTGGGGCCAAATAATGGCAGGAAGTAAGAACAAACCCTTGCCGCAGTGTCGAGTTACTGAGATACATAGAGCATACTATAGGATATATTAAATAATCGCGTGGGGCCAAATAAGGGCAGGGAGTAAGAACAAACCCTTGCCGCAGTGTCGAGTTACTGAGATACATAGAGCATACTATAGGATATATTAAATAATCGCGTGGACCAAATAAGGGCAGGGAGTAAGAACAAACCCTTGCCGCAGTGTCGAGTTACTGAGATACATAGAGCATACTATAGGATATATTAAATAATCGCGTGGGGCCAAATAAGGGCAGGGAGGAAGAACAAACCCTTGCCGCAGTGTCGAGTTACTGAGATACATAGAGCATACTATAGGATATATTAAATAATCGCGTGGGGCCAAATAATGGCAGGGAGTAAGAACAAACCCTTGCCGCAGTGTCGAGTTACTGAGATACATAGAGCATACTATAGGATATATTAAATAATCGCGTGGGGCCAAATAAGGGCAGGGAGTAAGAACAAACCCTTGCCGCAGTGTCGAGTTACTGAGATACATAGAGCATACTATAGGATATATTAAATAATCGCGTGGACCAAATAAGGGCAGGGAGTAAGAACAAACCCTTGCCGCAGTGTCGAGTTACTGAGATACATAGAGCATACTATAGGATATATTAAATAATCGCGTGGGGCCAAATAAGGGCAGGGAGTAAGAACAAACCCTTGCCGCAGTGTCGAGTTACTGAGATACATAGAGCATACTATAGGATATATTAAATAATCGCGTGGGGCCAAATAAGGGCAGGGAGGAAGAACAAACCCTTGCCGCAGTGTCGAGTTACTGAGATACATAGAGCATACTATAGGATATATTAAATAATCGCGTGGGGCCAAATAAGGGCAGGGAGTAAGAACAAACCCTTGCCGCAGTGTCGAGTTACTGAGATACATAGAGCATACTATAGGATATATTAAATTAAATAATCGCGTGGGGCCAAATAAGGGCAGGGAGTAAGAACAAACCCTTGCCGCAGTGTCGAGTTACTGAGATACATAGAGCATACTATAGGATATATTAAATAATCGCGTGGGGCCAAATAAGGGCAGGGAGTAAGAACAAACCCTTGCCGCAGTGTCGAGTTACTGAGATACATAGAGCATACTATAGGATATATTAAATAATCGCGTGGGGCCAAATAAGGGCAGGGAGTAAGAACAAACCCTTGCCGCAGTGTCGAGTTACTGAGATACATAGAGCATACTATAGGATATATTAAATAATCGCGTGGGGCCAAATAAGGGCAGGTAGTAAGAACAAACCCTTGCCGCAGTGTCGAGTTACTGAGATACATAGAGCATACTATAGGATATATTAAATAATCGCGTGGGGCCAAATAAGGCCAGGTAGTAAGAACAAACCCTTGTCGCAGTGTGGTATTTTATGGAACCGTGCATACATAGAGTAAATTAGTTACTGAGATGCCATTAGAATACAGGATGCAGTAATTAATAGAAGACAATGAATACTATATCAATCGCGTACTGAGGGCAAATGACGGGCCGCCGGTGAGTGTTTCAATGACTATATTTTTTAAACTGAGTTCAGCTTGGCCCGGTTGTTCGAAAGCAGGTTAACGCTAACCCAGGGTTAAATATAGCCTCTCATCCAATCAAATAGCCATGTAGAATAGCTATATCTCTGGGGTAGCGTTAACTCTTTTTATATTTTTGGGAATTTAATTGCGATGAAAAGATCCATATGTGGGCCGCCTGAAATAATTGACACTGAAATAAAGTCATTATTATTATTTTATTATTATTATTATTATTATTATTATTATTATTATTATTTTTTTTTTTTTATTATTATTATTATTATTATTATTATTAATTGGGGCCATTATTATATTATTATTATTATTATTATTATTATTATTATTATTATTATTATTATTATTATTATTATTATATTAAAGTAAGAAGAGACTGCAGCCTAAATTTATATTTCGATAAAACAAAGAGAATGATGTGTACATTCATTTTCTGAAATAATTTCCAATTGTTTTTATTTTATGGCGAAGACTGCTTAGTTTTAATTGTAAAAAGACATGGATTACCGCTGAATTGATCGCGGCTCATTATTCCTCATAATAGACGTCACTTATCCCAAGCTAGGGAAGCTGCAGTTGCAATATAGAGTAATTATAAGTGCATTGTATTTTCTTGTACCCGAGAGAATGTTGTGAAGGGATTTCAATATTCCCCATAAACGACGTCACAAACAAAAAGATCTGAGCCGACGGATATTCCATATTGAACTTAAATTATGTTGATATCTAAGAAAGATTTACAAAAAATAATACTCAAGAAATGCTAGTACAAGAGATATCTAACCTTCTTGCGAAAATAAATTTTGTCTTCAGGCAAATTTATTCATTCGTTTGTTCATTCGTTTGTTCGTTTGCTTATTTACTTACTCACTTACTTACTTACTTACTTACTTACTCATTTATCAGTTTATTTATATCATATGACGATAAAAAGAAAAACTGAGAACATTGCAAATTCTAGAACATGGAACGATGAACGCCAACACATTGTACAGACTCGGCCCCAGTCGTCTGGCCGGAAGCGCAAAAGCCGGAAAAAGCCGGAAGCACAAAAAAAGAGACGCGCAGAGGGTCAAGGGAAGGTTTTTCGTCGGCGCGCGAGGGATCAAGGGAAGGGAGATGCGGTTTCTCCCTTCCCTTTACCCTTTGCGCGTCTTTTTTTTTCCGGCAAGACTACTGGGGACGAGTCAGTATTGTACAGTTATGTAC
>JAUJYZ010001082.1:562500-700000 GCA_033675265.1 Actinostola sp. cb2023 | reverse complement strand
GACGGCTCGTACTTGCGGTAAAATACTTGACATTGAGGGCTCGTACTTGCGGTAAAATACTTGACATTGAGGGCTCGTACTTGCGGTAAAATACTTTACATTGACGGCTCGTACTTGCGGTAAAATACTTGACATTGAGGGCTCGTACTTGCGGTAAAATACTTGACATTGAGGGCTCGTACTTGCGGTAAAATACTTGACATTGAGGGCTCGTACTTGCGGTAAAATACTTTACATTGAGGGCTCGTACTTGCGGTAAAATACTTTACATTGAGGGCTCGTACTTGCGGTAAAATACTTTACATTGACGGCTCGTACTTGCGGTAAAATCAAGGCATTGAGGGCTCGTACTTGCGGTAAAATACTTGACATTGAGGGCTCGTACTTGCGGTAAAATACTTTACATTGACGGCTCGTACTTGCGGTAAAATACTTGACATTGAGGGCTCGTACTTGCGGTAAAATACTTGACATTGAGGGCTCGTACTTGCGGTAAAATACTTGACATTGAGGGCTCGTACTTGCGGTAAAATACTTGACATTGAGGGCTCGTACTTGCGGTAAAATACTTGACATTGAGGGCTCGTACTTGCGGTAAAATACTTGACATTGAGGGCTCGTACTTGCGGTAAAATACTTGACATTGAGGGCTCGTACTTGCGGTAAAATACTTGACATTGAGGGCTCGTACTTGCGGTAAAATACTTGACATTGAGGGCTCGTACTTGCGGTAAAATACTTGACATTGAGGGCTCGTACTTGCGGTAAAATACTTGACATTGAGGGCTCGTACTTGCGGTAAAATACTTGACATTGAGGGCTCGTACTTGCGGTAAAATACTTGACATTGAGGGCTCGTACTTGCGGTAAAATACTTGACATTGAGGGCTCGTACTTGCGGTAAAATACTTGACATTGAGGGCTCGTACTTGCGGTAAAATACTTGACATTGAGGGCTCGTACTTGCGGTAAAATACTTGACATTGAGGGCTCGTACTTGCGGTAAAATACTTGACATTGAGGGCTCGTACTTGCGGTAAAATACTTGACATTGAGGGCTCGTACTTGCGGTAAAATACTTGACATTGAGGGCTCGTACTTGCGGTAAAATACTTGACATTGAGGGCTCGTACTTGCGGTAAAATACTTGACATTGAGGGCTCGTACTTGCGGTAAAATACTTGACATTGAGGGCTCGTACTTGCGGTAAAATACTTGACATTGAGGGCTCGTACTTGCGGTAAAATACTTGACATTGAGGGCTCGTACTTGCGGTAAAATACTTGACATTGAGGGCTCGTACTTGCGGTAAAATACTTGACATTGAGGGCTCGTACTTGCGGTAAAATACTTGACATTGAGGGCTCGTACTTGCGGTAAAATACTTGACATTGAGGGCTCGTACTTGCGGTAAAATACTTGACATTGAGGGCTCGTACTTGCGGTAAAATCAAGGCAAATTACTGTCAAAGTGCAGGATTTGCAACCATTTAAAATACAGATAACTTGAGGCTAAATGGACTAAATTAGTGCATATTTGTTTACTTAACTGTTACTGTGGGCCCAAGCATGCAACCTGTACCAGTACTTGGGTTACTGTGGGCCCAAGCATGCAACCTGTACCAGTACTTGGGTTGCTGTGGGCCCAAGCATGCAACCTGTACCAGTACTAAGGTTACTGTGGACCCAAGCATGCAACCTGTACCAGTACTAAGGTTACTGTGGGCCCAAGCATGCAACCTGTACCAGTACTTGGGTTAATGTGGGCCCAAGCATGCAACCTGTACCAGTACTTGGGTTGCTGTGGGCCCAAGCATGCAACCTGTACCAGTACTTGGGTTGCTGTGGGCCCAAGCATGCAACCTGTACCAGTACTAAGGTTACTGTGGGCCCAAGCATGCAACCTGTACCAGTACTTGGGTTGCTGTGGGCCCAAGCATGCAACCTGTACCAGTACTTGGGTTAATGTGGGCCCAAGCATGCAACCTGTACCAGGTTACTGTGGGCCCAAGCATGCAACCTGTACCAGGTTACTGTGGGCCCAAGCATGCAACCTGTACCAGTACTTGGGCCGTTACTGTGGGCCCAAGCATGCAACCTGTACCAGTACTTGGGTTGCTGTGGGCCCAAGCATGCAACCTGTACCAGTACTAAGGTTACTGTGGGCCCAAACATGCAACCTGTATCAGTACTTGGGTTACTGTGGACCCAAGCATGCAACCTGTACCAGTACTTGGGTTCACGCTGTGGGCCCAAGCATGCAACCTGTACCAGTACTTGGGTTACTGTGGGCCCAAGCATGCAACCTGTACCAGTACTTGGGTTACTGTGGGCCCAAGCATGCAACCTGTACCAGTACTTGGGTTACTGTGGGCCCAAGCATGCAACCTGTACCAGTACTTGGGTTACTGTGGGCCCAAGCATGCAACCTGTACCAGTACTTGGGTTACTGTGGGCCCAAGCATGCAACCTGTACCAGTACTTGGGTTACTGTGGGCCCAAGCATGCAACCTGTACCAGTACTTGGGTTAAGTACTGTGGGCCCAAGCATGCAACCTGTACCAGTACTTGGGTTACTGTGGGCCCATGCATGCAACCTGTACCAGTACTTGGGTTAAGTACTGTGGGCCCAAGCATGCAACCTGTACCAGTACTTGGGTTACTGTGGGCCCAAGCATGCAACCTGTACCAGTACTTGGGTTACTGTGGGCCCAAGCATGCAACCTGTAAACGGCCAGTACTTGGGTTGATGGCTTGCAGTTATCAATGGTGCACTACGTGCACAGCGGTATAGTAGTCAAGTGTGGCAGTAGTTTTGGATTAAAACAGCTCAAAGTATGCTTATAGCTTTCTTGACAACTTGAAATTATTGTAAGAAAGTAAGATTTGAAGGCGGGGGAAATGGGAACAGGGAAATGTATTCGGTGAAAGCGTTAAGAAATATATATATTTTTCACACACGCGTTTACAGTCAATGATCATCCTCATTCATTCATTCAGTCATTCATTCATTCATTCATTCGTGATAGATCCGTCCTTCCGTCCGTACGTTCATCCATCCATCCATCCATCCATCCATCCATCCATCCATCCATCCATCCATCCATCCATCCATCCATCCATCCATCCATCCATCCATCCATCCATCCATCCATCCATCTATCCATTCATTCATTCATTTGTTCATCCATCCATCCATCCATCTATCCATCCATTCATTCATTCATTCATTTGTTCATCCATCTATCTATCTATCCATCCATTCATCCATCCATCAAATTTATTACAACACGATAAATGGCTCATTATTGTAAACTGATTTTCAGACATGCCGTGCATAATACAATAATATAATATAATCTATATATGTTGATTAAAACTATAATGGCAAAACTATTGCACTGCCACTAATATAAATAATATAAATAATGATAATAAGAATATTATTAATAAAATTCTAACTATCGTTATAATATCTATGCCCCATGCAGATAAAATTTAAGCTACAATTGTAGATACATTTATAGAACCAAATTTTTAGACCTACTAATTACAAAGGATTGTATTTTAAAAAATCTGGGCATTTAGCGAATTTGGATCGAGATGGTTCTATCAAAAATACATGGCGTAGCAATTTCATACAGGAAATGTATGGTAGAAATCGGTTTTTCGTCATCTTTAGACCTACTAGATGTTCCAGATGCTCAGAATCTTTTGCCAATGTCATTTTTTGAAGAACGCCAAGGATTGTACGCAAAAAAATCTGGACATTTAACGAATTTGGAGATGGTTCTATTAAAATTACACAACGTAGCAAATTTCCATACAGGAAATGTATGGTATAGAAATCGGGTTTTCGTAATTTTTAGACCTACTAGATGTTCCAGATGCTCAAAATCTTTTCCAATGTCATTTTTTGAAGAAAGCCAAGGATTGTACGTAAACAAGTCTGGACATTTAAGGAATTTGGAGATGGTTCTATCAAAAATACATGGCGTAGCAATTTCAATACAGGAAATGTATGGTAGAAATCGGTTTTTCGTAATTTTTAGACCTACTAGATGTTCCAGATGCTCAAAATCTTTTCCAATGTCATTTTTTGAAGAAAGCCAAGGATTGTACGTAAACAAGTCTGGACATTTAAGGAATTTGGAGATGGTTCTATCAAAAATACATGGCGCAGCAATTTCAATACAGGAAATGTAATGTAGAAATCGGTTTGTCAAATGATAAAAATTTACATTTTGTGAGCGTTCTTCGACTTAACAATAAATGTAAATCGTAATAAATACTCGACTGAATAAAGCTACACGGGACTTTCCTCGTGTATTTATTTTAGCCCGGGTTCTTTTAAGATACATTAAAATGTATGCATCTATGTATTGATATTAACACTATCCGGCGGGCTGTTGTCAATTCCAAACCTTATTCACGTGACATCCCTAAGGACTATTTCTCTACGTATTAGCATATGAATGAAGCTTCGCCGAATAGACTGCAAAAATCACACGTTAGTATACTGATACTAGATGGAGCAATGGTCTAATAGGGCTTATCTGTAGTTATGGCTTAGTGGCCGGACATCCGCTCCCTCACTGGCCTTTTGGTTAGGACCTAGTTTTATGTAGCACCGGGATAGCGCGGGCGGGGCCGAAATCTTCACCCTTTACATAAGTCGATTCGATGTCTCACTTCTTCGAATGTCTCGGGAGAATCGTCCCATTATTTCTTTTTCTTTTCCTTTCTTCGAGTTTTCGTTTTCGTCTTTTCTTTGATACGGGAGGGGTGGGACCGTGACCAAAACCAAGGAGGCAAAGTCTGGAGTTTGAATCTCACTGAGTCGATCTTTTTTATCCGTTTTTTTTCTTTTTCTTTTTTCAGCGCGTTTCATTTTCTCTCTTATTTTTCTTGAAATCGTCCCATTATTTCTTTTTTCATTTTCTTTCTTCGAATTGCCGTGATTGAGGATCGCCGCGCTAGACTCTAATATTAGGGACGTCACGTGAATAAGGTTTGGAATCAGTTACAACAGCCCGCGAAAACAGTCGTAAAATAAATACATATATGCATATTAAGAAACCGGGCCAAAATAAATATACACGAGGAAAGACCGATCCCTGGCTGCCTCTACACCGATTCTCTGATTGTCTAAGTTTTTCCCGCCCCACCCCTCCCACATTTGATTTTTCTTTCATTGGTCAGCGGATATTTTTAGTCACGTGAGACAACAAGATGGCGGAAAGCAAACCTTCAATTCTTGTCACATTCAAGAAGTTTGCTCAAACTTTTCCAATCGAAAATGTTACATTGTCAAAGATTTCAGCTGGATTTCGTAACTTAGCCGTCTTAGATCGCAGTGGTGGCCTATTCATCAGAAGTGTACGAAATGAAAAGGAGAAATCGCTTCAGAAAGTTGCAGGGTACATAGACCAGTCATTGACGTTTTTAAAGTGTAAAATAACGAGATATTCTTTAATAATATAATTAATAATACCTACATGCATTGTATCTTTACCAAATTATTGATGCAGTTATTGTTGTATCGTTCATGCAGCATCGTCTAACATTGTTGGATCGAAGGATTTTGAAACAGATCCAACACTGAATTCCACTGATCGATATTTTCACTGATACATCCTGCAGTTTAAATAAAGATATTATTATTATT
Source organism: Actinostola sp. cb2023 (assembly GCA_033675265.1). Lineage (NCBI taxonomy): Eukaryota > Metazoa > Cnidaria > Anthozoa > Actiniaria > Actinostolidae > Actinostola > Actinostola sp. cb2023. The sequence continues at coordinate 694,332 of JAUJYZ010001082.1, read as the reverse complement.
ATTACATTAAAGAATGAAAAAATGTACCGTATTTCCTCGATTGAACTCCCAGCCTCGACTAGGCACTCCCCCCCCCCCCCCCCCCCCCCCTGAGCATGAAATTCGTTTATTAATTGAGGATATATGGTACAACGTGTATAAACTATTCAATAATAATAATATCTAATAATAATAATATTTAGCTCTGTGCATCAGTGCCAGAAAACCTATTGCTTTATGCACCTAATACTGAGTGCAAAGCAAAGGTTGTATAGACCCTTTTAATAAATCCCACAATGCATGATTTTCCGCGCTTGACGTCAAATTTATTCTTTTGAATTCCATTCATTTTCCTTCATTGTTTTCAGTCTTTGTATATTTTGAATAGAATTCAAAAGAATAAGTTTGACGTCAAGCGCGGAAAATCATGCATTGTGGGATTTATTAAAAGGGTCTATACAATGGGATTTTAAAAAACCCACACGACTCGAACAGCTGATTGCGACTTGACAATTAACAACTTAATGAACTCAATATGTTGTGATGTGGTTCATTGATCACAAAAGCAAAAGATAAAATGTATGTTGTTTGAACTAAATCAAACTTCATCCAACATGGTGGTCAAATGAATGCAGCATTGTTGGACCAACAATATTTTGTTTTTCTATAGGTTTGAGTGGGGATCTCCAGCCAGTACAAAACCAGACGAAGACCATCTAGATGCGATACAGTCTGATGATTATTTGTTGATTTGTAAAGAGTGCTTGACTATAGAGTTGTACCATGTACAGACAAAGGACAAGAAATATGGAAAGGAGAACTGTTTTACTGTATCTTGTGATGTGGAGGTGAAAGAAGAATTGTTAAAAGGTTTATTGAGAGACAGAGGAAAAGGTATTGGAAGCATATTAATAATAATAATAATAATAATAATAATCATCAATTTAATGTCAATGGCCATGTTATCATCAGTCATAATCATCATGACAGTCATGTTTATTACCACTACCATCACCATCACCATATAGTATCATCATCACCAGTATCATCATCATCATCACTACCACCACAATCACCCATCATCATCATCATCACCCCCACCACCACCACTATTGTGATCACTACCACTACCACCACCATCATCATCATTATCATCATCATCAACAACACTATCATCACCCCCACCCCTACCCACCACCACTATTGTGATCACTACCACCACCACCACCATTATCATCATCATCACCCCCACCCCTACCCACCACCACTATTGTGACCACTACCACCACCATCATCACCATTATCATCATCATCATCATCACTATCATCACCCCACCCCTACCCACCACCACTATTGTGATCACTACCACCACCACCATCATCACCATTATCATCATCATCATCATAATTATCATCACAACAACCCATCACCTTCATCATCACCATCCATCATCATCACCACCACCAATCACCCATCATCATCACAATCATCATCATCTTCATTGTAGACTCTGAACTTCAATTCTTTTGGATGAGAGTTGATTCAAGTTTGAAATTGATATTTCCCTTGTAATTGATTGAACATGACACATAACACATATAATAATGCATTATATTTTCTTCAATGACAATAGATTGTACAATACAGGAGGTTTCTATCATTGCCATGGTAACAGAGAAGAATCCTACCAATCACGTCGCAACTCTGTTTGTCAATCAAAAGTACATTGTTGTGTTATCCCTAAGCGTTAATGGTACTGAGATAGTGTCGTGTTTTGCTATGGATAACTCAATGCCAAGTCTACCTGTAGTGGTGCCTGTCTCATCTCTTGTACAAGTAAAACGCTCTCAGTCACTCGTGTTTTGCCTGTTTTCATCTGGAACTGCCAGTATCCTTTCCTCCATTTGGTTCGCTAGTTTAATAGATTACAGAATGTCTTGCGACCTACTGTACAGAAAATGATGGGGACTGTACAGTAAGAACAATCCTTTGCAAGCCTAAAGCAGCTATGACTTTCATGTACAGTGGAACCTCTATATAACGGACCTCTATTCAGCGGCCACCCTCTATTCAGCGGCCATTTTTCAAGATCCTGATTTTTTTTGGGTCAGTCAAGCTCTGTAAATTATACCTCTATTAAGCGGCCACCTCTATATAACGGCCGCTTTGCAAAGTCCCGAGGGTGGCCGTTATATAGAGGTTCCACTGTATTACAATAATGAAAGGTTTCTGTGTTTGAACAGCGTATTTACATGTAGTGACCTGTGATCCAAATCCAAATTCTCTTTTGGAATTCAAAGAAACTTGAGGAGAATTTGGATTTGTATCACACTTTAAAGTATATTTAGTATATAAACATTCCTTGATGATGTTTTTAGTCATTCATCACATCAAAGGGGAGTTTATAGGATGTATAGACATACAGTCTTATCACAATACGAGTCAAGGTATAAATATGTACATAATGTTATCAATGATATTAGAAACAATACTCCATTTTTCGAGTTGTCTAGAAACTGCTGCACTCCTTGACAAGATGTATTTGCTCAGCCTCAGCCTCAATTCAGTGCACAAATGTCAACAAGAATGTGATATATATGTTGACATTGGACAATAGAAACCTTTTTTAATTCCACAGGTTATTTTCTGGATTTGTGAGCTAATGTGTCTTTTGTCAAGGAGTACAGCAGTGCCTGCAGTGATATACTCTTCCAAAAAAGTAATGCATACACTGTAAAATATATTTTGAAAATTGCAGCAACACACAGGTATCTGTGCATTTCTATTTTTGAAGTACAACTGTACATATATATATACTATATATATTTGCATGTGTCTACATGTTACATTTTTGTTCACGTTCACATTTTAGCGGGTTTTGTAGCTCCTAGGTGATTACGTACATTTAAATAAAGTATTATTATTGTTATTAATTATAAGCTCTCTACTAGGCCCATGAACTCAATTCACTCTTCTCGCGCGTACTGATTTTTAAGATCAGCAAACTGGTTTCTTTCTGGTGCAAACAGCCTATATGATCTGAAAGAGTTTGTCTGAAAGAACATTTCTGGAAAGTTTCGATGGTATAGGATAAAATCTTAAAAAGTTATCGGGATGACATTTATAGACTTTAGTATGGGATTTTGCCGTCATGCATTGCAAGCCTCGTTTTGATGTTTTTTCAGAATTTAAATTGTTCATAACTTCGCAGAGATATATAATTTCGTCATGAAACTTCTACATTATACTTATATAACTAATTTCATGACGAAATTATATATCTGCGAAGTTATGAACAATTTAAATTCTGAAAAAAACATCAAAACGAGGCTTGCAACGCATGATGGCAAAATCCCATACTAAAGTCTATAATAATAACTTTTTGAGATTTTTGAGACTTTTTGAGATTTTATCCTATACCATCGAAACTTTCCAGAAATATTCTTTCAGACAAACTCTTTCAGATCATATAGGCTGTTTGCACCAGAAAGAAACCAGTTTGCTGATCTGAAAAATCAGTACATGTGAGAAGAGTGAATAATGTGGCATTAATGCTATTTTACTGCAAATGTATAGTATTGCTAGCAGATTTTTCGACTCTCTCATGACAGTCAGTTTAAACTAACAAACTACATCTTTCACCAGACATAGACTCAGAAGACAGTCATTTTGACGACGATCAACTACCAAAAAAGTTTGTTCACCTTGAAATCACAGAGGACCTATCAATTCTTGCATCGTCAGATGAGTCCAACAACATCTACACTGTTAACCTTGATGATTACTTTGTTGACAATCCTGACCATTTGTGCTGTAAGAACAAAGTTCACAAAATCACCTCACAAACTACACCAACCAGCTTACAGTATTCTATGGATGATGAAGATGTTTTGTTACGGAACACAAGGATGTCGGACATCGCATATGGAGACAGGTTCTGGAAGAATGAACTTGTGGAAATGAGGCTCGAAGCCTCTAAAGATGCTGATGTTGGTGGTAAGGACTTGAAAACCAATTCACAGCAAATTTAACTAGTCTGCGGCAAATGTTGGAAGAAGGTTTTCTAGTGTTTTGATTGTCAGAATTAGTTACAAGTTTTTCAAGGTGTTTGCACTTGACATGAAAAACTTGTTCAGATATCACTTAATATATGGATTCAATGTAATGTCACATAGAAGAATATTAATGTTGATTAATAATAATTGGATTGGAAGTTTTCTTTTGCCCTTTGTTGTGTGTGAGCATGTGCTTCATGGTAAACTGACTTCATGGTAAACTGACTTCATGGTAAGCTGACTTCATGTAAACTGACCTCATTCATGGTAAGCTGACTTCATGTAAACTGACCTCATTCATGTAAACTGACTTCATGCAAACTGACTTAATGTAAACTGGCTTCATGTAAACTGACTTCATGATAAACTGACTTCATGGTAAACTGACTTCATGGTAAACTGACTTTATGGTAAACTGACTTCATGGTAAGCTGACTTCATGTAAACTGACTTCATGTAAACTGACTTCATGTAAACTGACTTCACGCAAACTGACTTGATGATAAAGTGACTTAATGATAAACTGACTTCATGATAAACTGACTTCAGGTAAACTGACTTTATGGTAAACTGACTTTATGGCAAACTGACTTCATGCAAACTGACTTCATGATAAACTGACTTCATGATAAACTGACTTCATGCAAACTGACTTCATGATAAACCGACTTCATGATAAACCGACTTCATGTAAACTGACTTCATGCAAACTGGTTTCATGGAAACTGACTTCATGATAAACTGACTTCATTCAGACTGACTTCATAATGTTTATGAACTGCACCTTTGTAGGTTTGTCCAGTGGAAGGTGGTTCAGTCATGTCAAAGACATAAAACGTAGTATTCCCACCCAAGCTAAACGTAGTTACCACGACAGAATGCCTTCAAGAAAGTCCCAATGGACTGGTTTTCTCTTGAAAAGAAAGAAATCTGAAACCAGAAGTCTTACGCCAAGTTCTGAGAGTTCTTTAAGCATCAACAATCATTTGATAATGTCCAAATGCTCGTTGGAAGCAAAGTCCATCTTTTATCCAGCTGACGTGTTTATTAAGGAACAACAGCTTGTCAAACTCTTTGCTGCATCTGATTCATTGGTGGCTTGGTTTAGACCAGTTGAGGATGACAGGAAACTCGATGTAGGACACAACTGTTCATTTGGATTGCTTTATTTGTATGAATATGTGAACACAGACATGGCATATCACCAAATGTAAGTGGTGTCTACTTATGCAGTAACTGTAGTTGAACTTGTTGATATTATTATTGTTATTCCTCCTCCTCCTCCTCCTCCTCCTCCTCCTCCTCCTCCTCCTCCTCCTCCTCCTCCTCCTCCTCCAATGGCGTGCTGTCAGCTGTATCCTATCAATAAATTTACAAACAGGGATGTATGTTGTATATATCAATTGTTGTGACTACATTGTACATGTACATGTAGGGGTATACAATATACAATAATATTATTACAAAGAAGATATGTTTCTTCTACGTAAAGATACTTTTAAATCCATCACGTAGAAGAAACATTATTATTGAATATATAATTATTGTTATTTATACCATACAAATATATTTACCCATTATCCTGTATTTACTGGTTTATGGGTTTAGTTTTGTTGTTGTTTATTCTTAGATTCTCTGAGCCAACAGTGATGGTACAAAGTAGTGGCCCTTTGCAACCATCATGTGTTTTGACCAAGAAACAGCTGTCTATTCCTTCATTTGGTATCAACCAAAACCAATTTGTGCACAAAGTATGTTTGTACTTTACATGCATCATCCTCATCATTGTTATCATCATTGTCATCATCATCATTATCATCATTTATCATATTCATTAATAATTCATGAGGAAAACACAATAGAAATCACAAGCGTACGTGGCAGAGCTTGTATATCTAATACAAAATCATCATCATTTACGTCAACTATAAGTTGGATTTTCTCGGCCAAACTTACTGGTATCTTGAAAATTATAGTAGAACATGATTTTAATCTGTGCATATGATAAGTTCGATACAATATTCTCGTTCTACAATCACTCTCCTTTGGCTCATGATTGTATAAATCATACAACACGGCCGCTCATATTGTATCTATTACATAATAATAATAATAATAATAACTTTATTAATCATCATTATTATTGTGTTTTTGTTGTTGTCATTTTAAGGTAATAAAGATGTTGTTATCATCATTATTATCATCATCATCATCATCATTATCATCATTATTATGATCATCATCATCATCCAATTTGGACATCATCATCTTCACTATCATGTCACTTTCTACCACACTAGAGCAAATTTCGTATGACTGTGAAAAACTTACGGTATGGACGTGCTGTGCCGTGACCATGATGATTTAGGATTTCGAATGAATTCGTGCCGTGCCGTGCGCCGTGATTTTTCACAGTCACACGAAATCTGCTCTATTTATACTGTCATCTTTTATACTGTTGCTGTGCAGGTTATAATGTATGAGAATGCAGCCCTTGCCGAAGCTGTCTGCCACATTAACCAATGGGATCACTGTGTCATCCCACTGGAAGCTTTACAAGTGGCTTTAAAACATCGACAACTTGATACAATAGCTTTCTTTCTCAAAACACAAGAATATGGCAAGTATTCTACATGTATTAATATCTATATTTGTAGAAAAAGTTATGGTACAAATAAAGCTTCTTGTGTCTTGTATCTTGTACTTTGAAGGCTTATCAGACTATGAGTTCTTCAAAATCTCCTTTAATTTTCATGTTAAGGATTTTATCCCTTGGTTGCTTCATGTCAGTTGAGCTTCTTAGTTTGAGGTTTTTCTCAGGGTATTCTGGTTTTCCTCTCTCAGTAAAAATGAATTAGTGAGATGAGTGTTGTGTGTATAGAATATAGAATGTACAATGTAGTAAGCAGTGAGTGAGAGTCGTGTCCCCACTAGTGAGATGAGTGTTGGGTGTATAGAATATAGAATGTACAATGTAGTAAGCAGTGAGTGAGAGTCGTGTCCCCACTAGTGAGATGAGTGTTGGGTGTATAGAATATAGAATGTAGTAAGAAGTGAGTGCGAGAGTCGTGTTCCCACTAGTGAGATGAGTGTTGGGTGTATAGAATATAGAATGTAGTAAGAAGTGAGTGTGAGAGAGATGAGTGTTGGGTGTATAGAATATAGTAAGAAGTGAGTGTGAGAGAGATGAGTGTTGGGTGTATAGAATGTAGTAAGAAGTGAGTGTGAGAGTCGTGTCCCCACTAGTGAGATGAGTGTTGGGTGTATAGAATATCAGAATGTACATTGTAGTAAGGAGTGTGTGAGTGATGTCTCTGGAAGAGCCACTATACTGTATGTAGGAAATGCAAAAGTTGTCGATGATGATGATCATTATCATTACAAAAGTTTTCATTATTACTTCTACCCTTCTTGTTTCCTTCTATCTTTGGTTTCTTTTCTTCCATTTTTCTCCCTGTTTCCATTCTTCCATGCATCCATTCTTGCATCTTTCATCACTGTTTTTTCTTCCATCCATCTTTCCCATTTTTACTTTTCATTCATTTATCCATCCACATTTCTCTCTTTCATTCTTGCATAAATTGTTCTTCATCTTCTTCCATCCCTTCATTTTCTCATCCTTTATTAAACTCTTCTTTCTTTTTAGTTTTCACAAGTTCCACAGCAAGTGTGACTTCACCAACTACAACCCTATCGCCCCAGCAATCCTTCACATCAAGCTCATCAATCAGCATCCTACCTGCTGCCATGGATACCAAACAGACTGAACATGTGGTGAATGCACTGGTGTCCTCAGTGAAGAAAAATGCCAAGCGTAAGTACAGGGTTACACAGTCTCTACCATAGTTTAACCGCTAGTCCCTATCAGTCTCTACCATAGTTTAACTGCTAGTCCCTATCAGTCTCTACTAGTTTAACCACTAGTCCCTATCAGTCTCTACCATAGTTTAACCGCTAGTCCCTATCAGTCTCTACCATAGTTTAACCACTAGTCCCTATCAGTCTCTACCATAGTTTAACCGCTAGTCCCTATCAGTCTCTACCATAGTTTAACCACTAGTCCCTATCAGTCTCTACCATAGTTTAACCACTAGTCCCTATCAGTCTCTTCCATAGTTTAACCGCTAGTCCCTATCAGTGTTTTCTCATTCCCTACTTTCACATTACCCATAATACACTTTGTTTGCCCTCCAAGTTTTGCATAAACTATTGTTTTCAATGTCTCTTGGGAAGACTGCATGTTCCCAAGAGAAATTGAAAACAATAGTTTATGCAAAACTTGGGGGGCAAGCAAAGTGTATTATGGGTAATACGAAAGTAGTGTATTAATGGTCTATCTGTTTTCCAAATTCTAGAGCACCACAACCGTCAATTCACCAGCCAGCTTCTTCAAATGACCCTTAAATACCTGCACTGTTTGTTACAAGATGGTACTCAATTCATTGAAAAGAAGAGAGCAGAGACGAGCACTATAACGTCACCCCAAGACACTGATTTAATAAAAGAACCAGCCATAGTAACAGAAGTAAAAAACTGTCTGGTGTTCGTAACTAAGAGCATTGACGAACTAAGGAATTACCTTGGTAATCTACCAGAAGATAGTAGTGTTGATGATGTAGATGGCATTGAGGAGGATTTGGCATTTACTGACGCGGGTGAAGGATCATGGAATGCCATGGAGAAGTGGATATCTATGGATACAAAGGCATGATGTTCATATGTAATATTTAGAGTGGTCACTTCTTACAGCTGCAATTCTAGGTGCAACTTGCAATCCTCTCTGAGCAGAGGTGGCTCTAGTCCCCTTTGCAGCTGTGTTAGAGTCCTCAATACACTGGATACCAGAGGGGCTTGCTTGTCTTCTTTTGCAGTCTTTGTAGGAGTCTAAACGAACTTTCTCGACCATACAGTTTAGGACGAAATTACTCTCTAAATCGTGAAACTTCTCAAAACCTCTGGCATCCAGGGTAAGTCCTCACACGTGCCTCCCCCACAAACTGCCTGAGCGGAGAAAACGTGATGAGCCTGAAAACAACTGCGAAGGAGAATAATTATTAATAATAAATATTAATATTAATAATTATAATTAATAAGATGGACAGTTAATTGTTCCTTCTCTGATCTTCCATTAACTTATAGGATGTCATCAGAGATGCTGTTATCAATGGTATGGTGGGGACAGCACAGGCTTACTTTATGAGTAAAGCAAACAAAGAGGTGAAACTATCAACAGTTGAGTGTTTGTTTTATATCCGTGAAACTAAACAAAAAGTATTGAGTAATAATTTTTTTGTATGTAAAATATTGCAAACCACCCAACAAGAGATATCATTATCTTTATAGTAAAATGAGAAATGCAGCTTAGGAAGATGATAATGATAAGATGATACAGTAAAAAGCATGCCATGTGATCGTTACGCTTGAATTCATAATCTATCAAGTTGTACTCTTTATTTAGTTGATGACAAAAACCATTTATGCTCTAAAGAGTTAGTAGTTTATTCACGGATACAATGCCAGCACTTTACTGACCTTTTAGCACACATGAATTAGCTGCTTCCTTCACTCTATTGTTTCGTCAAACTAGGCCCTGTGTGATGGATCTCTGACCAGTATAACAACCACAGGTCTGGAGATTATGCTGGCTGCTCTTGTTAACCAAGACGTTGACACAGCTATGAAGATTATCACAAACTTGGTAATTAACACTAGTGTTTTCCTTGTTTTTAATATATATAAATGCAGATGATGGCATTGGTGGTGGTGGAGATAGGTGTTTTAGTGGTGGTGGTAATATGGTAGTGTTGGTGGTGGTGATGGTGGTAATATACATGTATATGGAAGTGGCGGTAAAGGTAATGGTGAGGATGATTGTGGTGGTGGTGATGGTGGTGATTGTGTTGGTGGTGGTTGTGGTAATGATGGTGAGGATGGTTGTGATGAGGATGATTGTGATGGTGGTGATTGTGTTGGTGGTGGTGGTGGTTGTGGCAATGGTGGTGAGGATGGTTGTGGTGGTGGTGGTGATGATGGTGGTGGTTGTGTTGGTGATGGTTGTGGTTGTGTTGGTGGTGGTGGTGAGGGTGGTGATGATGGTGGTGGTTGTGTTGGTGGTGGTTGTGGCAATGGTGGTGAGGATGGTTGTGGTGGTGGTGATGGTGGTGATTGTGTTGGTGGTGGTTGTGGTAATGGTGGTGAGGATGGTTGTGATGAGGATGATTGTGATGGTGGTGATTGTGTTGGTGGTGGTGGTGGTTGTGGCAATGGTGGTGAGGATGGTTGTGGTGGTGAGGATGGTTGTGGTGGTGATGGTGGTGGTTGTGGTAATGGTGGTGAGGATGGTTGTGGTGGTGATGGTGGTGGTTGTGGTAATGGTGGTGAGGATGGTTGTGGTGGTGATTGTGTTGGTGGTGGTTGTGGTAATGGTGGTGAGGATGGTTGTGGTGGTGGTGAGGATGGTTGTGGTGGTTGTGGTGTTGGTGGTGGTTGTGTTGTTGGTGGTGGTGGTTGTGGTAATGGTGGTGAGGATTGTTGTGGTAGTGTTGGTAATGGTGGTAATGGTGATACTGGTGGTGATGATCATGGTAGTAACAGTGACATGACTTATTCTTTCAGGGTCGAGATGTAATCAACCAACTTCGTGTTCTCTGCTTCAACACACTGCATCGACCTCTTAGAGATTTCCTGGTGAGTGAACAGTTTGGTTTTCAAAGGAACTACGTTGTACTAATCGTACTTCATATCAACAGATAAGTGAACTTCGTTCACGAGGACACGTGACATCAGACGAGGAAGATCTGCTTCTATTTATTGGTGCTTTAGAGAGCTCGTACAGTACTCAGTCATATGACATAGCAAAGAAAGCAATGAAGCCACAAGCAGAGAGGTATGTTGGAAGGGAACCGTGTTTACACTTGAGCACTTTACCAAGGTACAAATCAGAAAGTTATGGTTAACCGCTCAACAAACAATAGTCTGTCATTTGTTTTTCAGTTGGACAGATCTAGGACTACTTCGTAACACATTCAACTTAGGTTCCACTCGTATTCTAGAGTCAAACATACAAACAGGAAGCTTGTTGTCAGGACACTTGTACAAAGAGGTAATGCGTTACAAAGTAAAGAATGTCATGGTGTTGTAAAGCAATAGTGATTTATGTTGTCACACAACGCTTCCTTAGTAGGGAGGAGCATTGTGTGACATCTCCACGGACCAGTGTCGGCTATGGGAGAGATTACCAGGTATTTGCGCTAGTGAGCATTGTGTGACATCTCCACGGACCAGTGTCGGCTATGGGAGAGATTACCAGGTATTTGTGCTGGGAAGAGCATTGTGTGACATCTCCACGGACCAGTGTCGGCTATGGGAGAGATTACCAGGTATTTGCGCTAGTGAGCATTGTGTAACATCTCCACGGACCAGTGTCGGCTATGGGAGAGATTACCAGGTATTTGCGCTAGTGAGGATTGTGTGACATCTCCACGGACCAGTGTCGGCTATGGGAGAGATTACCAGGTATTTGTGCTGGGGAGGAGCATTGTGTGACATCTCCACAGACCAGTGTCGGCTATGGGAGAGATTACCAGGTATTTGCGCTGGGGAGGAGCATTGTGTAACATCTCCACGGACCAGTGTCGGCTATGGGAGAGATTACCAGGTATTTGCGCTGGGGAGGAGCATTGTGTAACATCTCCACGGACCAGTGTCGGCTATGGGAGAGATTACCAGGTATTTGCGCTAGTGAGCATTGTGTAACATCTCCACGGACCAGTGTCGGCTATGGGAGAGATTACCAGGTATTTGCGCTAGTGAGGATTGTGTAACATCTCCACGGACCAGTATCGGCTATGGGAGAGATTACCAGGTGTTTGCGCTAGTGAGGATTGTGTGTGACATCTCCACAGACCAGTGTCGGCTATGGGAGAGATTACCAGGTATTTGCGCTGGGGAGGAGCATTGTGTAACATCTCCACGGACCAGTGTCGGCTATGGGAGAGATTACCAGGTATTTGCGCTGGGGAGGAGCATTGTGTAATATCTCCACGGACCAGTGTCGGCTATGGGAGAGATTACCAGGTATTTGCGCTAGTGAGGAGCATTGTGTAACATCTTCACGGACCAGTGTCGGCTATGGGAGAGATTACCAGGTATTTGCGCTAGTGAGGATTGTGTGTAACATCTCCACGGACCAGTATCGGCTATGGGAGAGATTACCAGGTGTTTGCGCTAGTGAGGATTGTGTGACATCTCCACAGACCAGTGTCGGCTATGGGAGAGATTACCAGGTATTTGCGCTAGGGAGGAGCATTGTGTGACATCTCCACGGACCAGTGTCGGCTATGGGAGAGATTACCAGGTATTTGCGCTAGTGAGGATTGTGTGACATCTCCACGGACCAGTGTCGGCTATGGGAGAGATTACCAGGTATTTGTGCTGGGGAGGAGCATTGTGTGACATCTCCACGGACCAGTGTCGGCTATGGGAGAGACTATAAAGCTCTCTGCATTGTTGTAATTATGATAATATACCAGGTATTTGCGCGGTGTTACAAATACAATTGCTTTCTGTCTTCAGGCACACACTTCAAACGAGGGATACGCAGAGGTTCTTCTCGAGTGGGTCCAAAGATGGGACCCTGAAGCACGCCAAAGAATTCTCTTGGATCGGATTCTCTGGGACAAAGCTGGTGAATTCCTCAACATTTCTAAAGTGGTTTTCTCCAAAGTAAACTTTCTAATTTCATCTTCTTCTTCAGATTCTTCAAAGAACTCCTTCCCCATCTCTGCCCAGGCCCTTTGGCATTACTTTGCTGTGCGTGGCGATTGGCAGATGATGAAGGGTTGGATTCGAGCCATGGCAGGCCAGGTTGCGTCATGTGAAAGTCTATCATTAAATGTGGGCAGTGAGCTGTCTGTCTGTCACGGCAACATGGTACTGCCACCTTTGTCACGTGATGTATACAGTCAATTCCCAGCATGCCCTGCGGCCATTAAAGAGATTGTAGTTGATGAATTAACCCGGTAAGTACTTGCAGAAAACTATCTCTCCTCACTTGGTAAAAACATTTCTTCCATCAAAGGCGGTTAACGAGTCAATTAACGTGTATTTTGCTTGCTGTAGATATGGCTTATTTACGAATGAGCAGCTGTCCAACTTATCACTCCTTCTCCATCACTTGTGCCGCACGCAGAGCCTCTTCACTGACCCACACCCTTTGGCAGCAATAGAACACACACCCACACAGCCAAGTGATCACCATGGTGATGTCAATCAACGTCAAATGCTGTCGCTTGCTGACTTCCATGACAGATTCATCGAATACTGTATAACAATGCAGTTTGTTAATGTGTTCTATCACTACCTGGATTTCTACAGGTAAAATACCTTTAGTTTCTTTCCCGGTTTTAACAGTTGTACCCTTCTTCTACTAGGCAATGGCAGTGTACACCCTTTGGCCTTGTAGGGGTGCTAACTTGAGTTCTTAACCGCAGTTGCATTGCAGCTGTTTTCTGGTGTTTGTTTGTGTTCTCCACGATCTGAGAGACACTTTTGAGCCCGTGATGTAGTCTACGGAAATCGAACTTTGAAAGAGATTTCAGATCAGAAGAAACTCTGTATGATTTGGCGTCAGTAATTCTACCGTCCTTGACCATAAATCAAAACTGTGTTCTATTCTGCTAATAGTTTTAGCAGGTGCACATATTATTAGTGCATGGCATTACTGGTTCATGTACAGGATGTTTTTGGTTTGTATTTCTTGTAGACTAGCCGAGTCACTAGAAGATGTTACTGCACTTAAGTTGGATACAAACCAACCTGCCTGGGTGGAAATGCTTGTTGCATTTAGACTAGCTGGTAAACGATCTGAAGGTAATTAATCATGATCATGATTACCATCATCATCATCATTGTCATCATCATCATCATCATCATCATCATCATCATCATCATCCTACTACTACTAATAATAATGGATTACCATCATCATCATCATTGTCATCATCATCATCATCATCATCATCATAATAATAATAATGGATTACCATCATCATCATCATCATCATCATCATCATCACCATCATAATAATAATGGATTACCATCATCATCTTCATTGTCATCATCATCATCATAATAATAATAATGGATAACCATCATCATTGTCATCATCATCATCATCATCATAATAATAATAATGGATTACCATCATCATCATTGTCATCATCATCATCATCATAATAATAATAATAATAATAATAATAATAATAATAATAATAATGGATTATCATCATCATCATTGTCATCATCATCATCATCATAATAATATAATAATAATAATAATAATAATAATAATAATAATAATAATGGATTATCATCATCATTATCATAATTATCGTAATTACTATTGACTCAACTTTGATACAATTTTTAATATAACTCTCTGTGAACTAGGGCACCTGACTCTGATTAGTTTTCCCAACTATTTCAGGCACTCTAGCACCAATTAATTATTTTAAGTATCAAAACTGTAAATATATTTTTGTACAATTCATGGTGTAAATAAAACAATTGATTGATTGATTGATGATAATAATAATAATAATGGATCACCATTATCATCATTGTCATTATCATCGTCATCATCATCGATCATCATCATCATTGTCATCGTCATTATCATTGTCATCATCATTATCATCATCATTGTCATTATCATCGTCATCATCATCGATCATCATCATCATCATTGTCATTATCATCGTCATCATCATCGATCATCATCATCATCATTGTCATTATCATCGTCATCATCATCGATCATCATCATCATCATTGTCATCGTCATTATCATCATTGTCGTCATCATCATCATTGTCATCATCATCAATAACAACACACAATCAATTTTGTTTTCAGATAAAGACAGTACATTTCGTGCCAGTTTATCCAATGCAAGGTTGGTGCTCAACACTGACTCCACCGCCTCTGTTAGTACCGCGTTGAAAGAAGGCCGTCCAATCATGGCCTTAGCTACCCTTATGTATGGACCACGACCTATTTCACAGGTAAAGAACTTATCAGGTCATCAAATATTTTTTCCTTTTGGAGCAGTTTAGTCATTTCAATCTCCCGGATTTCCACCACCTAATAGCGATAAAATAATTTATTTGGGAGAGCTAACCAAAGCTAGCTAACCAAAGAGAGTCGACACTATAGACTTTTATAAATAAATAAATAAACCTCATTCTAGTTAACCACTAGTTCTCCAGCACTAGAATTTTCCATCACTAGAATTTTCCATCACTAGGGTTCTCCATCACTAGGGTTCTCCATCACTGGGGTTCTCCATCACTGGGGTTCTCCGTCACCGGGGTTCTCCATCACCGGGTTCTCCCGTCACCGGGGTTTTCCGTCACCGGGGTTCTCCGTCACCGGGGTTCTCCGTCACCGGGGTTCTCCGTCACCGGGGTTCTCCGTCACCGGGGTTCTCCGTCACCGGGGTTCTCCGTCAGCGGGGTTCTCCGTCACCGGGGTTCTCCGTCACCGGGGTTCTCCGTCACCGGGGTTCTCCGTCACCGGGGTTCTCCGTCACCGGGGTTCTCCGTCACCGGGGTTCTCCGTCACCGGGGTTCTCCGTCACCGGGGTTCTCCGTCACCGGGGTTCTCCGTCACTAGAGCAACCTCTTTTCTTAATTCTTTGAGTAAAGTCACTCATGGCCTCATAACAACAGAACAAATATTGGATTTTGTATGTGACTTTCATATGAACTTCATATGTGACTTTTTACAGGCCATTGTATCTGCTGATGAGATCCCAGAGGACCCAACGTGGCAAATAGAGGAGGAGTTACTGCGCAGGTCACTGTCAGCATATCCCAAGCTACTGAATGCTTTGTTTCCCGTCATGACGAACATCCATGGAATGGAACCCCAGGACATTACAGTGTACCAATTACTTCAGGTACATATAATAACCACCAGATGGTATTGCAATTCATACACGCTTTTTTATATTTGTTATATTATTTTATAATGCGCAGTTAAAAATGTCACTGAGTTGCTTATTCTCGTGTGTTTTCTTTAGGGAAATTCTCCCTTTGAAATCTCTCGTCTATTTGGATGGCAGCGCACGAATGCTTTGGCTTTAAAAGCAGGTAAGCAGTTGGCTTTACTAAGATACAATACCTCTCTAGCTCTTTTAAAGGTAGTGTCCTCTTGTAAATCACCTTGTGCCAAAAAAGGGAAATTAGGTGGTGTCCACTTGTCTTCCTCGAGCATCTCCATGGTGACTAACATCGTCCCCAGGCTCTTCTCCCCTCTCCAAAGGGGAGTGGGGGAGACTAAAGAGCAAAGGTTGAGCAAGGACTTAGCTACCAGTCTCTTCCGGTCAACAGACTGACAGGATGTCCAAAGAGGCAGAAGTGACAAGAGAAGGCTTATATATTCACTTATGAGACATTGTGCTGTAATCGTTTCTTTCTTGTTTTTGTTAGATATGGTCTGTGACATGCCACACTTTTCTCTCGCTCCCTTCGTTTCGCAACATGCGCACCAAGAACAACTGACATTTTCTTACTACTTGCGACATGGTCGTCCTTCCTTCGCTTTTGCGGCGTTTGTTGGAAAGCAGCTGAAAGAATTGTGCGTCACAAGAACAAGGTACGTTGCTTAGCAACACAAGGAATGTCTGTACGTTTGATCTCATGTTTTCTCACCTACGCCGAGTGAATGAGAGAAGAGAAAAATGGAAGGGAAAAAAGAGAAAAATGGAAGAAGAAAAAAAAAAAATGAATAAAAAAAAGAGAGAGAAAAAGTATTGGTGGTTCTCCAATGTGTTTTGCGAATTTCTGCCTTCAAAGGATTGTTTCCTCAATAACTCTAAATGGCCACTGATTTGGTGGGAATAGTTTTCTAAAAATAGAACATTACGTAATGTGATGGGCCAAGACCCAATATCGAGACTACTGGTCATGGACTTCTGACAGTATGTCAGTTACAAAATGTAGATCGTTCAGCACTTATCTCAAATTTCATTTCCCACTTTCTATTTCATTTGTTCTGCCAGTTTTCATTCTCACCAAACAATCCATGGTTTTCTCTATTTCATTGCAGCATCGTCACCGCAACTAAGAAAGCCTACCGCGTCGCCATCCAACATTTCACTGACTCTCAAATCACGTCAGCTTGCGTGGTGTTTACCGAGATGCTTGGGGTGGACAGTAGAGGTCTACGTGTAGATATACAGGCATCCAACAGGGTCTTGTCACATGGAGGGCGAGACTGTCTAGTTGATAGTAGAGATGGAAGAACGCTGAAAGATAAGATAGGTAAATAGCTGGATACAGCTGTAATATTAGACTACAGACGCTTTGCCGCAAGGTTCGCCTCAAGTAGGTTTACATTATTCACATCTATCAACGAAACTGCAAACATGCTTGGCATTGGACAACTGAAACCACTTTTTAAAAGTAAACCCTGAGTCGTCTGTCAAAGAGTACAGCGGTGTCTAAACTACTCGAAACTGTCGAGTTATTTGTTACTTAGCAGTAAAATATCTGGTCATTATCTGGTATATAAAAGCTCTCACTTTCTGCAGTTTTCCAAATCAAGGATAATGTTTTTCAGCTCAAAAGTTGACCATTTAATCAGTGAGTGAGTGAGCGAGTGTCACTTCCGATACAAAAGTCCCTCTCAACAAAAATGAGTATATTGTTCACTCGTGTGCAATGGTCATTGTTGTATGTGTGTGTTGTTGCAGTGTCTGAATTGATGTCGAGAGGAGCTCGTTTACAAGTGTCGCTTTTGTCTGCACTCGAAGAAGCCACATGTAATTTGATCAACAAAGTTTGTTCAGAAAGGTAAGTTACAGTCGAGTATCGTACAATATTTATTCCTAACAATCACCTGGACTCAATAATTGGGAACCAAAGAATAATAATAATAATATAACTTTATTTATACACGCTTGCCCCGTCAACAATAATTTGAAAAGCTGATTTCCACAAGGGGCGTGTGGTTACAATTGATAAATTGTAATTACTAGTTAAAAGACCACGTGTCCGAGCCCATGATGCCTTGCGCGCACAGAGTAATTCTTTGAGCTACGAAAATAACCTTACTGTATTCTAATGTTTTAGCAAGTGAGTAGTATACCCTTCCCATATGGGGCCATCCCCCTACTGGTGACGTCATGAGTCAAAGTTCAAATGACCACCCCTCCCCAAAAGGCGCTATATTGGGGGGAGGGGGTATACTACTCAGGTGCACAAACAGAAAATAAAAACATTGGCGCAATGTATCATGGGCTCAGATTTAGGGTCTTTAAACTAATGCAACATGGACAGAGTATCTGCAAAGTATCTGTGTTTCAGGACATCGTTTGAAGCAAGTCAACACTGGTCGTTGGTGATCGAGTTTTGCTGTGTACATAAGGTAGACCTCAGTACAGCGTACTTGGTCGACTGCGCCAAGGCTGATAAATGGATTCCTTTTGTCTGCTTTGCACAAGTCTGGCAGTTTCCTAAACACCACGTGAGTTTGTTATGGCCGATATTATGATGGTTTTGATCATCATTGTCATCATAATCACCATTACCATTACCATCATCGTCACTCGTTATTGTCATCATCATCATTTTATTTTTATTCAATTTTTATTGTAAAGCGCATTGAGTTTTATGGAATACGCTATATAAGAATAAAGTTATTATTATTATTATTATCATCATCATCGTCATCATCATCACAATCATCGTCAACAGCAGCTGCACAGCACTGCCACCTTTGCCACCACTAATAATAATATTGATAATATTTTGCTTATACAGCGCACTAACATCATCTTCATCACCACCACCACCAACTATCGTCATCATCATCATCATCATCTCCACCACCACCACCATCATCATCATCATCATCATCTCCACCACCACCAACTATCATCATCATCATCATCATCTCCACCGCCACCACCATCATCATCATCATCATCATGATCATCAACAACAACACAACCACCAATATTTGCAGACATTAGTTAAGAAGCTTCTTCTTCTTTGATGTAGATTCTTGAAGTTGTGAAAAATCATTTCCCCAATCGTCATATAAAAGAACATCTGCGATTGGCCTTTGAGAACGTGCAGATGGTTACCATAGAAACAACCACTGATGACTCGACTAAAAAGAGACGAAGAAGAAGGCAAAATACAAGAAAAAACGAAAAACCTCAGGTAATCAAAACCTGAAATACTCAAGCAAACAATATGAATAGCCACCTTGCAACTATGAGGTGGGCTTCCTGTGGTGAGGGAATGATCGTGAAGGTCCACCACAGGGAACCCAAGAGAGAGTTATAAGCAAGGGAGAATGGAGTGAAAAGAGGGCTCAGACATAATGTATAGTTTTTGTCAGAGTTCTGCTACTTCCTCCAGCTATGCGTTGTTGTTTTTTTACGTTTTGCGGTTTTTGTTTTGTTTTGCATTTTCCCCACTCCCTCTAGCCTTCCCCCGCCAGCTTCGCAGGCTACATTTCCATCTGAGCCGTAAGACTCCCAAGCTAAAGATTTCTTCCCATTAAAATCGCTTTCCTTATCTCTTTAGGTTGTGACTCCAACCAAGGATATTCGTGCACAGTTCTATGCTCGAATGGGTCTCAATAAGACTGGCACAGAGGTACCTGTAGTTCACCAAAGCAGTAGTGCTGAGGAAGAAGAGGACAAGTCAAAACGTCCAAAGACGAATGACAAGGACTCGGGTAGCGCTACAGACAGTACTGTTACTGTAGTAGAAGAAGGCCTTGGCGATAACTGTAAAAGTAGTACAGACACTCATGGTGAGTTGTTGAGATAGGCTGTGAATGTGTTACTGTAATAGAAGAATGCCTTGGTGATAACTGTAAAAGTAGTACAGACACTCATGGTGAGTTGTTGAGATAGGCTGTGAATGTGTTACTGTAGTAGAAGAATGCCTTGGTGATAACTGTAAAAGTAGTACAGACACTCATGGTGAGTTGTTGAGATAGGCTGTGAATGTGTTACTGTAGAAGAAGGCCTTGGCGATAACTGTAAAAGTAGTACAGACACTCAGGGTGAGTTGTTGAGATAGGCTGTGAATGTGTTACTGTAGTAGAAGAAGGCCTTGGCGATAACTGTAAAAGTAGTACAGACACTCATGGTGAGTTGTTGAGATAGGCTGTGATTGATGTAGGGTGGAGTGATGGGACCGCCATGCCATGGTTCTTTGAACAAACCGCTTTGGGAGACAAAGCCAGTCATGTACGTTGATGTTGTTGTGTATGTATTTCCATGTTTACAGAGCGTCCATTGAACCCAGATACTCTACCAGATAATTTCTTTGATGTGCTGTTCTCGTGTCACTCTGCTAACATACCATGGAGAACCCTGCTTGCACATGCTATTGTTTTACATCGATCTCTGTATGCCGTACTTGCTGCGTGTTATGAAGTAAGTTATCTGAAAAAGCCATGATCATTACTTTGTCATCACCATATGCAGATGCCTTCGTGCTACTTCACCTCATCCCACCTACATGTACCACACCACCATCATCATCATCACCATCATTACTATCATCATCATCACCACCACCACCACCATTATCATCATCATCACCACCACTTATTTGTGACTAGTAATCGCTAACCGGAGCGACGGCTTCGCCTGGTACGGTCGGTACAGCGGTGTACGTTCATAGCGTACAGTCATTTGAAATAACCGAACGATCGTAGGAAAGCGTAGAAGAGCAACAAGACGTTTATAAGTTGGAGAATAGAACCGGAATTCGTACCAGAGATAAGTTAAGTTGTACTTTATTTACCGTTTACAAATTACAAATAACCGACTGAAAATATCGACAAAAACCGTCGGTTCTAGCGCCCTTGCACCATCATCATCACCATCATTACTATCATCATCACCACCATCACCACCACCACCACCATTATCATCATCATCACCACCACCACCACCATCATCATCACCATCATCATCATCATCATCATCACCATCATCACCATTATCATCATCATCACCACCACCACCACCATCATCATCACCATCATTACTATCATCATCACCACCATCACCACCACCACCACCATTATCATCATCATCACCACCACCACCACCATCATCATCACCATCATCATCATCATCATCATCATCATCATCATCATCATCAGTTCCAACACTTGATTATCAGCATTTTCACTCGTGTTTAACATTTAGCGCATTATTATACGTCGTCCTTTTAATAGTTTTGTCATTTCTTCGTGTTTTTCAAAGGAGTCTAAATCTCTAGACTGTATCTGCGCATGGCTGTACTCGATCCTCAACCCTGATATTCTCGATGTTGTAACCCAAGCCCTTCCAGGTACATGCATGCATGGTCAGCGGTCGTCAGCATTTCTATGCTTACAAAACACCATGAGCTGCTGACCACCCGAACAATAACCCTCGCTCTAGAGGGGTTGTAGTATTGGAAACTAATAATATCATCCCTCATACACCTTAGTGCACACCTTAGTGCATTGTCCAGGTACATTAAACCATATATCATCCTCCTCAACACCTTAGTGCATTGTCCAGTACACATTAAACCTTATATATCATCCTCAACACCTTAGTGCATTGTCCAGGTACATTAAACCATATATCATCCTCAACACCTTAGTGCATTGTCCAGGTACATTAAACCATATATCATCCTCAACACCTTAGTGCATTGTCCAGTGCATTGTCCAGGTACATTAAACCATATATCATCCTCAACACCTTAGTGCATTGTCCAGGTACATTAAACCATATATCATCCTCAACACCTTAGTGCATTGTCCAGGTACATTAAACCATATATCATCCTCAACACCTTAGTGCATTGTCCAGGTACATTAAAACCATATATCATCCTCAACACCTTAGTGCATTGTCCAGGTACATTAAACCATATATCATCCTCAACACCTTAGTGCATTGTCCAGGTACATTAAACCATATATCATCCTCAACACAGTGCATAGGTACATTAAACCATATATCATCCTCAACACCTTAGTGCATTGTCCAGGTACATTAAACCATATATCATCCTCAACACCTTAGTGCATTGTCCAGGTACATTAAACCACATATCATCCTCAACACCTTAGTGCATTGTCCAGGTACATTAAACCATATATCATCCTCAACACTTTAGTGCATTGTGCATTGTGGTTTATAAACATTGTATTCCATACTTTTCAGGTATTCAATGGCATCGATGGACACAGCGTGATTTGACGTTAATCGTCACCACCGTGGTGAAACACAGGGCTACGTACGCTGCTACACTTGCTAAAGCTTTTTATATCTTTGACCCGGTGAGTACGCTTCACTATAGTCGGTGGTCCCTGCCTTATTTTGTGTCTGGGGTTCCTGTGGTTGAAGTTTGGAGGTTGACTGGAGAGAGTTTAGCATGAGATCGAGGACACCACTGAATATCGACCTCAGGAACCTCGTTTTCTTTCATTGTTGTTGTTGTTGTTGTTGATGTTGTTGCTGGTGTTGTCGTCATCGTTGTTGGTGTTGTTGTCGTCGTTGTTGGTTGTTGTTGGTGTTGTTGTCGTCGTTGTTGTTGGTGGTGGTGTTGTCGTTGTTGTTGTTGTTGTTGTTTGTTGTTGTTGTCGTCGTTGTTGTCGTTGTTGTTGTCGGCATTGTTGTCATCGTTGTTGTTGTTGTCATTGTTGTCGTTGTTGTCGTCATCGTTGTTGTTGACACATGATTTTTTTGTCGTTTTCAGACAAATCCCATGTTCCACTTTTTACGTTTCCACGAGTCATTTGTCGTCCATTTTGACTTTGAAAGCTGCCAGAAAGAGTTAGACTTGTTCAAGAAGGCATACAGCAAGTTATCAATGCGAGAAAAACCTGTCAGTCACGCAACACTTAGCGTCACGCGTCACGTAAGATGGATCGAAGAAGTGACAAGCTTGGTTACTCAGCAGATGGTGCGACAATGTGACAATGCGTATGAGCAAGGTCATCTGTTATCACTACTGGCCAAAGCCATGTTTGGAAGGGTTTTCGCCTATGAAAGTAAGTCGATTTGTAAGGAGTTGAGTGAGGGACTGGGAACAAAGAGAAAAAGGACGTTTATTTAACTTTTGAAAAGAAAAGAAAAAATTATAATAATATTATTGAGCTGATAAAGCATTTTAGGCGCCAAATGGTTATTACTTGGGCTACCTGTGGTAGACGATCAACAAAATGCCGCAAAAGTTGCGTAATTTCCCAGTGCGCCTTGCGTGCAGGGTTTTGAGTGGTTCGCACTGTATGTTTACTACAATCGCATATTGTTCAAGTCTTGTTTTTATTCTATTTAGCTTCGATAAGATGCACAAAATATAATAAATGACAGTGAGTTGTAACAACATACACGTATGACTATTGTGTTCCGAAATGCATGATTTTACTGACGAAATCATCTCTTTGGCAACTTGGTCAGTTTTCTGTCCAATAGGGAGCGGACCCTCTGTAAACCAATCAGAAAGTTAGAAACCAGTTTTTGTCCAATCACAGTCATACAAATGATTTGCTTTATTTCCAGCGCCTAATTACTACCAACTACACAAGATTAATAAAACTATATGCGATACGAAGGTAGTGGCAGACTTTTCGCTGTTGTTGGAGGAACACAGCGAGAATTCTAGCAAAGAAAGACAGCGTATTCTACAGAGTCTGCTGGGACACAAGGAATTCACGCAGGCACGCGAGTACGCTCGATTGTTGCAGCTACCTGAAGATCCGATCACACTTAGGGAGGTAATGAATATTGACAAATAATCCAGCTTATAGAATTAGTATGCAATTAATGTATGTTGTGCAGGTGATGATGGTGATTATGATGGTGATTGATGATGATCATGATGATAACAATAGTGATTGATGATATAACGATGATCGTTGTCATGATGGTCAGTGGTCATGATGTTGATGGCGATGTTTGTGATGATACTGATGATGATGATGATTGATGATGATCGGATAATCGTTGTCATGATGGTCAGTGGTCATCATGATGTTGATGGTGATGATACTGATGATACTGATGATGATAATAGTCTATTCAGTACATTGTGATATTGTACAACTGACAATGGCAGTAGTTACTCCAGAAACATGTCTTGGAAACTCAAAACCGCAGTTCTTGTCTATAAACTAATAATCCCACGATATGATATGATCATGTTATGATGACGGCCATAGTGATTAAAGATGCGATAATGATCAGATTATTGTGATCATAAGTGGAGGTATACATGATGATGACGATAATGATGATGACGCCGGATGATGATGATGATGACGATGATGATGATGTGATGATGATGGATGATGATGATAATGATGATGATGTCGGATGATGCCGGATGATGATAGTGATGTTGAACGTGACAACACTTCTTAGGTACAGCATGAAAGAGAAAGCATCGAAAACTCTGTTCTCTGGGAGATCAAGCAAGGAAGACAGGCCTTTTGGCACAAAGCAGACAAGTGCTTCAAAGACAATCGATGCGATCCTGAAATTGCTGCGTCTTTCTTTGAGGTAAACAAATATGCTCCTAAAAACTCCTCGCTTGTTCTTTTTTTTAAATGCAACGGTGTGACCTCTGCGGAAATGGGGCGTAGTTTTGTCTCCATGTTCTGGGGTTCCTGTATTTCTGTTGGGGGAAAACAAACGCAAGTAAAAATCAGAAGAAGAAATATATAATTCAATAATTTTTTCTGTACACTTGATTGGAGGAGCATGAGCCTGGAAACAAGTGCAAATCACCCCTCCCTAACACCATTCCTATTTTGTATTATCCAGACTCAAACAGAGGACAGTGAGTTTTCCTTTACAGAGAAATCCCGATTGTTGTCCATGACGCTGCGATGGTATTCAAAGACGACAAAAAGTCATGCAAGAAAAACAGAGAAAATTATTGATTTGGAGAGAAGAATATGGTTGTGTTGTATCAGAGCCGAGATGGAAAAGAACAGAGAGGTAATGTGGTCAGCGGTAACTCAGTGCAATCGTCAATGGGGTAGCATGGGGCTGAGAAACTTACAGACTAAAATATACTATTATTATTATTATTATTATTATTATTATTATTATTATTATTATCCTTCATAGCATTATTATTATTATTATTATTATTATTATTCTGATGATGCCGAGGAAGTTGTCCTTCAGTAGCATAATCAGAGAAAGAGATTTGAATTCGATTGAGGCCTAATGCTACTGTATGAGTCGGAGTCTCTGATGATGCCGTAGACGGTGAAAGCTCAGACGATAATATGACTCATACAGCAGCTTTAGGCCTCAATCGAATTCAAATTACTTTATTATTAGTAATAGTAGTATTATTATTATTATTAGTAGTAGTAGTATTAGTAGTAGTAGTATTATTATTATTATTATTATTATGAAAATTATTTATCATCATCATCATCATTATCATTATTATTATTATTATTATTACTCAGTTCAGCTTTTATTCATCTTTTCATGGCATTCACAGAGAAGGCTTTTTGCTGATTCATTTTCTCGTAGTGAAGTAATAGGCAACGTGTACGAGCATTTTTTTGCGCGCCCAAAGAACCATGGTAAATTGAGTCCACTGCACTGTTTTCGCCCTCCCTCCCCCCTCCCCCTCTCCCTCTCCCCCCCCCCCCGTTACAGCGGAGAAAATGACGGCAGTCTCAGCTGAAATATCAAGACTTTTGTGTAGCTTCGCCGTTTTCTTCAACAGCAACAAGCAGAAAATCTGATATAATATGAGATCTGAAAATACACAAATCACGAAATCTAAGGATAAAAACACCAGTGAAATAATTTCTTGTACTTCACGTCGAGAGTAGAAATCACAGCATTCCATGTTCTCTCGGCTGACCTGGTGGGGAAATTATTCATCAAGTTCATCTCTTTCTCAAGAATTTAGCGCTTTAAAAGTGCAGTTAACTACTCAGTTTCCCATGATTCTTTGAGCATACAAAAAGTGCTTGGGCATGTCCCCTATTTGATCAAGTCCGCAGGTAACCCACTCACCAAGCATATTGCCACGAAGTATTTAGGCTACGAAGTTTGACGTGCAACTGTCAAGTGATAATTTAGTGAGCAAGTTAATATTTTGTTCTAGGTCAAATTTGCTCGTTCGGTCAGCCATCTTGAGTTCCTCCCATCATCGTTAGACTGGGCCGATGGATGTCCTGTCACCTACACTGACAGTCACACTGGAGAAGCTGAAGCGACAGAACTCATTCAACCCGAGACGTTAGAGGACGACACGGCCATGTGCGCAGATCATCTTAAAACAGACGAGGTAATGTGGTCTTACAGTCACGTGTTTAGACGACTATTAATTAGCAAATGAATTACGTGCATGATGCCATGGCAACGGTTGTCTTGCGCCTTACAGTCACGTGTTTAGACGACTATTGATTAGCAAATGAATTACGTGCATGATGCCATGGCAACGGTTGTCTTGTGCCTTACAGTCACGTGTTTAGACGACTATTGATTAGCAAATGAATTACGTGCATGATGCCATGGCAACGGTTGTCTTGCGCCTTACAGTCAGTGTTTAGACAACTATTGATTAGCAAATGAATTGCGCTCATGATGCCATGGCAACGGTTGTCTTGCGCCTTACAGTCACGTGTTTAGACGACTATTGATTAGCAAATGAATTACGTGCATGATGCCATGGCAACGGTTGTCTTGCGCCTTACAGTCAGTGTTTAGACGACTATTGATTAGCAAATGAATTGCGCTCATGATGCCATGGCAACGGTTGTCTTGCGCCTTACAGTCACGTGTTTAGACGACTATTGATTAGCAAATGAATTGCATGCATGATGCCATGGCAACGGTTGTCTTGCGCCTTACAGTCACGTGTTTAGACGACTATTGATTAGCAAATGAATTACGTGCATGATGCCATGGCATGGTTGTCATGTGCCTTACGTCACGTGTTTAGACGACTATTGATTAGCAAATGAATTACTGCATGATGCCATGGCAACGGTTGTCTTGCGCCTTACAGTCAGTGTTTAGACAACTATTGATTAGCAAATGAATTGCGCTCATGATGCCATGGCAACGGTTGTCTTGCGCCTTACAGTCACGTGTTTAGACGACTATTGATTAGCAAATGAATTGCATGCATGATGCCATGGCAACGGTTGTCTTGCGCCTTACAGTCACGTGTTTAGACGACTATTGATTAGCAAATGAATTGCGCGCATGATGCCATGACAACGGTTGTCTTGCGCCTTACAGTCACGTGTTTAGACGACTATTGATTAGCAAATGAATTGCATGCATGATGCCATGACAACGGTTGTCTTGCGCCTTACAGTCACGTGTTTAGACGACTATTGATTAGCAAATGAATTGCATGCATGATGCCATGGCAACGGTTGTCTTGTGCTTTACAGTCACGTGTTTAGACGACTATTGATTAGCAAATGAATTGCGCGCATGATGCCATGGCAACGGTTGTCTTGCACCTTACAGTCACGTGTTTAGACGACTATTGATTAGCAAATGAATTACGTGCATGATGCCATGGCAACGGTTGTCTTGTGCCTTACAGTCACGTGTTTAGACGACTATTGATTAGCAAATGAATTGCGCGCATGATGCCATGACAACGGTTGTCTTGCGCCTTACAGTCACGTGTTTAGACGACTATTGATTAGCAAATGAATTGCGCGCATGATGCCATGGCAACGGTTGTCTTGCACCTTACAGTCACATGTTTAGACCACTATTGATTAGCAAATGAATTGCGCGCATGATGCCATGGCAACGGTTGTCTTGCACCTTACAGTCACATGTTTAGACGACTATTGATTAGCAAATGAATTGCACGAATGATGCCATGACAACGGTTGTCTTGCGCCTTACAGTCACGTGTTTAGACGACTATTGATTAGCAAATGAATTACATGCATGATGCCATGGCAACGGTTGTCTTGCGCCTTACAGTCACGTGTTTAGACGACTATTGATTAGCAAATGAATTACGGGCATGCTACCATGGCAACGGTTGTCTTGCGCCTTACAGTCACGTGTTTAGACGACTTGATTAGCAAATGAATTACGCGCATGATGCCATGACAACGGTTGTCTTGCGCCTTACAGTCACGTGTTTAGACGACTATTGATTAGCGGGAATTACGGGCATGCTACCATGGCAACGGTTGTCTTGCGCCTTACAGTCACGTGTTTAGATGACTTGATTAGCAAATGAATTACGCGCATGATGCCATGGCAACGGTTATACTGGGCGGGATAACAATAGTTTCAAATAGATCAATTGAGTCATTGGTTAATAAGAAAGAAAGATTGCAATATTGATGAACTTGTTGCCTTGACAACTAAATACTTTTTGTAAGCTCGTTCTCCTCGCTTATCCTGGGAATGAGGCTGGTCAATGGATCAAACTGACCTCTTAACAAATACGTTTTGTGATGTTCTTGTGCAGGAGTTCTCGGCCCTTGAGAAGGTGATTGGTCAATTACTTGAAGATTGTCATGTGGTTCAGGCACGTCGGGTCGCAGCGCATTTTGGGTACACTAGTCAGGAACTTGACATCGTCTTGGTGAGCAATTAGTTAAAGTGCATATGACATGAAATGTTTTATTGGCCTCAATTATGCAGATTATTGGTAGTATCAAAGAAAACATAATCAATTTTCTGTGAAATGATTGCTTTGAAAGATATTTTCGAAAAATACATCAGCTGTTATGACGTCACTTTGTTTGAAGAGCCTCAAAAATAACCAAAATAGTCATACTTTTGTCCGACCATAAGACAAAAACAGGTAAATTAAGCTTCTAACTTTTTTGGTGTTTAAAGTATTATATCTGTACTTTTAATCTACTTCAAATTGTTTGTTGTTCTTTTCGTTTTCTAGCACAAAAAGTTAAAAAGCAATCGATATTTGCCATGATTTCAATGAAACCAGGGTGCTATCAAACAACGTGACGTCACACTTCGCAACATGTTTTTTACAAATATCTCTAAAAGCAATAAGTTAATCAAAAATTCTTTGTGATATTATTATTTCCATCACTAATCTATGTTATAAAATAAAATAAATTGTGTCATATGCACTTTAAGAGTCTACAATGTATTTCACCTCTGTCAGTAAAGTGTTATGTAAACAGCTGATGGGTTTCCTGTGTTATTAGTAAGAGAAGGACTTGGGCCGATTTTAAACTCTGCCACAGGAAGACCAACAGAAGAAAGAGGAAGGTGGAGCAATGTAGACCATTATATTTTACTGAATGTTTACTGATATATTTATATCTACAGTCCTGCATCCACCTGTCCCAGGGAACACGTTTCGCTGACACTCTCGATGACTCCATTCGAAAACTTCTTCACCAAACCCCTCACCGTCGTATCAGCATGTCGGGGACTGCGTCCAGTCTGGATGGAATTAAACGCAGTGGCAGTTTTGTACTAAGTACCAGTCTCACGGACAGTGTTGGCCGTGGTGCTGATGATTCTATTTCGGTGGACTGGATCCAGGTTGAAGACACTATCACTGCCATGGAAACACTGATGTTTTATTGTCAGAAGGGCAAGAAATGCTGCACGCGTATTATAACTTGTTATAAGATTTCACAGGTATGGATCGTCGACAGTTTATATGAAGGTTATCGGTAAACACATGCAAAAAAGAGCAACAATCAGGTGACAGACAGGCAAACAGACAGACAGATATATACAGGCAGACTGGCAGACATAGAGGCAGACAAACAGACAGGCAGGCATATAGAAGACTGACAGACAGACATATATAGGCAGACAGGGAGGCAGGCAGACAGACTGGCAGACTGGCAGGCAGACATGCGGGCAGACAGGCAAACAGACAGGCAGACATTAAGCTGTCTATCAATTGAAGGATGACCGAAGTGACTTTTTGACGATTTTTACAACTTTGCTCAAATCGGTCTATAATTGTGCCTATCATTTAGTAACCTTTTCCTTGTGTTTGTACAGACTCTTGGTCTTGAATACGAGGCTGTTGTGATAGACAAGCCGTTTAATGTATTGCACTCGCTGTTGGTGTCTTGTTTCGATTTGCGATACAGACTAGCTGAAGCTTACATCAAGGCATTTGAACTCAGTCCACCCGAGGTAATCATCGCTGTCAGTGGGCGGCACCTATGAATGGATTCTCCAAATGTCCCCTAATCTCTTGTTATATTTTATCACTGTCAGTAGATGGATGGATTCTCCAAATATCCCCTAATCTCTTGTTATATTTTATCACTGTCAGTAGATGGATGGATTCTCCAAATGTCCCCTAATCTCTTGTTATATTTTATCACTGTCAGTAGATGAATGGATTCTCCAAATGTCCCCTAATCTCTTGTTATATTTTATCACTGTCAGTAGATGGATGGATTCTCCAAATGTCCCCTAATCTCTTGTTATATGTTATCACTGTCAGTAGATGAATGGATTCTCCAAATGTCCCCTAATCTCTTGTTATATTTTATCACTGTCAGTAGATGGATGGATTCTCCAAATGTCCCCTAATCTCTTGTTATATTTTATCACTGTCAGTAGATGGATGGATTCTCCAAATGTCCCCTAATCTCTTGTTATATGTTATCACTGTCAGTAGATGGATGGATTCTCCAAATGTCCCCTAATCTCTTGTTATATGTTATCACTTAGCTGTCAGTAGATGGATGGATTCTCCAAATGTCCCCTAATCTCTTGTTATATGTTATCACTGTCAGTAGATGGATGGATTCTCCAAATGTCCCCTAATCTCTTGTTATATTTTATCACTGTCAGTAGATGGATGGATTCTCCAAATGTCCCCTAATCTCTTGTTATATTTTATCACTGTCAGTAGATGGATGGATTCTCCAAATGTCCCCTAATCTCTTGTTATATTTTATCACTGTCAGTAGATGGATGGATTCTCCAAATGTCCCCTAATCTCTTGTTATATGTTATCACTGTCAGTAGATGGATGGATTCTCCAAATGTCCCCTATCTCTTGTTATATTTTATCACTGTCAGTAGATGGATGGATTCTCCAAATGTCCCCTAATCTCTTGTTATATTTTATCACTGTCAGTAGATGGATGGATTCTCCAAATGTCCCCTAATCTCTTGTTATATTTTATCACTGTCAGTAGATGGATGGATTCTCCAAATGTCCCCTAATCTCTTGTTATATGTTATCACTGTCAGTAGATGGATGGATTCTCCAAATGTCCCCTAATCTCTTGTTATATTTTATCACTGTCAGTAGATGGATGGATTCTCCAAATGTCCCCTAATCTCTTGTTATATTTTATCACTGTCAGTAGATGGATGGATTCTCCAAATGTCCCCTAATCTCTTGTTATATTTTATCACTGTCAGTAGATGGATGGATTCTCCAAATGTCCCCTAATCTCTTGTTATATTTTATCACTGTCAGTAGATGGATGGATTCTCCAAATGTCCCCTAATCTCTTGTTATATGTTATCACTGTCAGTAGATGGATGGATTCTCCAAATGTCCCCTAATCTCTTGTTATATTTTATCACTGTCAGTAGATGGATGGATTCTGCAAATGTCCCCTAATCTCTTGTTATATTTTATCACTGTCAGTAGATGAATGGATTCTCCAAATGTCCCCTAATCTCTTGTTATATTTTATCACTGTCAGTAGATGAATGGATTCTCCAAATGTCCCCTAATCTCTTGTTATATTTTATCACTGTCAGTAGATGAATGGATTCTCCAAATGTCCCCTAATCTCTCTTGTTAATGTTATCACTGTCAGTAGATGAATGGATTCTCCAAATGTCCCCTAATCTCTTGTTATATGTTATCACTGTCAGTAGATGGATGGATTCTCCAAATGTCCCCTAATCTCTTGTTATATGTTATCACTGTCAGTAGATGGATGGATTCTCCAAATGTCCCCTAATCTCTTGTTATATGTTATCACTGTCAGTAGATGGATGGATTCTCCAAATGTCCCCTAATCTCTTGTTATATTTTATCACTGTCAGTAGATGGATGGATTCTCCAAATGTCCCCTAATCTCTTGTTATATGTTATCACTGTCAGTAGATGGATGGATTCTCCAAATGTCCCCTAATCTCTTGTTATATGTTATCACTGTCAGCAGATGGATGGATTCTCCAAATGTCCCCTAATCTCTTGTTATATGTTATCACTGTCAGTAGATGGATGGATTCTCCAAATGTCCCCTAATCTCTTGTTATATGTTATCACTGTCAGTAGATGGATGGATTCTCCAAATGTCCCCTAATCTCTTGTTATATTTTATTGATGTGTTTTGTATGTTGTTGGATTTCTAAAAGACATCATTTTGTTGTCACTAAGAGTCTACTGTGGAGAAGGTAAACAAGGCATTGATAGAGTCATTTTCGTATGAGTGGGCTACCTGTGGTTAGTGTTACCACAGGTAACCCACTCGTCAAATAGAGTCGTTTTCGTATGAGTGGGCTACCTGTGGTTAGTGTTACCACAGGTAACCCACTCGTCAAATAGAGTTGTTTTCGTATGAGTGGGCTACCTGTGGTTAGTGTTACCACAGGTAACCCACTCGTCAAATAGAGTTGTTTTCGTATGAGTGGGCTACCTGTGGTTAGTGTTACCACAGGTAACCCACTCGTCAAATAGAGTTGTTTTCGTATGAGTGGGCTACCTGTGGTTAGTGTTACCACAGGTAACCCACTCGTCAAATAGAGTTGTTTTCGTATGAGTGGGTTACCTGTGGTTAGTGTTACCACAGGTAACCCACTCGTCAAATAGAGTTGTTTTCGTATGAGTGGGTTACCTGTGGTTAGTGTTACCACAGGTAACCCACTCGTCAAATAGAGTCGTTTTCGTATGAGTGGGCTACCTGTGGTTAGTGTTACCACAGGTAACCCACTCGTCAAATAGAGTTGTTTTCGTATGAGTGGGTTACCTGTGGTTAGTGTTACCACAGGTAACCCACTCATCGAATAGAGTTGTTTTCGTATGAGTGGGCTACCTGTGGTTAGTGTTACCACAGGTAACCCACTCGTCAAATAGAGTTGTTCTCGTATGAGTGGGTTACCTGTGGTTAGTGTTACCACAGGTAACCCACTCGTCAAATAGAGTTGTTTTCGTATGAGTGGGTTACCTGTGGTTAGTGTTACCACAGGTAACCCACTCGTCAAATAGAGTTGTTTTCGTATGAGTGGGCTACCTGTGGTTAGTGTTACCACAGGTAACCCACTCGTCAAATAGAGTTGTTTTCGTATGAGTGGGCTACCTGTGGTTAGTGTTACCACAGGTAACCCACTCATCGAATAGAGTTGTTTTCGTATGAGTGGGCTACCTGTGGTTAGTGTTACCACAGGTAACCCACTCGTCAAATAGAGTTGTTTTCGTATGAGTGGGCTACCTGTGGTTAGTGTTACCACAGGTAACCCACTCGTCAAATAGAGTTGTTTTCGTATGAGTGGGCTACCTGTGTTTAGTGTTACCACAGGTAACCCACTCGTCGAATAGAGTTGTTTTCGTATGAGTGGGAAACCTATGGTACGGAGTCACGGTACAGAATCGAAGACATCTATTCAACCAATCACAGCGCGCAAAATCATTGCTCAACCAATCAGAATGCTTAGACACGGCACGACCACGGCAAGGCACGAACCGTACCGTAACTAGTTACCATTTATACGAAAACAACTCATTTCAATTCACTTCACTTCATTCACACAAAAGCAGCCTGGGTGCTTTTCAAGATGGCTGCCAAATAGAATACTGTAAGTACGGTGACATATGTTCTGTTATTGTTTCAAGAATTATCCGATGGCGAACACGAACTGATCTTCAATGCTGCGCCTTCTTGTGATGATGTCATTCAAGTGATCAAGCTTTGTTCGGACCAAGCGTTACTAGGCAACCGTCTCCTGGAGACCGCGGGTAGAGTAGCTAGCGATCGCGTCGCTGGGTCTGGAAATGATAAAGGTAAAATAATTGATTCTATTCGTTTTACATCATCAAATCCTGTTAAAAAATCTATGAAAAAATTTCCTTATTTAGAAAACATTCCATATTTGGTAGTAAGCTATAGCTCCCAGGCCTCTCGACCGCTTGTCTCCAGTCTCCAAAACTGCACAACGAATCACTAGTTTTCTAAGATTTTCTGACTTTTCTCTTACAAGCTCTAAACCTTGAAGTTGAGCTTCTCGTTCGGGCTCACGAGTGTCACACCATGGCGTGCAACATGGAGGGAATAACGAGCGTGCTCAAATGCGGGAAACAACTGACCGCTGCGCTCGCAGACGCCGAGAAGTATCGGTTGATGGTAAGATAGTTAAAGTGTGTTATATAGTAGAGACAGTAAAGAAAATAATGACGTGTATGCCATAGCGCATGCGTGTACTTGTCTCAGATATCCCGGATTGGGAATGTTAATAAAGTTTTGTATTGTATTATTTTGCGGTCCACTATGGGGACCGTAGTGCAACCTTGTTATCTCAAACACTCAAGGGCCAAGAAAATAGTTCACGATAACGAGGTTCACCAGTCCATTCTATCCAATTCAAAGAAACACATATATATATATCTGTTCAACATAGAGGGGGACTCGAGATGATCGAGGTCGAGATAGCGCGGGTTCGATATAGCGAGGTCCAAATCCATTGTGTTCAAATCCAAGGAATATACTTATATGTTTGACATAGCGGGGGTTCCAGATGACCAAGGTTGAGATACTTAGACACGAAGCTAGTCTAATAATCTTTGTTTCCAAGGTTCGTCTACTTACTGGAATTGGTCGGTTTCGTGAGATGTCTTATATCTTTGATACTTTACTATGTCACCACCATTTTGAGCTGCTTTTGAGAGGAATCGATAAGGTAACAACTGCTATGATTAAATAAATAAAGAAATACTGGATTGTTAAATATTGAACATATAAACAAAATCCTGCATGCACATGATCTGATGATGATGATGATGATGATGATAGGAGTAATCGATGATGATGATGATGGCGTTCATCAAGAGAGTTGGCGTTAATGATGATAGTGAATTCGACAATAGTGGTCGTGATGATGATGATGATTGATGAATGATCATTGTCACTTGATTTGCTGGCAACACTTGACTCTATTTCCTTTACCAGGAAAACAAGCTGAAAGTTGCACTGCTGGAATATCTTAAGCGCTCTCACCCAAACGACTCAGAGAAGTACAAAATAGTTGCGATGCATTTCAGCATGTATCGAGAGTTAGCGGAGACTTGGAAAAACTCTGCCATGGAACAACTCAAAGGACTGAAGGACCAACAAATATGTAAGTAGAATGCGAACCCACGTCTCTTTAATATCTATTCTCAAGCACGAGAGTGAACAACCACTGACCAACATTAACGCAGGCATGGACGTAGGGCAAATACTGTCTGCGTTTATGTTGGTTATAGCGGTTGTTCGCTCTCATGCTCGATTTCTTGAGAAGCCTTTTTGCTTGTCATGGTTGATTGTATCATAAAAGTTGATAATTACACAAAGCAGTGGATGTTTGAATTGCATATCTTATGCAATTTTTGGCATAGAGCGAATCCACCCATTCAACAATAATTCTGTTTAGTATTATATTTGTACAATATTCCGCATTATTATTCAAATCTTGACCTGCGTTTAGTATAGCATCGATATCAACTCTTCATGATAAAGCGCCAGTTGAACTAGAAATCTATGTGTTTGGAGCAAACTCTAGCATGTTTTCGGAAACGGTGGAAAACTGACGGCACAGACTAAAATAGTCCCAAATAGGAAAAAAAATGTAGAAAAAAAGAAAAAGAGCAAACGTAGCTTTCCTGGGACATGGCGTTTTCTTCATAGAAAATCAACATTGCCT
This sequence comes from Actinostola sp. cb2023, assembly GCA_033675265.1. Taxonomy (NCBI): domain Eukaryota; kingdom Metazoa; phylum Cnidaria; class Anthozoa; order Actiniaria; family Actinostolidae; genus Actinostola; species Actinostola sp. cb2023. The sequence goes on along the minus strand of JAUJYZ010001082.1, from coordinate 658,363 downwards.
AATTTCAACGTTCCGTTCATGGAAAAAAACCAAATTTGAGAAAAGAGAAACAGAAACTAGCTCCCATGAAACGTTTATTCAGTGTACTGAATGTCATTGTTGTAGAGCTAGAGGTGAACATACACTGACTGTTCAAATTTTATTTAGCCGAAAATGTTCGGTCGACAGACCGGTTTTTAAAAACTGGAAATTTCTCCTAAAATAAAAATTGCTGGAACTTTTTAGTATTTTTCCCTAGAATAGGTCATCGAAAGGAATGATATGGTGAAAGAAAATTAAATTCGAATTTTTTGAGTTGAAGAATTAGTCTCGATCCTTACTGGCATCCACTCTCTTAATATCTATTCTCAAGCACGAGAGTGAACAACCACTGACCAACATTAACGCAGGCATGGACCTGCGTTTATGTTGGTTATAGCGGTTGTTCGCTCTCATGCTCGATTTCTTGAGAAGCCTTCCCCTCCCCTTTTCTTTCCTCGAAAGGAATGATATGGTGAAAGAAAATTAAATTCGAATTTTTTGAGTTGAAGAATTAGTCCCCTTTTGCTACGCCAGGTACACAGGCTACTTTATTATTTGTTTTCCTGGTTTTCAGCTGCAAAGCCAGAGTTACAGTCGAAGCTGACTTCAATTATGAACTCATTCAAGTACGCTACGGATTACTACACCAAGGTAAACAATCATGATCAATCGCACAATCACACCTAAATCGCACTCAAGTGACAAATCGTTTACACATGCGATATGAAGTTGCAGTTCGAGCGCGATAAAAATTGGACAAAAAATTGCCTTATTTTGTTCACGTTGCAGTTGGAAACAAAATGTGGCCTTTTTGACATTTTGTCCCATCGGCAAGATATCAATGGAAAACGGAAACGTTTGAAAATGTTCTTTGTGGCAGGAACTCAGAAAATGCAACACTCACGCGTAAGAGTAAAAATGTGCATCGTATAGATGAGATTTGATCGTAAAAAATCCCGGTTAAAAATAGACCTGCACTGCTTCGTCAACCTGATTAATAATAATCATGCTTTTGGTTTCTTTCTCCAACAATAGACACATATTTCGTTTTGCTAATAATGGCATTTCTCTCCAGGATGGCTGTTTCAAGCTCTCACAAATGTGTCTGAAGAACGCGAGGCTTGTACAACTGCAGATACATCTCCTGCCCTTAGGAATATGCATTATCAATCTAGACGAAAGAGGCCTGAAGAAATTTCTTTCCAAACACAGCCATTTCTTTGAGGTTAGGTTAGACTCATTGACATTGACATTTAAGTTATTGTTGATATATAGAGACATGCTCATTTACTTGGTGTTACTGTAGAAGTGTGAAAAGTGTACCAGAAGCTGTCCCCACAGATAAGCCGCACCCTGAGTTTGGCATCTCAAATTTTTGAAAAAAAGTTTTGAAACGAAATTTAAGAAATCAAAAGTCGAGTCAAATTATATTATTTTCTCCATCAGAAGTAAACTCTCACACATAGAATACTTATAAGTATTACCTATGATATAATCTCTGTTATACAACTGTAGGTAACCTCTAGCCCATCCAATCATCAGGATGGTTTGCTAATGTGTTACTTTATAACACTGTTTAATTCCAGGCACTTCTAGTTGTCGATGCATACAATAAGAAGGGTTCACACCTATGGATCAATGCCGTCTACAATCATGTAGTTGTCAGCGGCGATTTCAAATACTGGCAGGACCTAAAGTCTGTCATGATACCGCCCAGTGTGCTGTTTGTAGATGTGGCAACCAAGTAAGTATTAACATTTATAGCAAGACAAGCAAATGGGGGTAGACAGAGTGGGTGGGTGGGTGAACAGACAGACACATGTACATACATGGGCAGACAGTCACAGGGTGGGTACATTATGTAGGTGGGATGGACAGATGGGGAGATTGTCAGAAGAAGGGACAGCCAGTAAGCTGATGGTGAAGTGAAGGTTTGCTCAAACAGACACACAGTTACAGTTAGATAAGGGAATTAATAGACATAGTGGACTTTCTTGCACTTATACTGAAATTAGGTACCAAGATAGTATTCTATACAAACAGACGAAAAAATAAAACAGGAAGGGGCAAAACTATAAGTACAGACGGACACAGAAGTATAGCCAGAGATCATTGGACAGACAGACAGAAAGATGGACAACAGAGAGAGACAGATCCTTGGAGAGCTAGCCTGTATGGTGGCCCAAAGGGTGGGGATCAGAGCCAGAGACCACTGGACAAGCAGACAGACAAACAGACACATGTATCTTTAGACAATAGACCTTTTTACCAATACGGCGGCCATTTTGGATTCTATTGTTTTGGCTAAAACATTATGGGATGCTCAGGGTGCAAATGACCCAAAAACTGTAGAGAGTGGAGTCGCGTCAATATATTATTTTTCTATGTCACTCCAGCCATAGTGTTGTATGACTTAAAGTGCCTATGAAACGAAAATGTCGATCCTTGTTTATTGTACATTATTGTTGTTTGGTCTTTCTCTGAACATTTGCTGTATTTAAACCTCGATTTTGAGCGTGCGAACATTTTCTTTTCGCAGTTTGAAAATTATCATTTTTAACCAAAATGTGCGACAAGAGACTGGGCCCTTGACAATGGCTCGGTGACGTCATAAGTTGTGTATGCCTTTGTTTGCACAACTTATGACGTCACATTTCTATAGTTTGACCGAGCGGGAATTGTCGCACTTTGAAACCCAAAATGCCCAACTTCGTGCGCGAAATAAAAAATGTTCCTGAAGCTCAATTCACTTTTTATTAACGCCATGTAAACAAGCTAATAGTAAACTTTCGTAGTAGCAAATAAAAACGAAGTCTGTTTTTACGTTTCATAGGCACTTTAATATCTACGTGTTGTGTATTGTTGTATAATTTTGTACAAATTCATTGCTTCAAATTAGGTTTTCGTAGTTTTTCATGGCCAAATGGTTACTAGCTTGCACCCTGGGCATCCCATAATTTCTCCATAATTCAAGATGGCCGCCGTATCGGTAAAAAGGTCTATTAACAGATAGAACTTCAGTTCTGATTAATGTACATGTAGGTGCCATATCACCAGCTTTATAATTCATTTTATTTTGTAGATACAAAACTAGTGACCATCACTCCAACCAGGAGTCTCAAAACATGAAGAAACTTCTAACCTATTTACCAGAACAGCGAGTGAGATACAGAATAGCTACAGACCTTGGATTTAGAGACATATCATCAGCTATGTTAGAGGGAGAGGGCGGGGCATATCTTAGAGATATTTTGAATATTTGAGATATTATGTAAAAAAATGGCTTTTTACCAGGGTAGGGTAGGGCAGAATTAGATGTGTACTATGTACTTATTGACTAACTCAGTCATTGAGCATTTTATCATAATTATGACCTTGTAATGAGAAGGCTTTGCACTTTGAGAGCTTTGCTAGTTTTTTTGTGCTAGTCTTATAAAAATCCAAAAAAATCACAACTCGAAAATGAACAATTCATTTTAATCATACAATGTATCATAAAATTTGCATGGTTCTCAAAAGATTTGCAAACTTTAATCCCAAACCATGCATGTATGGTAGTATAGGGTAATGTCAAATGAGGCCTTTGCTGCTGTGCGTTGTGTGAAATGTCTAAGCTTTCACCATCTACGGTGTCGTCAGAGACTGAATGAAGATAAATATTCGTATTGCTAAGAGACATGTACGGTATGTATAGGTTTTTACAAGTAAACCGGGTATGTATAGGTTTTTACGGAGCAACGTCATATTTCTTGAGTGTGTGTGCATGGGCCCATACAGGTCATATGCAGGAGCCTATAAGTGTCATATATGATAATAATAATATGTATGTACAGGAATATATTTTTATATAATAATTTGGTGATATAATTATTGAAAATGATGAGAACAAATGAACGAGAATGATATATTATATAATATGAGGAATATCAATGGGTTTTAAAATATTAAAGATAGTTTACACTGAGCCCACATTGATATTAAAGATCATTATACAAATGAAGGCATAAGGACCATACATTGCATTTCTTATAAATCCCCTGGTCAACTGGTCGGGGTCAAAATCCAGGACGGGAGCGAGGATGGCGGGAGATTGAACGTGAGGATGACAGCGCACGCACTGACGAATAATGTTCAAAACGACAGTTGACTGCAATCTACGATGGCACGTACTTCACCTGTTTTCACGTCGTAGATTGCCGTCAAGGACGTCAACTGTCGTTTTGAACATTATTCGTCAGTGCACGTGCTGTCGTCCTCACGTTCAATCTCCCGTCGTCCTCGCTGCCGTCCTGGATCTTAAGGTCCCTAATATTGTCTCCCAAGGGGCGGTTGGTGCAGCCTCTACCCCTCCCTCCATCAGTGCTCCATTGTATGGTATTTACAGCAGTACTGAGCTACACGGATCGGAGGGAGGTCGAAACAAGAATGTGGGGTAGATTGAACCGAGCACCTCTCACTTAGAAGGCAGCTCACTAACCAACTAACAATCAAACTGCTACTAACGGCCACCTCCCCTCAAAAGCCACCTCTACACAACAGCCAGGGTTTCTTGTCCTGGCCACCAGCAAACCCATCTTTAATTTTGTCCTGATGTAGCTTTGTGGAGAGGTTCAAATGTAGTTCATGAAAATTGTGATGAAATTGGGTTTCCTGTGTTATGAAGAGGGAAATGGGGAGAAGAGAAAAACATTGGGACTGGGATTCCTGTGTTCTAAAGGAGGAGAGAAAGGAGGACTGGAACGAAAGGATAGGAAGGACACAGGAAACGAGTCGGGGGTTATAATACGTATTCCATATATGGTATGAGCGTATAGCGGCCCCTTACAAGCGAATAGAAGCACTTAACAAGCAAATGGCGACTAATTTTTTTATTTCCTAGGATTGGACTTAGAATTTTTTTTCATCCAATTATTAAAAACTTCTTAACCTTTAAAACTTTATATCAAATCTGAAACTCGAATCATCAAATGAATCACTTTATAGTCTACCCCATCCCTAAACCTCCGCTTTAATGCACTTGCATGACCACGACGGATTACGCTGCCAAACTCTGCATTTTTTCTAGCTTTTGAAAATATTTTGCATTGCAAATACCTATTAACCAAATTGGGGCCACTATACGCTTGTTAGGGGCCGCTATTCGCTTGCATGCTTTTACCATATATGGAATATGTATTACAACCCCATCTGCAGGAAACCCTCCTTTATAAAACAGGAATCTCAAGCCTGTGGAGGAGGCTAGATTTATGCTTAGATTTTACAACTTCCATGAAAAGCTTTTGGAGAAAAGATAAAGTAGAGACAGGCAGAACCAACATGTTAGATTTTTTTTTTTTATTTAGGCAAATTTGAATTTATATTGTACAAGTATAAATCTTTCAAGAGATTACATTGTAAAAGTCTAATATTTAATGAGTAATGTGTTTAATAGACTGGCAATACAAAAGGTGTGATATGGTCTAGTGCATCAGAATTGACAGGCCTGGGTTCAATTTACAATGACACTTTTTGTTCTGTTCTTAGGTACATTTAAGATGTGACTTACCAAAGAATAGGGTTTTAAGTCATGTCTTACCTAAGAACAGAACAAAAAGTGTCATTTATACGAATGGTTCACGTCTTGTTTAAGCCCCTATTGTGTCCTTGGGCAAGACACTTTACTTTCACATTGCCTCACTCCACCCGTGATTGACTAGCTCCAGGGGGAGTAGCAGTTCTCCTAGTCGCTTCATGCTACAGAGGTCAGCACTGGCCAGTTGGTCCTGTAATGACCTTACTACGAATTGCTTGACATGCATTTCTTAAAACAAAACTGGTGGTATAGTCTATTATAATTATTATGGTTAAATATCAACATAAATCCAGTTCCAAGAATAATCTTAGAAAGGTTCTAAAGGTACAGGCACACACTGCAACATTGCCTGCAATATTGCTGGCAATGAAATGTTGCACAACTATTGCACTTCAATAACCTTGGCTACAACACAAGTCGCTACAGAGGTGGACATGCTGCACAGCAAGAGAGTCGTTTTCGTATGAGTGGGAAACCTACGGTACGGAGTTACGGTTACGGTACGGAATCGATCACATTGTATTCAACCAATCACAGCGCGCGAAATCATTTCTCAACCAATCAGAATGATTGGATATCGCACGATGATGGCGCGATACGGTCACTGCACGGTACGAACCGTACCGTAACTACTTCCCACTCATACGAAAACGACTCTATTGCCAGCAGTACTGTGTGCAATGTTGAGTGAGGTGCGGTATTGCGGAAAAATTATGCAAGCTCGGTCAATTTATTAGAAAATGACGAACGAAGTTGTGTCAATTTCCTTAATTTGCATAGTCTTTCTGCAATCCTGTACCTTAGTGGCAATATTGCACCGTGTATCTGTATCTTAATACTACTGATACATCTACATGTATGTGTATATTAAATAGAGTAAAAAGCCAAGTACAGTAAGTGTCTGAAATTGACTAAAATAGACCTTTATTTCCAAGGTGGGAATTACAGTACATTACCCTGCAAGGAGACCCCTATCCCACTCTTCTCGCTCTGGGTCGTCAAGGTAAACAGACCTTTTGCTTCTCCCCTCGTCTCCCAGTGGAGCAGAAAAGAATCTCTGTAGGGTAGGATTCCACAAGACCAATACTACATGTAACTTGACCAGATACACCACCTCATACCAGTGTCCAGCGATTGGAATGAGTCAGACTGGTGTGGGCCTCGAACCAGCCTTGTGTACATGTATGTAAGCATAAGAAAGGACTGTTATGGACACTGGTATGAAGTCATACTGGACTGAGTTTGTACTGGTCTTGTACCTGACCTATCAGGACCGTAGCCGCCAGTTTTTGAGTGGTCCAGTCAGTTTTTGAGTGGTCTGGTTTTCAAACTTTGTTTGCCATAAAAAATATCCGAAAAATTAAAAATGTAAATAAATTGAAACTGTTTTATTCAAAAAGTGGTCCGGTTGAAACTGGACCAACCGTTCTGGCGACTACGCCCCTGCCTATGCATGTATCATTAACCATTCACGACATAAATGATTAATGTACATGTAAAATAATTGAATTGAGTAACCCTACTTAGATCAGAGATGATGAAGTCTGACCTTTGATTGTGCTATTTCCACTTCATTCCAGTTTGTTTCTTCCATTCATTTTACATTATCAAAAGATTTCATACATGTACTTCAATGATACATTTGTTTACATCTATTTCAATAAAAGTTGTCAAGAACATCAGTCCATAGGCGACAGGTACATGTACATGTATGTATATACATGTACACCGTTCCAAGACCAAACTGCATTATGGTAACACTTGGATAGCTAAAAAGGTATAAAAGCCTGTATGATATTGTGCCTATTTTCAATTTCAACAGGCCAAGACAAATTTTGAATCAAATTTTATGAAATATTTCTGGCAGACATGCCATTCAAGCTGTTACCATAATGCAGTTCGTTCTTGGAATGACTGATGTTCTCAACAACCTTTTTTGAAATAGGTGTATACTGCATGTACCCTTGGATAAACACTGTCCAGTTGACATTCACGAAAGGTAAGACCAAAAGGGATTCTGAGAAATTGACATTTTCAAATAACAGTGTAAAAAAAACTTCCTGTCCAGAATCTCAGTTGAATAGTTCTTGGATTTTGAAAACCACAAGAATATTTATTTCATCTGCATGTAACATGGCACCTCTGGTGTTTTCCCATGCATCCTTGCGGTCTTACCTTGTGTGAGTTATGATATGCAAGCTGGCAATGCAATTAGATATCTACACGTACATGTACAGTAGAATCAAATTCATGCATGTTTGCATCAATTTGAAGCGATCGGTCAAGGAGTTTAAAAAACATTGTGGCTTTGGTTTTTGTCAAATGGAACTGTCCCAAGGCCTACACGAGCTCACATGGCATATGTACACGTACAAGTATATCCTTAACTTATTAACTTTACAAGAGGAATGTTTTTAGTCTCTATGCAAGCATTACACACCCACTCGGCACTTCCTGAATTGGTAAGCAAGTTGTACGCTGCAATTGTGAGGCCAGTGCATACTCTGTGGTACCACTTTCCACAACCAGTTTCGCAAAGAATAGCGTCGTCATTGTCATCGACTTCTTTCTGACAGATTCCACAGGGGTAGACTGGTTCTGCTGGAGCAGCACCATTATCTGGGCCTTGTAACTGACAAAGTAAAATATTAGTATTCCTTGTGGCAAAACCATGATACTTGACATCCATATACCGTACCCTTTATATATCATAATAATTAATAATAATTTCTATTGCACACTCTTCAAATATCCAACATATCACAGGGGAGTACCCCCCCCCCCCCCCCCCCCCCCCCCCCCCCTGGGATATACATACCATTTGTCCTTGATAGCGGTTTTGATTTAACACTGGTGGTAAATGCGGCATATTAGTCATCGCTGGCATGTGTATGGAACTAGGGGTACTGTTCATGTGGTAGTTGATCTTCTCTGCAGGACTTGCTAGATCGGATGAACTTGAAGATGATTCTTTTCGTTGAAGTTTTAAAGGGCTCTCGGGTGCTGAACCAACACCTTCGTCTTCTGCTGCATCTAGGTCCTCCATAGTAGCTGCATCTGACACGCAAATTAGAGTACATTTACTGTTTCATATGACTTTGAAAACCACAGCACACATCACGCTTGTGTCATGGCTTGGATTCATTTGAAATTCAAAAACATTACGGCCTGTGGTGTTAGTTTTTTACAGTTATACGAAATCTGCTCTAAAATATCTGTGAATGAGAGCAGTGCTTTCAAACTATGGCTATGCTTTTCTCTCTTCTTCTCAGCTCCGTGCAATTATAATAAATAATAATAATAATAATAATAATAAAGGTTTAATCACAGTATATCTACATAGTAGCTTTACATCTGTGAACTTATTTGCATGTATACATGTGAAAGTGCATTTCAATGGATACGTAAGGTAAAAGTTTTACGTTCAATGATAGGAATTTGTTTGCGTTTTTTCAGGTGATACTTAAATCATACTGAAGGTAAAGTAATGATTTAAAAAAACATTCATTAACAGATAGATAGATAAACACCTTTATTTAAAATAAAATAATAACAGCAGGGTAGTCCAGTCAGTGGCTTAACAACCTTAAAGTGACTTAACAGTGGCTTAACAAGCTTAAATCATGTACAAATTATGGGATTTATACTGTGAGCCAAAATATCAACGCGAACATACAACTTACTGTTAATTGTTAAAATTGTGTGACAGAAATGTACATGTACAAGATGTCAGTTTTTCATAGGAGTGAAGCAGTTTCAATATGTCATATTTTTAGACTAATGTGAGCAATTCAGATAATTAAACCCCTTAAATTGGTGTATTCAATTTAAATTGTCGAGTAGTTTATAATTAAATTATTAAGAGTATAGCTGAAAGCACAACCGAAAACAAATCCATTAACAAACATCAAAGTTCAGCGAATAAGATGACTTTTATCGACTCCTTCTAGAATCACTACTGGTAAAATTATATTACGAGTGAAAGCAAATTCTGTGTTGATCACAAAACTACAACAATCTGTTCGCATTTTGAGGTATTAATGATGTAAAGAGTAACTTTACGCTTATAAATATTGACCAGCACTTTTCAGTACAGGTTATTTGTGTAGTGTCACGAACTTACAGAACTTAACGATTCAAAAGTGACCAAAAATGACAGTTGGGACAGGATTGAATTTCATGATTAGATTTCAACTGTATCCTACCACGTAGTTTAGCTGGAACTTTCCTCTCTCTCGGCATTTCTTCAAGACATCAAGAGAAAAAACATTTGGTCAAAATTCACATTTGATTCCCAAACGACGCCAAAATCTAAGATGGCGGATATTTTCTTTTGTAATGCTGCCGCTGAAGTATATCGCAGGCTCTGAAAGATTTGAATACTAAATTTATTTGAATGAAAGAAAAGAAAATGAGAGAAGAAAGAGAAGAAAAACAACGAACTATTCCGAAAAGTTTCAATGAAAGAATGCGAGTAATGTCGTTTTAAAGTTCACACTTGTCATTAGAAGTAGCACTTTAGTTTTTTTAGGACAGCTTGATATTGTTGTTGCTGGGATACCTGTGTCGCACCCAGAAACATGGCGGGTTTTGGCGGGAGCTTCATTCACAAAGGAAAAGAACTTCAAATTTCAAGATTATCGACAGGTAAAATGTTGTACGAAGAAGAAGTTTTGTTTCTATATTGTTTTTTATCATCAAATAACTGCGAATTTGAGGTATTTTGAGTGAACTATGCGAAATGTTTTCGCGACACGTTGCGGCTCGTAAATTCGTACCCTGCTGTTCAGGTACAATAATGATACAATATGATATGATACAAGCAATCCATTCAATAGTTTTGAATTATCGACTGGTAACTATAAATTATGGTGGATTGGAAAGGGTGTCACCAAAACTGCAAAAAGATTGTATTCAAAATTCAGGTGGATACTGTGTGCGAGATGGCTTTTTTTCTTGTATCCTTCCCTTCCCTAAACCCCTCCCCTCCCTAAACCCATCCCCATCCAAGTTACACATGATGTGCGAAAACTAGTAATGTTACAGGTGCCGGTGTTGTTGGCGTGTGGATGCTTGAGGGGAGGGGTGAGTAGGCAGGCTACTAGGGGAGGGTACCAAGGGGTTAGGCACATTGTGTAAAGATCTAGCAAATGATCACATTGACAAACTACTTTATGGAATGGACGTTGGAGTTGGAACTGTGGAGAGTTTTCCTTGACAGCTTGAGAACGAGCACTGTACACACCTGTATTTATTTGTTAAAAATCCAAACTCCATGTAATTTTATGATATATGATTTTTTAAGAGTAATGATAGCAACATTTAATCATTGCTATATATTTATTTATATTACATTTATTATATAAATGTTATGACATATATAGTATTGCTGGTTTGCAACCAATTAATCCAAAGATGCAGCGGCCATGTTGCATGTGGTACAACAAAGGGGTGTCGAATGGTCAAGGCGAGACTTATATTAATTAAAGCGAGACCCCAAGACAAGGCATTTTTTTGCGAGTCTGAGATACTTTTTCACCGATTTCCTTTGTTTTCAAAATTCGAGACTCTGTCAGACAGCTTTTTGTGTAAAAACTAGACTTCGAGACCCACGGAATTTGATTTAAATTTTGCGAGACTTTTTGCGGGACCATTCGACACCCATAAACTCGAGAAGCTGGTGAGAAATGCTTCGTTATCAGGATCCAACATGGCCGCAATGATGTCATGTGCAAACCAGCAACAAAGAGAGAAGGCTTATCAAGTGAAGTATAGCTAGGTTATCATTATTTGAAGTAAGTAGTCAGGCAGTTTGTCATATTGAAGTATTTTTGATACATCTGGACTATATTCTGTTGTGAAAATTAGTCTTTACACTACACATTTATTTCTACTCTTGTGAGGAATTGTTTACATCGGCTGAATTAAATTACAACTTTTCAATAGAAATTAAACTCCCTTCTTGATAGCACATGAAGGGCAGTGTTTGCCATGCAGTCGCCTGAAGGTGAATAATGAAATTCATTGGACTGTTGATTAAAACCAAGCAATAATACACTAATATTACTCATCTTAATCAGGGTTGTTAGGATTTTGAATCTAAAGATATATAAATTTAATAGTATGTAAAATGTGGGGAAAAAAGCAGAGCTGAGAGACGAGAGAAGAATAGGAAGAATAATAAAGAAACGAAGAAAAGATATTGAAAACATGAACTCAAATTTAGAAATTGTTACAAGATTCTTGTGGTTTTTGTCTTGTCTTCTTTTTCTTCTAAATACGAGCACTCCTAGCCTTCTATAGAGAATATTATTTGCTCAGTGCAGTTCTCAGTTGAGAGCAGACTGAGGGTGGTCACTGCCAGAGGTTTCTGCATGTACTGTAAGTTCATATTATCTTATGATGAGATTTTGTATGCGTGCATCTTTTTTTACTGGTTTTCCTGTGGTGGAGCACGCGCAATACGTAAAATAATGAGCTTCTGTTTTACGGAAGGAAAACGCGGGCGTTTACGTTCAATCGCGCGCTTGCGTTCAACGTTGAACGTAAACGCAAGGAGAGACGCACGATTCCCTATGTAAAAAAAAAACCCCAGGGAGCCCAATTATAGAATGCGCTCCACCACAGGAAACCCATCCAAAGTAGACGCGCGCATACAAATATCTTTTTAAATTAGCCTCGGAAGAAATGTTTGGGCTGCCTGTGTAATAACTAGACATGCAACTTTTCTTATAATAAGATTGTGATTCATTCGGGAAAATGAACCTACTCAACATCCCGCAAGTCTATTGCAGTCTGTGCCCCTAAACATGATATCGATTTTATGCGCGGCGTCCGATAAGGTATTGATTGCAATCTTTTTTATCCTGCATCCGATGGGTTACCGAACGAGAGCACTGAATACGTTATCGAAAGGAATCTCATTCGTTCTGCGTCCGATACTGTATTAGCCATCAAAACGCCTTTTCTCCCTGCTGCCGATGTGTTATCGATCGAAGTGGCTGTACTTCCGATATCCTATCGATCAAAATACCAGAATATTGTCGTAATGACGTGTTACTTTGGCAACCAGTCAAACAGGTTATCCATTGGCGCTTCTGCAAATACTACAATAGAGTGTACAAATACAGACACGCCTATCGTCAGCTTAAATATGTTGTTCAGAACTTTCGACGCAAACCTCCACTCGTCCCTCAACAGAGCTTCAATGATTTCGTTGTGATGTTGAGTAACGAGAAACTTTTCAAATCTCTTAGACGACGCGTGGTTGATGCTTTTGCCAGGCAGGTTCTTAGTGGATGATGTGACCGTTGAGCTTATAGTGTCGCCATTTTGGTTCCACGTGACCTCGTTGTATTTGGGTGGCAGACAGGCAACACTATCGCACAGGAGATGCGCCTTTTTGAATTTCGATTCCATGGTCTCTCTATTTTCTTGCAGCTGCTTCCATTCGCCTTGAAGCCTCACGAGCCAGGCTCCCCAGTTGCACAGCAGTCTCTTGATCCACGTGGGCAGCGGTCTACCTTTGTTGTGGTAGAGCTTCAGCACCATACACGTGAACACGAGTGACAGGAACACGTTGAACATCGTAAGTCCGTAGTATCTAACAATAAGGGGGATTTCCTCGTTGGGCGGTAGCGTATCGGACAGCATCAACTGAATAATGCTTAGCGATAGCAGAACGGTTATGCCGACACCCATTCTCTCCCCAGACTCCGACGGTAAGTAAAAACCGAGTAAAGTTAGCGCCAGCATGATGAGGCAAGGCGTAAAGCAGTTAATGAGATAGTATAAGGACCGTCTACGGATGTTGATGTGATATAACACATAGACATAGGAATTTGGACAACATCGAAACATCGTCTCGTGTCTCTCAGCAGGCATGCTCTGTAGTATCCATTCACCGTTGAGAATGAACGAACCCAAGTCACCGTTTCCCACATTGGTTAGATTGACATCGAAGATGTCGTAAGACCACGAACCCAACTTTAGTACGCATGTCTGGTGAAAAAAGTGAAACAAGACGCTCTATAAGCGTTCACTCAGTGGGCTTCAGCAATGAGCAATGAGCCTTCGGTTTCCTCAGCGGCACAAAGCGCATGCGCCTTGGTACCTACAGGGCCGTACATAACCCAAAATTCAGTACGTATTTAACAGCAAAAAAATAACTAAAAATAGTACAGTTTTCAGTACTTTTTGGTATCTTTTTCACCTCGCTAGGGGGGGGGGGGCTAGGGGGTTGTGTACGGCCTTGACCTAGTTGGCGATTTGTGGCGATAAGATAAAGAAAGCCCATTTTTCAACTCGGCGAGCCGCAGGCAGCGTTTGCGTTTGCACTAAAACGATGGAAAACGCTGTTTGTTTACACCGAGAACACCAGTCGTGACGTCATCGTTTTCTAAAGCCTCCGTTTTCGCCGTCCACACTAATACGATAGGGCTGCGTTTCCAAATGCCTCCACCCTGGAGAGCGTTTTCGAATGTATGTGTGCGTTTTCTATGAAAACGTTTGCGATCGTTTTAGCGTACACGCAAGGCCATAACGCATCGTTATGTATGCGTTTTCAAACGAAAACGCATTGGTGTGGGTGGGGCCTGGGCGAGAGTCAATTACCTGGTCATCGAATGGGAAGTTTCTGACGTTCATCCTACACGAGCTCTTGTAGATCGTGGGGAAAAATCTTGCTATAGAGCCGTCAGACGATATGGACAAACTGTGGCGTGTTTCTTTCTGCATTTTGTAATCATCTCTTGCACTAGGAAAAGTAAGCAAAGAAAACAGTAGGAAAGACGTTAAAGTCTGTGGATATCACTTCACGTTGAAGTGAATATTGGGTTGGTTCAGTGTTACGTCATTTGAGCGGCTTCACATTACTGAGTTATAGAGATTTTAAATCATGATATCCTAATTTGGTAACGTAAAAGGAGGGAAGCGCTTTTAACCCGGGGGGGGGGGGGGGGGGGGGGGGGGGGGGGGGGGGGGGGGGGGGGTGGGGGAGGGGGGGTACTCCCTTTGTCCAAGTGGTAGGGGTGATCGGCGGTCGGTTTTGAAAACGACCCCTAATAGGTACGCATAAATTAAAAGAGCTGTTGAAGCCATGTTCATTTCGACCCCTAAAAGGTACGACCATATATGACCATATATGGCGAAACGGTGATTGTGTTGATACCGTTTAATCAGTGACTGGACAACATATTTCTTCTGTTCTTTAATGTTTGTTCAATAAAGAAAATAAATAATAATTGACCCTAAAAGGTACGGAGTGATGTTACGTAACTGACCTTTGAGTCGGAACCCTAAATGGTACACACAGGAACTATTTTCAACCCTAAAAGGACTAAGAAACGTTTTCACTGTGGTGTTTTTGAATAACGATGCCTCCCCTGACGTCACTTCATTTACATTTTGAGATTTCAAACAGATGCAAAGCCCCAAATCACAAAGTATCAAATCCTGCAACTATGTGGTGACGTGTATCTCATATCTACACGTACTTGTTGTATAGAGTGATGTCAGGCAGCCATATTCGTGATGCCTCGGTCACAATTGTAGTAACATCATCGTATTCCGAGGCATTCCATGTTAACCTCGAGTCCTCCCAGTACTAGAGATCAAAGAGTTCATTACAAGAAGATATATAATAAATAATCGCTTTGCAGGCATATACCTAATCCCGCTCCCCATACCCACAGGCCAAAAACAGACCCCACAAATCAGGTGCCTATTTTGTACGTGAAATTGCTAAAGCTATTAAAGATTAATCAACTGTTCCCCCCCCCCCCCCCCCCCCCCCCCCCCCCCCCTAAAAAAAAGAGGACTTCCAAACCCCCTCCTCCCTTCAAAACAAGAATGCGCCAGAATATTTCACTACCCGAAAATGTCTGTCGCACGTCCCGGGACAGAGTCTATCGATGATGTTTGAATCTCCATTTGAACATTAGTTGCGCAGGGTTCCCACTGACCTTGAAAAGTCAGGGAATTCTGATTTTTTTTCAAGATCAGGGAATTGTCAGGGAATTTTGATTTTGGTCAGGGAATTTTGTAATTTACCCAAAGGTCAGTGAAAAGTCAGGGAATTTCTGTCAGCCTTCACAAAACCATTTTGAATTCGGTGATAATTATGTAGCATAATGGGTAACTTTTATACGGATCGTGATCAATCATGATGATGAAATCTCAAAAAAAGTTTAAAAGATACATACAGTATATTGCATTAAAAAGACTATAGTAAGTCGCACTGCAGGATATCATAGTAAAACAAGTGTACAGTGTGGTCAGTGAAAAATGGTTTTTGGTCAGGGAAAAGTCAGGGAAAAGTCAGAGAATTTTATTTTTCCGGATGAGTGGGAACCCTGTTGCGGACACTTGCTGTGTTCTCGGCGGTGCCCTTGCCTGGTAGATATACTACTTACCTGACGAACCCATATTACAGACTTCATCGTCTGAGCTCTTTTATTCTGTAATACAACCGCAATAATAGTTTTGATTATTTTGTTACAGAAACGTTAAGTCAATCTGAGGTGGCCTGGGATCTACTGACGTGATGATGTTCCCAAGCCCATGCCACACAGAGTAAGTCAGCTGGCTTTAATCTGAGATTGACGTCACAACATGTCGGCCTAATTACGTCACGACATGGTGGGATAAGCGTGGTAACATGTATACAGCTAATTCAGAAAACGTTGTCGGTGATCAACTCAGCCAACGCGACTAGACCGAAAAGGAGTATGGGTAACAACAGGAGCTCCTGGTAACAATCAATGAATCTATGTGAAAACACTATCAAAAAGGAATGTCTCTCACGGAATATGAATCATATCTGCTTCTGTTTCCTTGTTTTAAAACGCGTAGGCATACATTTACAGATTCACTTGCCATTGTCACCAAATACGAAAAGCATGCAAGTGAATTATCATATCTATACCCATAATCCCTTTCGGTCTAGTTGCGTAGGCTTGAAGTCGATCGCCGACAACGTTTTCTGAATTAGCTGTATGACGTCACAACATGTCGGCCTAATTACGTCACGACATGGTGGGATAAGCGTGGTAACTGTATATGACGTCACAACACGGCGGCATAAATCGTTCAGGGTGTAGATGACGTCACAACATGGTGGGATAAGCGCGGTAACAATGTAGATGACGTCACAATATGTCGGCATAATTACGTCATGACATGGTGGGATAAGCGCGGTAACAGTGTAGATGACGTCACAATATGTCGGCATAAGTCGTTCAGGGTGTAGATGACGTCACAAGATAATAATAATAATAATAAGTGGGATGAGCGTGCTAATGGTGTAGATGACGACACATTCCGCCGGTCAAGATACAGTAGTAGATGAATTATGCATGGCAGCTGCGACACGGATTTTCTTAATAAAACATTCAATTATGAGATGACGTCATGAGATGGCCGATAATTTTCTTAACTTTCATATATTGTTTTACATTAGTTTCTTACCACATCGATGATCTGGTTTAATGCCAAGTCAAGTCGAACTCGGACGCCTTGTTCTAAGGATTCTTTTGGTAATACGTCTCGATTGTACGTCCTGAATAGACGTTCTTCTAATTGTTGGACTATGTCAGATTGGCCATTGTTTTCTGTATAGAGAAGATCAAGTAAGTTAATAGAACTAAATATTAAGGGCCATAGGGAGCTACTTACTTACTAAACTATATTTATCTATTATTATTATTATCATTATTCATGATGATGATGATGATGATGATTATTATTATTATTAGTATGATTATTATTATTATTATTACTATTATTATTATTAAATTTTTATTATTATTACTATTATTATTATTTAATTATTATTATTATTATTACTTTATTATTATTATGAAACATTGCAATTAACAAAACGCATGTTCTCGATGACTAATACATCAGTTCCCCTAAACACGTCTCGTCTCGAAGCCACAGATATTTGCATAATTAATTAGCAATTCGTCCAATCATATGACGAAATCCATCACGTGCATGTACCTTTATACCCGGTAATGCACTGCTTATTAGTATTCTTTGTATAAAGAATACTAATGAGGATTAAACTTGGTGTCGTATCATTGACCTCTCAGTTCCCTGTACGGGACGACATATATGTTGTCCGGAAAGATTGCTCCTTGGTCACACTTTCGGACCGTCGTTCAAATGTGGGATCTTTTTGAGAGTATTAGTAGTATCGGTGCGCATGTGTGAGGCGTTAGAAGCAACACGATACTGCTATGTTTGTGTTTTCCTTGCTGTTTTCTTACTGAAATCATCCGAAAATGTATTACTTTGGAATATCGTTTTTGAAGCTGTCCAATAAACTCGCAGATCGTGTTTTATCGGGTCTAAAACCACTCGACGAACTCCTGCTCGTTTATTAACATATAACGATCGTGAACTAATTACGACCATCTGCTTCACTGCGCCTTAAATGTTTCTGCGCCATATTCACGCATTGACTCCTGCTACAGACGCCTCGGCAATACGGACACTTGTTGTAATAATAATTTGTTCCCCTGCTGATGTCTGTATCAACGACGAACAGTCTTATTTATATTACATTAGTCGACCTTAATTTTATTATTTGGCATGTTTTTAATTTCTGTTTCGATGGGAAACTTTGCTTAATAATATAATGACACCATACGAAGGTAAAAGTGCAAAATTGCACATAAAAATTGTTGTGAAATCGGAACTAAAATCATGTACAATTAGAGTGTTTTTCAATATATAGATGTCAATAAAACCATCGGTTCTCAATCGCTGTGGGTTCCTTTGTTACGGGTAGATTGTTGACAAAACATATCATGGCAGAACCCGCTCATACATGTAAATATATCCCATTGCAAATCGTGGTATTCGTTTTACTTCTGACTGTGAAATTGGTGTTATGAGGTTATAAGCTTCAATTATTCTGGCCAATTGGGCAACTCAGTTCTTAGCTTATGTACTTTTCATTTTCACTGATTGAATTCCTAGTTTTCGTTGTTTATATTCAGACTATTGTAGACAATCAGTCTAGTGTTTCTGTTTCATAAAAACAAAATATTCCAACGTTCGTGGAACGATAAAAACAATTCGTAGGCTGACACTTTTTCGGGGAATTCCACAAATGTCGAATGGTGTTCCAAACTGCGTTCAACGCGCTTTTTGGGGGAACTCCACAAAATCAACAAACTCATCGTAATCAAGTTAAAATTCATCCTGTTGTCTGCGGGAAATGTTGTTTTGAATGCTTGGTGAGTTGGGCTTTGTATATTTTTGAGCATTAATTCTGTTCATTAAATATAATCGTAAAAATGCACAGACAATTTATCGTTTTTCATCATGAAAGACTTTGTAGGAGGTCTTCATCGATGGTTTCGGCATTTCTTTGACTGATAACAATCCCAAACGCTACTTTCTTGGCGACAAAGCCGGCTGGTAATGGGACTTCTGCATATCGTTGGTATTTTTATATGTTTTCTAATTGAAATGATGAACACAATTTAGTTTTGCGCTTAAATTTAGTTGAAGTGTTAAGTTTGTGTTTATTGCTGGGAAGAAAAGCAGGAGTGAATATGTGTATACGTGTGTGAGACACCTATATAGTTCTTGTCGTTAATTCGCGTTGAATAATTGAAATGAATCGGTGAGTATTCTTCGGTGGATGCAGATTTAGTTCCAATACAACCCTCCATTCTATGATGTAGATTATGTTTCTGGCTTTGTGGTCGATAGCGTGAAAAGCAACTACTCTTAGAATCGTCAAGTAAGGTTTTCCAACTAAGCTTCTTCTCGAATAGTGTTTGTGCCCGCAACATAGTGAAAATCGCCTTACAACACACACTTACATACAGCAATATACCACATCACAAGCGAAATACATGTACAAGAAGAACATAAGATCACAATGCATATCTAAAGATTTTTACCTACTGCTAAGGATCCTAGGGATAACAATAGACCAGCTAAAAGTGAGCCAGTCTTGAGACAGCCAGGTAATGGCTTCATCGTCCTTTGAGCTGTGAGAGTTAATGAATCACAGACTTCCTATCATGACATCCATTTGAACTTTTTTATCCTGGCATTTTTCCTTGCCTTCTTTGAAACACCAGAGCAACTCCAGAAGAGTCCTGCACTAAACGGTAGTGGATTGTGACTGCTTAGAATGTACTTTTGATCGAACCTAAGAGTACTGAAGTACGCGTTGTTCGTGTATATCTTTCTTGTCTAAGGAAGCCGTTACAAGGTCCACGGCAGGTGTTACGGCAGGATTTGATGCCAAAAGCGCCTGATTAGTCAAATGATTAAAAGCACCGCAGTAGGTCGTTTTTCCCGCCAAAATATCCCCAAGTCAAAAATACTCTTCTCGTCGACTGGCTGTAAGAGATTTCGTTCAGTTGTAGAACGGCTTATCGTGATCTGGTCTCAGGTCTGACTTGTGTCTTTGAATGACAAGATATTGTTATGATTCATTGTTATTTAATGCCTTTGATGAGGGGGTCAGTCATTGGTTGGTGCATTAATCGGTTTCAGATTAACATTGCAATACCTTACAGATTCGGTACGAGAAAGACCTGGTGGTAACACTTTAAAAAAATTGTCAGTTGTACCGTTGTATTGTTTTTCTTGATTAAGAATGATGGTTTGACCTTGGGCTAACCAACTTAGTTATCTACCATCAATACACTGAATAGTGTACTGGGCGAACACTGATAAAAGATAAACTTGGTATCTTCGCTAATTTTTAGCAATTAAGCTGACTAATTTTCTTTTATCAACAACAAAAGCCCTGTCAAGTGGGATTAAGGTATTGATACCAAGTGGTGTGGATTTGTTTCGAGTGGAGGTCTTATTGTAGAATACGACTGTTTGTGGCAGAAAAATGCAACATTGAAATGGCTTTTCTTTTCCAGTTTGACCTGGATAACTCTGGAATTGCTTCTCTGTCGTTCTGCACTGAAATAGCTTCCAAAGGACCTCTAAGCTTCTGTAATTGAGCTTTTAAAAGCAACAAGCAAACGCAGATCTCACAGTAGTTAAATAATAACAATTATAAATGGTTTGCCGTTAATTCTATTACAATGTATTGGTTTAGGTTTTCCGACTTACATTTCACAGGTTTTCTGATTTACATATCACAGGTTTTCTGACTTACATTTCACAGGTTTTCTGACTTACATATCACAGGTTTTCCGACTTACATTTCACAGGTTTTCTGACTTACATTTCACAGGTTTTCCGACTTACATTTCACAGGTTTTCCGACTTACATTTCACAGGTTTTCCGACTTACATTTCACAGGTTTTCTGACTTACATTTCACAGGTTTTCTGACTTACATTTCACAGGTTTTCCGACTTACATTTAACAGGTTTTCTGACTTACATTTAACAGGGTTTTTTTCAAAAGAAAATTTAGGGTTTTCTGAACATAAATTCGTTTGTTCTTCGTTCCCACGCGATATCTCAATTAATAACCTTTTTTCGCTTATGCTTCTTTCTTTAAAAAAAAGAAAAGAGTTCATAGTTCCATAAGGTCTGATTTTGTTTTTCAAGAAAAAGGTTGAATTTTGAAGGTCAGATCCAATGTCTTATCTTAATTCTTGTAATGAATAGATACATTGCGGTATTATTGTGGTTCACTCCTGACGTTGATCCACTGGAAGCAATTTCACGGGGAATCCTTTCAGCAAGAAACCTTGATATGTTGGAATTCTTTTGGAGTATATATTTTCACTAGGCAACTGTTACTGATGAGATCACTGATTGTAGGTGGCCCTACAATTCCCTGTGACCTATGTCAGGTGGCCCTATAATTCCCTGGGACCTATGTATCAGGTGGCCCTACAATTCCCTGGGACCTATGTCAGGTGGCCCTATAATTCCCTGGGACCTATGTCAGGTGGCCCTACAATTCCCTGGGACCTATGTCAGGTGGCCCTATAATTCCCTGGGACCTATGCCAGGGAATTGTAGGGCCACCCTGACATAGGTCCCAGGGAATTGTAGGGCCACCTGACATAGGTCCCAGGGAATTATAGGGCCTCCTGACATAGGTCCCAGGGAATTATAGGGCCACCTGATACATAGGTCCCAGGGAATTGTAGGGCCACCTGATACATAGGTCCCAGGGAATTATAGGGCCACCTGACACCTATGTCAGGTGGCCCTATAATTCCCTGGGACCTAAGTAAGGTGGCCCTACAATTCCCTGGGACCTATGTCAGGTGGCCCTATAATTCCCTGGGACCTAAGTAAGGTGGCCCTATAATTTCCTGGGACCTATGTCAGGTGGCGACGATCATCCCAACCAGCCATCCTAATAATAATATTGATTAACCTGTGCTCTTCATGAGTAAGAGCCTCAGTTTGTTCCCGGCTATGGGCTCTAAATGGGATATGGTTCGTGCGGTGACGGTACCGTGCCGTGTTCAAGCATTCTGATTGATCAAGCAATGATCTTATGCGCGCTGTGATTGGTTGAATAGATGTCTTCGATTCCGTACCGTGACCGTAACTCCGTGCCGTAGGTTTCCCACTCATACGAAAACGACTCTATAAACTACGTCGAACCTGCTGCAGGCCGGCTGACGCAAGTCATGGCATGTCAATATTCAAACTTTCTTTCAGAATGAGAGTCTCGTCCGTTTGGCGAGGGCCTTGTAAGTAGCATTATCAAAGTCATTAATAATTAATGAGCAAAGTACAATAGAAATCATAAGCATTAAACTTTATCTTTGATTTTCAATGTCAAACTAATTTGTTTCTTCAAAAGTAGAGCAAAACATGGAGTGTGATTACGGCTCGCCCTTTCAATTAGTACATAGAGGTCTCCCGCTCATATTTTAACTATCACTTCAAATGAGCCAAATAATTCACACTTTATTCAGATTTTCTCTAACTAAATAATAGTTGTAACGCATGTAATGATTATATGACATACCAACTCTTCACCTGTAGATACTGCCTTCATGCATTTCGGACGTTTATTTGGTTAAATAAAAGGCACGATATATGTAGGATATATACTGCACTATCATGCCATACTACTAGTTATGGTATACACCTATTTCTAAAAACGTTGTCGGTGAACTTGACCGTCAAGCCTACGCGACCAGACCGAAAGGGAGCATGGGTATGTCAACATATTTTAATTCTGACATGGCCAAGTTAAGTTCTGCGTTATACTCTCGATTGATGGTTATAAAAGCACAAATAGATATTCAGATGTTGCTCAACGTGATCATAAACATCAAAATGTACCATCTACCCATGCTCCCTTTCGGTCTAGTCGCGTACGCTTGAGCAGTAAGTTCACAGACAACGTTTTTGAAATAGGTGTATAAAGCCAGGTGCACACTCTACGACTCGACCGTCTTGCGGTATACGACTCGACCACGACTCGACCGTCTTGCGGTATACGACTCGACCACGACTCGACTGTCTTGCGGTATATGACTCGACCACGACTCGACTGTCTTGCGGTATACGACTCGACCACGACTCGATCGTCTTGCGGTATACGACTCGACCACGACTCGACTGTCTTGCGGTATACGACTCGACCACGACTCGACTGTCTTGCGGTATACGACTCGACCACGACTCGACCGTCTTGCGGTATACGACTCGACCACGACTCGACCGTCTTGCGCGGTATACGACTCGACCACGACTCGACTGTCTTGCGGTATACGACTCGACCACGACTCGACCGTCATGCGGTATACGACTCGACCACGACTCGACCGTCATGCGGTATACGACTCGACCGTCTTGCGGTATACGACTCGACCACGACTCGACCGTCATGCGGTATACGACTCGACCGTCTTGCGGTATACGACTCGACCACGACTCGACCGTCATGCGGTATACGACTCGACCGTCTTGCGGTATACGACTCGACCACGACTCGACCGTCTTGCGGTATACGACTCGACCACGACTCGACCGTCATGCGGTATACGACTCGGCCACGAATCGACCGTCTTGCGGTATACGACTCGACCACGACTCGGTCGTCATGCGGTATACGACTCGGCCACGAATCGACCGTCTTGCGGTATACGATTCGACTTTCTATGGTACCGCACATGTTAAGATCGTCGTGTATTGGCGCATGCGTATTATGCATTAGGCTAATCTTGACGCTATAATACTATCATGTGATTGGCTGGCTATTTTTAGTAATCGACGAGTGAAAGACGACGCACCGCACACGAGTCGCAGAGCAGATTTTGCGTGACTGTGAAAAACAGTTACGGCGCGGACGTAAAGGCTAAATGTCCTTTACCTTCCTTTATCGTGATTTGTGCGGCCGTTTGTCGAATAGTGTGCGCCCAGCTTAACACTTCGATATTCTTTCTTTGTATATTGAATACACTTCGTTTAATATATAATTGGTTAACGTGGACTGTGACAAGATGATTAGGTTAGGTCTATTTGAGAGTGTATTGTTTGTATAGTATAGTTCATCAACCATGTCTTCCAGAAGCTCAATGTGTCTACCTGGTCTGCCTGCAAACTTTGATCCATCGTCCCCTGGGGGCTTACCACACTAGTTGCTAGTCTTCCTACGGGAACTACATCTGTATTATCTTTGCGACAACCGTGGTTGTTGAGGCGTTTGATCGACCACTCCAAGGCCCAGTCAAATGTGGATACATCGCCAAGATCTCAAACGCTGGTCATTTTAAGTTCCTAGGTTTGCTGCCGGCGCTGTGACGACCACTCCCAAGCAGTTCATTACAACACAAAGCACAATTATCCACATGAAGAACTGATTTAGCACGTGCGCAGCAAAGCGCCATTCCTCCCTATATTGCTCCTTTTCCTTCTCCTGTTTTGCTCGATAGATGAGCACGTCCAGCCCGCTTGAGGACGTGTTGACCGGACTAGTTATACGACGTCTAAAAGCGGCGTGTCTTTCGTCGGAGTTCGAAGGATGAGTAGTTCTTTTGAGAGGAAATATAACTGTATTGGAATCTTTCTCGTTGGTATGAATAACATTATTAGTGGTGGGACTTTCAGAGTTATCGTCGTTGCACAGATTCTCCTCAGTATCGCTATTCAAGGAGTCCTGCTTCTTCTTGCCGCCCGAAAAGAACTTCTTCGAATGATCACAACCTTTATTGGACCGTTTAATCCGTAAAATATTCGCCAACCACTTACAAATGACCAGTTGCACCCACGCGGGGAGGGGTGTCGGTGCGTGGTGGTGGAATGTCAGTACCACACACGTAAACACAATCGATAAAAAGACATTAACCATTGTAATCGTGTAGTACCGAGATATCAACGGGACAACTTCGGATGTCGCCGGAAGCTCTTCGGCAAGAACTAGAAGGATGACGGTTAGCGATAGTAGTACGGTAACTCCAACATTCATTCTTTCTCCTGACTCTACGGGCAAGAAGAAGCCCAATATCGTCAAAGCAGACATCAGTACACAGGGCGTTAAGAAATTTAGAATATAATACATGGTCCTACGGCGAATGATAATGTCATAGGTTAGATAGGGGTAGGGCTCAGGGCAGCAAGTGTATTTAGTGATATGTTTAGACGCTGGCATATCAACCAGAACGAACTCTCCATTGTCAATGAATGACTCTATGTCGCCTGGGCCACCGTGGAAGATGTCCAAGCTAAGCCCATGGTATGACCAGGAACCAAACTTTAAGGTGCAGTTCTGGAATTAATAGAGATGAAACAACAGTTGATGGCAGAGGTGGTGGCATAGTATCACTCATTACGAATATCAATCGCCATAACAACAGAACCATTACGTAATCCTCCTCAGTAATCATCATATTTACCAACATCATCATCATCATCATAAACTGTCACCACCACCATCGCAACTATCAACATAAGCATCATCGTATCGTCAGTATCTTATCATCATCATCATTGATCATTGTCATCATAACTGACAGTCATCATCATCATCACCATCATCATCATTACTATCATTACAACCACCACACTACCAATGTACGCTTAATTATATGGTATAACATATGGTATTCACCGGAGATCGACTGACGTAACTGTTCGATTATCTCACCTGGTCGTCAAACGGGAAATACGTCACGTCAATAGTACACGAACTTTTGAATATCGTAGGATAAAACCACCCAATTCTGCCATCGTCATTGACGGTTAGTCCGTAGTATTCCTCTTTTTCCTTGTCATAATTGTCATTAGCACTAAAACATCATTTGAAACACAATGTCAGAACGAAAGAAAATACAACGGCTAGTGGAGTATGTCTGCGGGAGTAGGGTATGTCTGCGGGAGTGGGGTGCGTCTGCGGGAGTAGGTTACTGTCTGCGGGAGTAGGGTATGTCTGCGGGAGTGGGGTGCGTCTGCGGGAGTAGGGTATGTCTGCGAGAGTGGGGTGCGTCTGCGGGAGTAGGGTATGTCTGCGGGAGTAGGGTATGTCTGCGGGAGTGGGGTGCGTCTGCGGGAGTAGGGTATGTCTGCGGGAGTGGGGTGCGTCTGCGGGAGTAGGGTATGTCTGCGGGAGTGGGGTATGGTCTGCGGGAGTAGGGTATGTCTGAGGGAGTAGGGTATGTCTGAGGGAGTAGGGTATGTCTGCAGGAGTGGGGTATGTCTGCAGGAGTGGGGTATGTCTGCGGGAGTGGGGTATGTCTGCGGGAGTGGGGTCATACAATCATCGGTGCGCTTGTATGATTTCAAAACTTATCGAGAAAATGACCCTATTATGGATCACAAAACAATTGAACAGTTTCCGATGGATCGAGTAAACCAGAGTGCCAGAGCTTACTTTAGCGCTCGACATAGTAAAAGAGAAAAGCTCTGTTATCGAGGGAAGACTCATTGTTGATCTATGGTGTCGATAGGAAGATCCCCTCAACCTCGATTCTTCGTTTTTGTTTTATTTGTTGTTCGTTTGCTTGTTATTTTCTTGTTATTAATATTGATCGTTTTCCGTCAACCAGTCTGGATCTGCGTCTGCGTCTGCGTGCCGTGACTTACTTGTTATACAGTGTAATATCGGGTGTCCATAACGTACTTGATGACGTCACAAACGATTTGATGCCTCCATAATCTGTTCGATTCCATCGCAGTCTAAAGTCAACCCAGTACTGGAATCAAGAATTTCAATAACAAAAAAACCTAAGTTCTCTCTCTTTTATACGCTTTCCTTCCTCGAACTAAAATTAAAGAGAAATTCACTAATTTTCACGCTGCTAAATTCAAGCAGAACTGCGTAGGTTTCAGAGAGTATTTCTTTGATTTTCGCAATTTCAACTTCGTTCGTGATCTGAGCTCACAGTTGAGTTGATGATGGACTTTTGACTTTATTTACCAATCAGTAACATAATATCTTAGCCTGGAACATCGTATTGCGACATTTCACGTAGAGCACCAACAATCAAAGAAAACCATGTACACTCATTCATATGCAATAGACCTTTTTCTACATGTGTTGTGTATTGTTGTCTAATTTTGTACAAATTTATTGCTTTAAATTAGGTTTTCGTAGTTTTTCATGGCCAAATGGTTACTAGCTTGCACCCTGGGCATCCCATAATTTCTCCATAATTCAAGATGGCCGCCGTATCGGTAAAAAAGTCTATTGTTTTATCATTCACCATACTTTGTAGAAAATAACGCCATTTTAAGCATTTATATCATAGTGTACGG
The DNA here is from genome assembly GCA_033675265.1 of Actinostola sp. cb2023. Classification (NCBI taxonomy): domain Eukaryota; kingdom Metazoa; phylum Cnidaria; class Anthozoa; order Actiniaria; family Actinostolidae; genus Actinostola; species Actinostola sp. cb2023. The sequence goes on along the minus strand of JAUJYZ010001082.1, from coordinate 631,102 downwards.
TTTCTTATGCTGGAGAGTGTATATCTACTTCAAAAATACCATCACCACTGCCACTACCAGCTCTAATATCTTACTGCCATTACAAATACCACGAGTATATAGTATATGGTAGTATATAGTATATATACAGCAATATGCAGAAATTCTGATCATTTTGACTAAAATACATATATATCAAAAACCTACTTAAAATCATGGGATGGCTACGCTGATATTTTTTTCTAGTTGTCTGCCAGCGAGGCTTTTTGAAAAAAATATCAGCGTAGCCATCCCATGGTTTTAAGTAGGTCTTTGATATATGTGTATTGTAGTCAAAAGGATCAGAATTTCTGCATATTGCTGTATATATATAGCATAGAGTATATAGAGTATATAGTATATATATAGTATATAGTATACAGCGATTTGCAAAAATTCTGTAAAATCCCAATATATCGATATATCAATATACTCAATCTGCAGACACGGTACTGTTTCGCTCTTTGTATAGTAATTTGGATAATCCTAATTCTTTGATTTTAGCTATTATTAAACCTGAATCTAAACCCAAGTAACCTTTGTAGTATGTATGTGGAATTTTTTTTTGAAAAAATGGAACTTTAGAGGGCTTATTCATCAATTTTATGATGGAAATTACCCACAATGCACCCGATATATTGATATATTTGATTTTTACATAATTTTTGAAAATCGCTGTATAGAGTATATAGTATACACCTGTTTTCATAAACGTTGTCCTTTTATAAAATATACAAAATAGTAAATTAGCAAAAAAGGAATTCATTAGAAACAAAAGAAATACACTCAAGCTGAACTCTGGCTTATTGTTTCTCTAATCAATTCCTTTTTACTATTTTGTATTTTGTAAAAAGACAACGTTTTTGAAAACAGGTGTATATATATATATAGTATATGGTATTACAAATACCACGAGTATATATAGTTGTACTTACAAGCCTAACCCATACTATGGTTGAGATTGTTTGAAGGCGCTCGTCCTGAAAATGAATACACAGAAGTCGTATAAATTGCTGATTATTTTATTGTTAATGGACATATAGTTTACAATCGACGTGTTTTATTGATTTTTTGAGCTATTTTTAAAACCTTTTCTCACGAGGAGTTTATGTTTTTAGCTTTAGTATTGGTTCACAGTGGGAGTGAGTTTCGAAATTAAAAAGTAAGCCAACAAAATGCTAGTGCGTGCCTAGCAATGGAACGAATACTTGTTTGATCATCGAAGCACGTTATGCGCTGAAATGAGGGAAAACCTTTCATGTGCTTCACAAAGTCTGTTATGATGTTTATAGAAATCGAGTAAAACCACTTATATATGTTTATAGAAACCCGTTGTGTGTTTATCAGTTGAAAAACTGTTACAGAAACCTGTTACGTTTGTATGTGGCTCCGAAAAACCATTCAAATGCTCAAAGAAACATGTTACAAGTACAACTGATAAGTCTCATCTGAACGTTACGAACGATTTCAAGCGACGAGAAAGCCATTCATATGCTAAAGAACCTCTACATTATCAATGGAAACAGACTAATGAATAAAGATACCCCTGATTTCTGCGAAATGAAAACTATTCTCAGACTCTGAAAAATCAAACTGAGAACTTGGAGACGGTGTCATCCTGAGCTCCGTCTCTTCGTGTGAATAGCTTAGCAAACATGTGAAATTTAACAGGTGTAACTCAGACGAACCAAACATATTTATCCCAGCAGCAGATACGCCAAACTGCTTGTTTTATTCCCATTCAGTCAACCTGCTCTCTTATTCATGTGCATTTATCCCACGGTAATGGTAGTAATGTTTTTGTTTTTGTCGTCTGCGGAATAAAGAGAAATTGTTCTGGGCGGTTTTGACATTTGCAAACATGAGTTAATGGTGAAGAATTGTAAATTATAGATGGCAGATACACACGTAAGACACGATCTACGCAATTGGGATATTTGCCGTTGATTTCATTCAACGTAAGTCCCATTGCCGTACGTGCGTCACTCGATTGCTCCGATAAGTTACTTCTCTACTTTATAGCATATTTGGATTTGGGTTAAGTATAGTTATTGGAAGCAATTAAATGAAATGTCTTTTTATGGTTATTGTAATCTATTTGTAGCTATTTGACAATAGGGTGAGAGATTTTTCCCATCGCTCGCTTTGGTTCATATTCTCAACATCAAATATGAAAGTCATGAAATATTGACAAAAATGATTGTATCGTGATTTAAACATTGAACAAATCAGTGCGAACGATGGGTGAAAAGGTGTTTAATAAAAAAGCCATTTCGTGCCAACGTGAACGCAAAGAACACACTCTCTTTGTACAAAATCCGCGTCAAACAAGAATGAGAACCGAGAGATCTCGGGTGAAAACAAAGAAACAAATATTCGTTGTAGTAATCCTTTTTGTCTTTTTGTCTTTAAATGAAATTTAATATAAGTGTACTCAGTGGTCTTGGAATTGCCCTTACGGCTGTAGTATTGGTTATGATAAAACCATTAACCGCATTTTACAATAGAACACCGACATCCAGTTGTGCGAAGAACTATAGACGCGGATCTGACATTTGAATCGGTTATTTGCATTGGGGACAGACTATACGTACAGCGCGTTGTTTTGGTTCGAATACAAAACGCAACTAGCTTTTTTTATTAGGATTTGCGCCCGCTTATTCATACCGAGGACATTTTAAATGAAAGTCTCCGCCAGACGCAGAGAATATCGCTTATCACTGAGGGCCATCAGCGGGACCGCTGAGTCTAATTTATTATCAAAGCTTGTATTGGATAATGTCGCGGTAAATCCTTTATGGAAAAAAGCGACTTCAAAACTGACAACAAAAATCCCCGACTTCGGTTTGAAGTTAGAGTGTTTCTCCTAGCTCGGCAATTGTTGTAGAATGCGACCATTAGCACCAAGAGAACATGATGGAGGTTGTTTTAAAACGTTACGGTCTGGCCTTCAACACGATCCAGAATGCAAAACATCTATTGTAAGCAAAACAGATAAATGATTAAACATCTTCAACGACAAAGAGTTCGCTCAGACAACTTAAACTATAGAGTGCTGGATTCTACTGTATGAACAAAATAAAACAAACTCTCCAACACAGAAGACAACTGACACCGAGAACAGTAATTTACAACTCTTTGTTTAGATAGTAGTATTTCTTGATCAACTTATTCCAATTGCTTGGGTTTTTATTTTGGATTGAGGAGATTTAATCTTGCATTTCAAAACCGTAGAACAAAACAAACAAACCCAAATTTAAGTCTCTAATCACAGCATAATTTTGAGGGTTTTGCAATTGGGTCACTGCGACTATTTCTCATCCGGCGATCACTTTCCTCCGCGGCATTTCCAACGGGCCATCCCCCAAAACTACAAGAACGTTCCCCCTGTGTATACTACTCACCATCCAGCGCGAAACTGCTACTCACCAGGTCTATAATCTGATTCAAGGCGATGTCGAACTTGATTTTGATCGGAATATTTTTGTGTTTCTGTGGAATAATATTTTTACTGTAGTTGGAGAATAGGTCGTTTTGTAGCCGTTCCAGGTGGTGAAAGTGCGTAGCCCCTGCAAAGAGAGTAGAAAGCGGGTCCAGTTGATTCTACTCACCATCCAAAAAAAAATTTTCACTGACATTTATAACTTTAGCTAGAGTCGAACTTTATCAAAAATCAAACGACCCCAAAAAAGTCTATTACAATTCTATCATAACAGAAAGACGAAAGAACACCGCGAAAGATAATTGAGTTTACGGAGACAATTTTGTGAAATTATGTAATAAATGTGTACTATAGCAATGACAGACGTTAAAACCTAATGTACTAATGTGGTTAGTACTATCAATACCGTATATATACATGCGAACAGAGAGATGCGACCTTATTCACACTATAATTCTATAACTGTTTCTAAACAGCTACAAATTTGAAATTTCCAGCCTATTTGTATCGATTACACAGATCCGGAATGACAATTTCCAAAGGATCCTTTATAATTCTTACCTCGCAACGTACAACCGCTGCTTCCTATCCCTAGCAAGACAAGGAGAGCAACTGGTGTTGCCATTGTGTAGTACGGTAAGGGATAAAAATAGGAACCAGTATCAGTCCCAGATGTCGTAGATCGACGTCGATCTTCCAGTGACTCTTGTATCACCTATTGAAATCTACAGCTGGTCGATGTCACAGTGAATCGCCTTGCTTTTGATTACTGTACGTAAACAGTTACCACTGTGTACAGGAGTGTGAGGAGGTTACGAAATATGCTCGTTAGACATGTGTATTTTAGGTTCGCTCGCAAAAAGGTATCGTGTTATACATCCCCCGGCCACCATCCGCAGTTGTGGTCGAGCAACTAGTTTGAGCGTTTATCAATAAATGATGACATGGAAATCAGTTGCCGTTATGGTGAATACGCCAGAATTGACGAGAATGTATAGGTGAAGAAACGACCTAATTGTTGCTGTGATTGAACGTTCAGTGTGTCAGGGGAACTGACACAATATAGATAATAATAATTATTCATAATAATTATAAAAACAGTAGTTACGTGTGACGAAGTGGGAAGTTCGTAGCAACAAACCGTTATTTCCAAAATCTATTTCAGTCTGATGAGGAATCACAGTAAAACTACTTCAATATTTGGTCTACATTTTTAAAATAAAATTAATCTCACCCCAGTCTTAATTAGATTAGATTCACTTTGTACATATTCGAGCTGCTCCGAGTTGTAACTGACCGCATTTTAACTACTATTGTCATACAAAATGAGATATTTTTGTCCCCATCGTAACTATAGCAATGGCCGTTGCGCCATAAAAAGGCTATTAAAAAAAGGCTACAAACTTATAACGTCAATTTAACATTGACACTTGTTACTATTGCTAAAAAAGTAGTGTGGTTCATAACAATGCTAACAGTCAGTAACTCATTCTAGTTCTCTCAGATTCTTCGTTTTTTTGGGAGTGTTTTCCCGCTTTAAATTCAACTAATTTAACGGCAAAATCAAACACGTTTTTGTTTCGTTATTCAATGCTTTTTGTTTTATCGTTGTGAAACTTGACTAATTGCAATTTGAGCTTCAAAACCACTTCAGGTTGAGCCATGTTTTGATAGCAGTGTGATTGCAACCGCATGTTCTCATGAAATGGTTGAATTGCTCGCTGCAGTATGAATCCCCTGTTGTCATTAGTGATTGAACAAATGGACGCATTCAGTTTAAAAATTGTAAAATTCATAATTGTCGGTAGCTAGAATTAAATGATGAAATAAGTTTTGAATGCATTGTTTTGCATCTTTGAAAAAAATTAGAAAGTTCGCGAAGATTAAAATCAAATTCACGATGGATTAGGAATATTAGATAACAAATTAATTAAAAAAACATCGATGACCAGTCTAGCGGATAATCTGGGATTAAAGGCAAATAAATACGGATCCGATAATACATCACTAATCCTACGTCTCCTAGCAACATAAATAAATGATGACATTGGGTTAAAAATACAGAGTAATAGGCTTTGTAGGAAATGCCTTCCGCGCACAACGCCTTCTGGGAAAGCGTTCCAGTCCCTTCGGGTTAACAGTCAACAGGAAGCCCAGAAAGGAGACGCATGCGTAGTAGGCTAATGAAACGCTTCATTTTCAATACTGCGGCAAGTTTTTAAATTAATTAAATTAGTTCATTAAATTGTAAGTATTTACCAGAATTAAAAAGTGGACAGAGCTGTGCATGCGCGAGCAGACGTTTTCTAGAAAGCTCTTGTCATGGAGTCACTTTCAAGAACGTACCTTACTACTTTTCGTTTTAATTAGATTAGTTACTCGGGCCCTTCCGAAGGAAGCCCGAGTTAGAAAATACACTTTCTTTTTTTTTTTTATATATATATTTTTTTCAGGTGATGGAATGAAGAAAAAATGCGAAGAATGCGATGTATTTGATCCTATCGAGTTTCAAGATTTCTCATCATAGATCTTCAAGCTATTAAGTTCAGGATTGTAGTTGATCATTCCACGATGAAGCTAAGGCGCGTTTGCTTTTGTTATAAATGAAACGACATCTTTCAGAGTGGGCCCACACGAATAGCCGTATGCTTTTGTCTGTGAAATGAGCCTGTTTAAAGCCCGTGTTTTATCGGCTGTTCTATAACGCCTTTCCACGAACTCGAACTCATATCCAAAAATGAATTGAGACAAAGGCGATCGAGCAAGGTCAATGTTCGAAAATCCGTGTTCTTTTCAGTAAGATGACAGTTGTAAAGTGATCCTTATCTGAGTCATACATCTATTACGCGACCTAATTTTAGAACCGTTGATTTAAAACCGAATTTCCACGCTCAAAACAGGTCAGTGAACGGCAAAAATACAATCGAAATCAAAACGTCCTTAGATTTTAGGGATCTATTACAGAAGAAGACGCTCAATGACGAGGGAGACTTGTGTCTGACTCATAGATAAAGATCTCCGCGGACTCTTGTTATAATTAAACTCACGACCAACGCCGTACAACGGTCATGTATAACTCCATCTATTGACAGAAAGCTATATGTACGGAAGTCATGCAAACAGTCGAGCCAGTCGAGTTATTTTCAGTAACTCATGATGGATGTTTATTTTATTCCACGTTTGAAAAATTCAGAAGGAAAAGGAATCGTAAAAATCGTACTTCAAAACTACATCAAAGCATTTAAGGTAAGGCAAGCAAGGTCAATGTTCGTAAATCGAGATCGTATAGCCCTTCATCTGGCAGACATATAGTCTCCCTCGTCACGCAACTGTCAGTCATTGTCAGGTCTCTCCTCACGCAACTGACATTGTCCTTTTCATAAGCCCGAGTGTACGCTCATTGAGCGTCTTGTCTAGATTACAAAGAGACCACGCTCCAATAAGCGCAGTTCAAACCTCGATAATTTTCAATTCACCGCCGCTATATCCAGTAACATTTACAAATGTAGGTAGAATACAAAGGGGCACGCTACAATTTTCAGATAACTCAGGAAACCAGAATAATAGAGTAACTAGGAATGACAGCGAAACAGAATTTACACATGAATGTCAGCAAATTTCAAAACAGCCAGATAGTAAACAAATAGAAATGGATACGTGCGCTGTGACCCTGAACCCCAGAATAGATCTTATACAGGCACAGAGACATGATCCAGACATAGCCAAAGTGATTTTCCAAGAACCTTAACTTAAAACGTTTGTTGTATCAATATGACAGATTGTTTGTGCATGACGGCTTGCTCGTCAGGTATATTAGGAAAGATAACAACACCCCTCGATACGCCTTCGTGATACCCGAGTCACTAGTGCAAGAAGTTTTAAAGGGAGTCCATGACAGCCCATTTGCAGGCCATTTAGGAGTAAGTAGAACAGTAGACAGAATTCGCGAAAGATTCTACTGGCCAGGTATGCGGGAGTCCGTTGAAACTTACATCCAACAATGTTCAGTGTGTGCACAACGCAAAGATCCCACAAACACTAACAAAGCATCTTTACGCAGCATAGAAGTAGGGGAACCATTTTCATTCTGGGCCATGGATTACATGGGTCCCCTTCCCGAGACAGCGCGCGGCAACCGACACCTCTTAGTGATTATGGATCATTTCACGAAATGGTGTGAAGCGATACCTACTAAAGACCAAAAGGCCAGTACTGTTGCTCCTATACTGATCAACAAAGTGTTTTCTAGATTCGGCCCGCCAACAGTTCTCCACTCAGATCAAGGCGCTAATTTTGAGAGTAATCTTATGCACGACATTTGCGACGTCATGGGTATAGCCAAGACACGCACAACCGCCTATCACCCGAGTGGTGACGGTCAGGTTGAGCGTCAAAACCGTACTCTACAGAACATGCTGTCTGCTTTTGTTTCCAAACGCTCGGACGATTGGGATTTATTTATAGACCCAGTTGTGTATGCCTACAATACTAGTCGTCAGGAGTCTACAGGTATATCACCATACGAAATAGTTTTCGGTCGTTTACCAAGAATACCACTAGAATTAGAATTAGGCTTACCACTATCTAACCCAGCTACTGTTAGTGAATATGTCCGATCAGTTAGAGAAACCTTACGAGATGCCAGACAACTCGCTAGCCAGAACCTTACACACGCCAGAGAGAAACAACAACAGAGTTATGCCAATAGAAATAACACGGATACTTGGAAGCCATACACAGTAGGTCAGTCAGTGATGCTACGCAGACCGAAGAAATTTAAATTTGGCAGAAAGTGGATAGGACCATTCACTATCATCGCGCACTTAGGTAAAGTTAACTATAGAGCTAGCTCACAGTTGACAGGCAAAACTTTCGTTGTTCACCACGACCAGCTAAAGCAGCATTACGCTCCCGTGTGCCAACGTAATGTATTTTGTCCTACTCGTGAGCATGGCGATGCGAACGATCCTCCACCAGTTCCCCAAGACCCGCACGGTTCCGCCAGCAAATCCGCCCACCAGCTAGGTATAACGACTTCGTTACCTCATAATTATATAAGTTCCGTACATTTTTTTAAATTTTTTCCCCCACTGTTTTCGAGGGCGAAAACTTTAACGAGGGGGATAGTGTAATGATCTGCGATTATTAAGCAACGCAATGGCGTGCCTATGACGTTAGTATATTAGTTGCCAACAGTACCGTAGCTCATAGCGCGTCTCAGCGTAGGATGTAATTATTACGCAAAATATTATTACGAAAGTAAACGTACATTGTAATCTAGGACAGCTACATAAATAAGATAGAACTGTTGTAAAGTTAGTTGGTACGATCGATAATAAAGTGTACTTGAGTTTACTCGCCTCCAAGTGATTGTTCGGCACGCTACAAGTATGACTATTGATAACAGCTTGTGCCGTCGCCGTTGCACAAACAAAACTGATGAATCTGAGGGAACTTATAGCGGGTGAAAATACTCAATGCAAAGCAGTGGTGAACCCTTTTTCCATGCACAATTAATGTAACAAGTAAGTGTTATATATGTCGATGTATTAATCAGATCTAATCACGGCATGAAAATCTATGACTGATTTGGGGATTTCGTGGAGGGGGAGGGGAGGGGGTCAAGCGAAAATATAAATTAAACTGAAGTACATATTGCATATTATATATATAATATTAATATACCGAAGTGAAAAACAATCAGAAACTGACAGGAAAAAAAGAAGAATAAGAATTCGAAGGGATTCGCAGGGGCTAGGACCGAAAAGACCAAATGTTCCAATTTGTAGGCAAATCTTTTCCGATGTTTAAAGTATTATATCTGTACTTTTAATCTACTTCAAATTGTTTGTTGTTCTTTTCGTTTTCTAGTACAAAAAGCGATCGATATTTGCCATGATTTCAATGAAACCAGGGTGCGATCAAACAACGTGACGTCACACTTCGCAACATGTTTTTCACAAATATCTCTAAAAGCAATAATGTAATCAAAAATTATTTGTGATATTATTATTTCCATCACTAATCTATGTTATAAAATGAAATAAAAAAAATTGTGTTAATCTATGTTATAAAATGAAATAAAAAAAATTGTGTCAGATGCACTTTAAGACTAAACAGTTATTTGAGTTTACATGATAGGACAAGCAAATGCGCATAATAATTATAGTAATAATTTGTTATTATATTGTGCATTTATCTATATAAAATACTGCAATGCGCATAACAATTGTATATCTAAAAAACTAACTAAAAACCATCTATTAATAACTTTCTGGAATTAGACCAGCCAGTAGGCATGGATTTTATCCAAGACTTATGCCGTGCTTTATCCAAGCACAAATTAGAAAACTATTGTTTGTTGTGCGGTTAACCTTACTTTTCTGATTTGTACCTTGGTAAAGCGCTCAATTGTAAACACGGTATTTTTATGGTTTATTCCTCTGATCACGAGATTTCTGACAATGACTGACAGATAGTAACTCAACATTTCTGATTGCTTGTTTTTTATTTTTTTATTTACATGAATGACAAATGAAACCGAATTGGTTTGCAATCAATCCCTGGAGATTTAAAGTACAAAGACGCAACGGCAACATTGTTGAACAAGAGAAGCTGATGAGGAACCAACATGGCAGCCATGAAATCACGTGCCAACCAACCAGCGGCAAAAATGAATGCCTGCACAACTGGAGGTTGCAAAACTGATAGTTAACTCAATAACCTTTAAGTTAGACGCACGCCTGAGACATGTCATTACTCTAGCATCTATCAGTAAAGCTAATGGACAGCTGATAGACAGTTCGAATTCGAGTTTTTTGGCTATTTAAGGAAAAAGGAACCGACCTTGTAAATATATTACGCGTGATCTGTTTGTTTTCTGTCATTAGCTTTAATTAACTTCCGGTTAGTGTCCGTCTTAGGGAGTGTTTTTGTACTGTTTTTGTACCTAAATTGATTTTAAAAAGTGTCCGTTGTCCGTCTTAGAGAGGTGTCTGTCTTATAGAGAGTTTATGTACAGTGAAACGACGGGTTTTTGGCAGGGACCAGCATCTGGTGTCCTTATCAGTCCTATAGAGTAATTTTCGTATGAGTGGGAAGGTTACCGCACCGCGCCTTGCCGTATTGAAAGAGTTTGATTGGATGAGATGCATCTGCACGCTTTCTGATTGGTTCACTCATACGAAAACGACTCTATAAACCCTTGATTTCCTTAGTAATTTATCTTTTACTCCGACGAAAGACGAAACGTCAGTAAATTAAGTGCAGTTTTACACGGTGTTTTGAAAAAAAGTTTCATTCTACGCGCTTGTTCGATGGTCCAGAGTCCAAATTAGTCCAACCCAGATTTTGTCTCCGTATACCAGAAAGCCGCAAAACTGCAACAGGAAGCACAACGAACTTATTTGTGTTTTCGATTCCCAGTAACTTAGGCCCCGTTCACACCGAGGCTAAAACATGTTTTAAAGTAGTTTAACTAAACAGGTTTAGAAAATTATCTACAAACGCCAACGGCAACATTTGGCACAAAACTGCTGGTAAACTGTCCTTTGTGTTGCATAGTATAAATACCAGAGTTTGATTCTTGTGAAATTAGATGCTCTCAGATTATAGAAGCTAGAAAAACCCAGTTTAACTAAACAAGTTTTGGTGTGAATGGGGCATTAGTAGTACATTTTAGTGTTTCTTCGATGTTATTAGCCATATTTACGGCGGAATGTGGGCGCGCGGTGGTAAGTGGGAAGGAAGAAAGAAAAACTTACTTTTTCTCCCTCCTTCCCGTGCGCCTTTGCGCCCCTCCTTCCCAAGCGCCTTAGCGCGCTTTCCGGTTACTTCCCTTTCCAGTCCGGTTACTTCCCTTTCCACGGTAAGTAACGACTGGGTTTGTCATGGATCTGATGGGAACCCTGTGTCGACCACATGGTTTGTGGTGTTTGATTATGTGTTTGTAGTTCCTTCTTGATGAGTTATCTGAATTTACAAGGTATATTTGGGTTTAGTCAGTCTATCGTCAATCAGTCCCGGGTTCACTGATATGAGCAGCAAAGCCGCAAACATCTTGGGGGGTGTGGGGACATGCCCCCCAAGAAAATTTTGAAATCTACAAGCTCTGAAATGCAATTTTTAGAGATCTGGTATTGAATTTAGGTTTTAGGTATCGAATGGTCAAGGCGAGACTTTGCGAGACTCTGAGACAAGGCATATTTTTGTGAGCCCGAGATGCTTTTTCACCGATTTCCTTTGTTTTCAAAATTCGAGACTCTGAGACGGGGGAAACAAGATTTCAAGACCTGTGAATTTTGACCAGAATTTTGCAAGACTCTGACTTTTTGCAGGGACCATTCGACACCCCTTCAGTTGCATCCATTGCAGTGTTCATGAATGCCATGGGAATGTTTAAACATTTGATGGTATTCAGGTGAATTAGGCTGCATTTTTCAAAACCAAAACGTAAACACAGGGCCTTAGAAATAATAACACAACTGTCCAGTAGAGTAACGAGGCCCCCACCTTCATAAAAAAAATAGTTTTCACTTTCTACATTACTTTTTTTTCACATATTGTTGAAGAGATGAGTTCTCAACTTGGAATTTGTGTAGGCTTAAATTAAAAGCCTATCGTTGTTTTTAGTCAAGCACGTTCACAGGCATCACCATGAAGATACTCGTGTATCTATTTAAACAAATTGGGTGTGTGTTGTGTGGTTCAATGGGTGGATAAATAATTGTGTGGTTGAAATCTCAGTCATACTAATTTATTTATTTTCACAATATCATTAACTACGTAGTTCATCTACAAATAACATTTGTACCAGAGTGCATTCACCATGGGTAAATGAAGTGTAGAGAGGCATCCAGTCTGTCAACCGTCTCTGACCTCTCTTACTGTATACAACAAACAAGTCTTCTGAAAATCAGGCATCTACATAAACATTAGTTTGTATCTAGAGTTTGAAACAATGAAATATCTGAGAATTGGTGTGCACACTTGGATTTGATATATGACTAGTAGTAATGTGAACAAAATGTCAGTCTTCAATAACAGTTTGCTCAAGCATTTGCTTGGCTTGTTTGAACTCCTCTTTTTCTTTAAGATCTACCTCTGAGTCCGCCTACAACAAGAACATGAGCATTATAACGGTCCTGTTAAATTGGCTGTCCTGGCTGAAGAAAACATGTGTACTTTTAAATAATTGAAGAGCTTGGTGGAAAAAAAAGCTTATGTGACTTTTGGATACTTTTTTCACAATTTCTCAAAACTACATCAAATTGTACATCATGTACGGTTTTGTATACCTCATTTATGTCAATGTTGAGGTCTTTCTGCAACGAATGGTCGTGGAAAATCCATTAATGATATTTAGGTATTTCAGCCTTAATGATGACAGTGCAATGTGAGGATGTTTTGAGAAAATGCGAAAAAATTATCCAAAACTCATACCCAGGTTTTCAATATAGCACATACATGTATGGTTTAAGTGTAAACAAATTATTCTTGTTACTTACAAGTAAACCCTGTAAATCACTATATGCAATGCGTATCCTTCTTTTACAGTCTGGTATCATTACCTTGGACTCTTCCAGGACCTCAATCTGCAATTTATTACAGGAAATCTAAGTAAATATTTTACTTTATCGGTACAAAAACATCATGTTGTCATGGTAATGATGATATTTATTTGGTGATGTAATAGATACAATATGAGTGGCCGATCTGTATGGGATTTACTGCGGCTCAAGTTTGTAAATCCCATACAGATCGGACGCGAATATTGTATCTGACTTATCGAATCCAACGATGTATAAGTGGATGTCTTACTGTAATTTGGATGATAGGAAACAGTTTGGCCGAGAAAATCCAAGTTAAAGTTGAATGCAAATGAGGACGATTCTGTATCCGATTTACAAAGGTCTGCTACACTTATGATTTCTATTGTATTTCCCTCATTAATTATTCATGATTTTGATAAGTTCATGTAAACACATAGTGATAATGGATGACTTGGATGATATAAATGGATAATGATAACTGATGATGATGGTAATGTTGATGGGTAATGATGATAATTTATGGTAATAATGATGGATGATAACGGATGATGATAGCAATGGTGATTAATGACAATGATAATTTTTTATTTGGCACCATTAGGATATATACACTACAATAAAATATACAAAAATAATAGATCCTTATAATTAGGTGCGAGCTGACTAGAATTAACCTGTAATGATGATAGCAGATGATGATGATGATGATAATAATAAGTCTTTATTTGTCAAAAAATAATTATACTGGATGGTCCAGTTCAGCAGAAGCTGGTTTAAATGGAGTCCTGTTCCAGGTCGAATTAGAATTTATGGTTGGTTTTTGTGGAGGGAGGAAAACTCGGCTGAAATCCTTACGGAAATGCCCAGAGAAAAACCCTTGAAGACAACCAACAAACTCAACTCACATAAAGCGCCTGGTCTGTGAATTGAACCAGGTACCACAGCGGTGAGAGGCGAGTGCTCTCATCACTTGGCCACCCTTGCTCCCCATATCAATATATGTTACAATAAAATTCTAAACAATAAATATATATGATTTAATAATAATTTATTGATGATGATGGTACATGTACAATACCTGTTTTCTAATATCATGTTCATCTTTCTTATCTTCCTTCATCTTTTCAACTTTCCTTCCCTGATCGACCACTTCTTGCGCATACATAGTTTGTTCCCTAGCTATTCTATATCAAAAATAAGCAAAAGTTTCATTTAAAAACACTGCCATGTACATGTACAATATGTTGTCAGATACATAGAGAGTAGACTTCATATGACTGTGAAACACTTACTGTAATGCAAGGGAACTGTATGCAAGGGAACTACATATGCAAGGGAACTGTATTCAAGGGAACTGTATGCAAGGGAACTGTATGCAAGGGAACTGTATTCAAGGGAACTGTATGCAAGGGAACTGTATTCAAGGGAACTGTATTCAAGGGAACTGTATTCAAGGGAACTGTATGCAAGGGAACTGTATTCAAGGGAACTGTATGCAAGGGAACTGTATGCAAGGGAACTGTATGCAAGGGAACTGTATGCAAGGGAACTGTATTCAAGGGAACTGTATGCAAGGGAACTGTATGCAAGGGAACTGTATGCAAGGGAACTGTATGCAAGGGAACTGTATGCAAGGGAACTGTATTCAAGGGAACTGTATTCAAGGGAACTGTATTCAAGGGAACTGTATTCAAGGGAACTGTATTCAAGGGAACTGTATTCAAGGGAACTGTATGCAAGGGAACTGTATGCAAGGGAACTGTATTCAAGGGAACTGTATTCAAGGGAACTGTATGCAAGGGAACTGTATGCAAGGGAACTGTATGCAAGGGAACTGTATTCAAGGGAACTGTATTCAAGGGAACTGTATTCAAGGGAACTGTATTCAAGGGAACTGTATTCAAGGGAACTGTATTCAAGGGAACTGTATTCAAGGGAACTGTATGCAAGGGAACTGTATGCAAGGGAACTGTATTCAAGGGAACTGTATTCAAGGGAACTGTATGCAAGGGAACTGTATGCAAGGGAACTGTATGCAAGGGAACTGTATGCAAGGGAACTGTATTCAAGGGAACTGTATTCAAGGGAACTGTATGCAAGGGAACTGTATGCAAGGGAACTGTATGCAAGGGAACTGTATTCAAGGGAACTGTATGCAAGGGAACTAACGGATATTGCTTTAAATGGTGACTTTAATACACCCATTTTCAAAATTACACGACATGTACTAAATGGATTGATTTTACCTTCAGATGCATGATGACTGGAGAGTGATCGAAATATTAAAGCAACACAAATGTCTCTCACGTGTCTTAATTCTCGTATTAAATCACATTTTTACCTTCTACGCTGTTTCCTCAAAGAAATTTTCAGAAAAAATAGTGTATTTCTCCTATAAAATATACCTTTTTACTACTCCTGTCTTTATCTTCAGCTGTCTAAGTCTTGGATCTACAACCGCGGCCATGTCGAAGGAGGAAAATAACTAAATTTGTTTCTTTTCTTTGCTGAACACAGAACAGTGAACTTTTCTATAACATGACATCTAAGCGCATATCCTTTGTAGTATAACCATTCAAAATTGCTATAAAGACTGCAGGCTCATATGAATAGAACGCTCTGGGGAGGACAGGGGTTTTTGACCAACACGTTGTCACACAACACTCCCGCTTTCAAAAGAATATTTACAGAAAAATGGAATCAACGCCATTAAATACTTTTCAACTGATAAATATATAAAACGATTTGTAGAAAATATCACATTATTTGAAAATAGATACATGAAAATTTAGTAACAAATAACGTCACTTACCCTACCCTAGACAGGTTGTATTTCTTCGCAGAAAGTTTGTTTTCAGCTCTAACTTTCATTTGCATACTTCAATTCAGAAAAGAAGAATGAACTCAATCAAACTAAACAATAGTCTCTTTACAGGCGATCGAGAAGGTTCTCTTTTGATTCTCTGGAGTATAGTGGAATAAGCGTTCATTTGTGAATATTGTGGTAAGTACGTTTACATTAGAATTTAGCTGCAGGAACAATGAACAATTCAACATGTTCAAACACGAAAAGAACAAATACATCGAAATGCATAGATTTCCTCTTAAAGGCTTTTATATACACACGTCAGCCTTTTCAAAGTAGAGTGCTGATTTTAGGCCTGCTGGCACTAAAACACTGGGAAATTTTGATACAATTTGAAGGTCAGACTTTGAAATGTTTTAGTTTGATATTTTAATATTTTGTGAGGTACAATTGGACTTCACTATTTCCACTATTAAAACGTCTAAACTTAAATGATTTTTTCATTGAACGTCACAATGGGGCACAGTGTTTTTAGATGAATTAACATTTAATAACTAATTATTGTATATAAGAACATAAGGTAAAATACATGTATGATTCATTACACATTATACCAGTTTTTTTGCTAGCTATGGTGTCATAATTAAGTCTTATTTGCATGTTTCATTTTCATATTTACAAAACATGAGGTACACTAGATCATGAAGTCAGGAGAAAAGATTGAGTCATAGCATTCTAATATAATATTTAAATCACTTTATTATTACTGGTTTCATTGTGGAAGACTGAGATACACGTTTATTAAAAATGAAAAAAGTTACATTTGTCATGCAAATCACTGCATTGTGTACTTGATTCTTGATTGTTGGTGATTTGAGCCAAAATGGCAGATGTGATATACATACATATTTAGTGTAAACTTGGCTACGTAAAGTATGGGACTTCCTCTTTCAAAATTTAAAGGACAGAACTTTAGGTTCATATCATGATCACTAGTCTGCTTTTGTCCTATTTGCATTCATCTGAGTTAGCAGCTACATTTATAACTTCTAACATCTTTTTCTAGCTTCCCTAGAAAGTTATTGACACATTAATAAAGGTTACTATTATTATTATTATTATTATTATTATTATTATTATTATTATTATTATTATTATTATTATTATTTTTATTTTATTCCCTTCTCATCCACCCCTCCCCCACTGTATGCCTGTTTGACTCTCTGTCACTAATTGAAATGCTTTCCAATTAATAATCATTGCAGATTGGTTGGATTTTAGAAGAAAACAATGATTGAGAAAAAACTATATCTAATTTTGATACTGGTGTGGTTCACCATGATGACATCACATTGTGAGATCCATAACCATGGCGATGGTCACCATGACAACCATGAGTATGATGATACTCATAAATGTACAAACAAATACAACGAACAATGCAACAAAGCTTCTGCCAAAGACGAAGGTAGTGAGGAGACTGAGATGTTCAAGAGAGGACATTTGAAGCCATTTGGGTCTCATCGTTCTCCGGATGCATTGGTGGAGGAACTTCACTACTCTATATCACCACAAGATTTCTACATGAATTATGTAATTAAGCATAAGCCAGTGGTCCTAAAAGGTTATTACTGATTTCATTATAAGTTGTATATTGATTGTGCTTTGGGTCAGGCTGTATATATAGAGGATATTTCACAGCGGTGTGAAGATATGAATTTTATCTTCAAGTGGCAAAAACAATATTTTACGAACGAGTGCAGCGAATGAGTAAAATATTGTTTTTAACGAGAAAATAAAATTAATATCTTCAAGCCGCCATGTAATTTTCTTTTTATTATATAGACAAAAAATATTAATTGAAATATTATTTTTTTTACCTAAAAGTATTGAGCCCGACGTCATTGATATCCTCACTAGTGAGGATATGGAAAATACGCCACTTGGGTCACGGATGTAGTTTTGTATGAATTTTAGATATTTTCCAGTAAAACCCTTGTGTCTATTTAATAAATGTTGTACTCAATATCTGTATTCTCATTGGTCGAGAGCCTACAGATAATTCTAACTATCAGTGCATGGCAGCGATATTTCAGCGGTCTGGTGGTTATCTGTAGGCAGTTATCTGCAAAAACGAGCCTGCGTAGGTCAGCGGATTGGTTGTTATCTGTAGGTTACGTATTGCAGCTGTCATTTTCATTCATTTGTTGTTGTTGTTGGATTGCTTTTATATTTGTATTATGAGTCAATCCACATAGACAATGTATAATAAAACAATTATTGAATTTGGTTTTGATGATATCCAGAATTATCAATATCTCGGCAAATGTTATTGGCCTCAGCCATAACACTTACCTAGATACATTGATAATTCTGGATATCATCAAAACCTCATCCAATAATTGTTTATTACTGGTGGGAATGGCAGCCAATGGTATAGTTTTTGTAAGAGTGATATCAGCCTACATGTAACACGTACTTCTATACAATGACTCAGGCTCGGTAAAACACTGGCCAGCCTACACAAAATGGACCGATGAGTACCTCTACAAGACCTATGGTGACGTGAAGTTCTTAATGGAAACAAAAGATGACAACAAGAAGAACCTCCCACCAGCCATGAACCTGTCCATCTTCCTTGACACTTACAGGGATATCAACCGCTACCTGGTCGACGAGGTTCTTCCTGACATGAGAAAAGATGTCGTCCTTCCCTTGGAGCTCCGTTGTGAGGAGATGACCTCGTATTTCTTTGTGTCGTACTTCTGGATGAGCAATGGTGGCACATCATCCAAGATCCACATTGACACGGATGAGAATCTGCTTTGTGTCATCCATGGGCATAAGTCTGTGATCATTGTTTCGCCTGAGTATTCAGCTGATCTGTACACTGATGAGGGTTTTATGTTGGGCGTATCTGATATCAACCCTCAGTCAGTTGATATGAACAAATATCCACGTGTAAAGAACGTACGGTATTTACTTGCTAACGTAGAGGAAGGAGATATTGTGTATATACCACAGATGTGGTGGCATCAAGTTGTCTCCAGGTAGGATTTGCAGTTAATTCTGGTAGCAGCAGCAGCAGCAATAGTAGAAATAGTAGTAAAACCTTTACCCTTTATCTTCGCTTCCTGTTTCATTACTGTACCAATTAAGGTATACATTATGGCATTGCCATCAACATTATGCGCAAGTTTGCATCTTATGTCCAGCCGTTAGCTGAAGATGCAGGATATTACCCGGCAAAGCCATTATTAGGCCACTGAGAGGAAAAGAAAGATGAGGAACAATAAAGCACGGAAGGCTGAAGAAATTATCTATGTAATATAAAAAGTAGTAAAATCAGTGCAATGTTTGCATGACATCAACGTTTCTATCATTCTTATTTTGTGACAGGAAGGAACGTCAGCAGGCTGTAGCAATGTGGTGGAAATCGAAGCCCTTTTGGTTGGAAGAAGGAAAGACATCTTTTCCCAAACCCAGTGATGCTGGTAAGACCACTTGCGAGCTTGGCGTTCTCCACCAGTGGTGGATCTATATAGGGGATATGGTTCTCTTTTGAGCTAAGGGGTTCTTCACCAGTAGGGGATCATTATAGCAAGGGTCTGGTTCTGTTGAGCTAAGGGCGTTCTTCACCAGTGGTGGATCTATATAGGGGATCTGGTTCTCTTTTGAGCTAAGGGGTAAAGGATCTGATTCTCTTTTGAGCTAAGGCGTTCTTCACCAGTGGTGGATCTATATAGGGGATCTGGTTCTCTTTTGAGCTAAGGGGTTCTTCACCAGTGGTGGATCTATATAGGGGATCTGGTTGTCTTTTGAGCTAAGGGGTTCTTCACCAGTGGTGGATCTATATAGCTAGCTAAGGGGTTCTTCACCAGTGGTCTGGTTCTCTTTTGAGCTAAGGGCCTCCACCAGTGGTGGATCTATATAGGGGATCTGGTTCTCTTTTGGTTCTCCACCAGTTGGATCACTCTAGTGAGGGTCTGGTTCTTTTGAGCTAACCAGGGTGTCTCTTTCTCCAGGGCGTTCTCCACCAGTGGTGGATCTATATAGGGGATCTGGTTCTCTTTTGAGCTAAGGGGTTCTTCACCAGTGGTGGATCACTATAGTGAGGGTCTGGTTCTTTTGAGCTAAGGGCGTTCTTCACCAGTGGTGGATCTATATAGGGGATCTGGTTCTCTTTTGAGCTAAGGGGTTCTTCACCAGTGGTGGATCTATATAGGGGATCTGGTTGTCTTTTGAGCTAAAGGGTTCTTCACCAGTGGTGGATCTATATAGGGGATCTGGTTGTCTTTTGAGCTAGGGGTTCTTCACCAGTGGTGGATCTATATAGGGATCTGGTTCTCTTTGAGCTAAGGGCGTTCTTCACCAGTGGTGGATCTATATAGTGGTGAGCTAAGGGCGTTCTCCACCAGTATCTATATAGGGGATCTGGTTCTCTTTTGAGCTTCTTCACCAGTGGTTCACTGAGAGTCTAGCTAAGGGCGTTCTCCACCAGTGGTGGATCTATATAGGGGATCTGGTTCTCTTTTGAGCTAAGGGGTTCTTCACCAGTGGTGGATCACTCTAGTGAGGGTCTGGTTCTTTTGAGCTAAGGGCGTTCTTCACCAGTGGTGGATCTATATAGGGGATCTGGTTGTCTTTTGAGCTAAGGGGTTCTTCACCAGTGGTGGATCTATATAGGGGATCTGGTTGTCTTTTGAGCTAAGGGGTTCTTCACCAGTGGTGGATCTATATAGGGGATCTGGTTCTCTTTTGAGCTAAGGGCGTTCTCCACCAGTGGTGGATCTATATAGGGGATCTGGTTCTCTTTTGAGCTAAGGGGTTCTCCACCAGTGGTGGATCTATATAGGGGATCTGGTTCTCTTTTGAGCTAAGGGGTTCTTCACCAGTGGTGGATCACTCTAGTGAGGGTCTGTTTTGAGCTAAGGGCGTTCTCCACCAGTGGTGGATCTATATAGGGGATCTGGTTCCTTTTGATAAGATGGTGTGTGAGGGTCTGGTGGTGGATCCATAAGATTGTGTGGTTCCCTTTTTTCGGAGAAATGTTAATATTTTCTAACGTCAATTATACAAAATATATTAAAATGCATACCTGAGATTTTGGGGGGTGGAACCCTTCCTTTTTGTGTTCCTGCGTCCGTCCCTGTCCATGTGTCAAAGTTTGGGTAGCAGTCTTTCTGGCGAAAGTTATATTAAAACTTGACATTGCCTAAAATCAGTGTTAAGCTAAGTGACAATTTCTTTGCATTTTTTGCTACAGACCAGAAGAATAAAGATTCATATGCCAAGGCTCTAGCAGACTACGAGCGATGGATAAACAATGTTTCAGCGCAGGTGCCCAGGATTAAGTGCACAAGTCAGGATTCGTTGATGAGTGACTATAAGTGGGAAACAGACAAGATCCCAGACGCTCCGATTACCTTTGGTGATGGCGGCAATGATGAAGAAGTAAGTGTATACATAAAGTAATTAGTAACATAATAATGGTATTGATGAAGCGGTGGGTAGTGATGATGATGATGATGATTATTATTATTATTATGAATGTGATGACGATGATGGCAGCGATGTCAAGGATGATGATGATGAATTGCGAGTTTATCGAGGTTCATTTGAAGGGCGGGACTTTAAATGTTATATTTTTATTTTATTTCCATTTTTATTTTTAAATTCAAATTTTTGTCACTATCGGAGTGGTCTGCTTTTATGTGTCATTTGCAATTCTTTCTTTCTCCCCTTTGGCTTCCTTTGTGGTCGGGGACGGGTCAGTGAGAACCACACAGGGATTCACCCACCCAGTGAAAAGACTCAACAATAGACATTACTTTCGTCCAGGAAAAAGTGCTGACCGAGGGGTACCACAAAGGCGTGGTCAACGCCCGAGATCTGTACGAGAGAGAACCATGTAACTACGACCGCTCCAACCCCCACAGCCCGTGCCACTACGATGTTTGTATCAAGGAAGACGAAAACCCAAAATGCATAAGGTACATGTTAGACTACTGTGCTGCCTATCACGATAGAGGCTGCGTCATCCAGTTACCTCAACTACTCAACAAGAGGCGTCAAGACGAATACCAGACCATTCGTCGAGAGCACAGCGATTTTAAGAACTGAAGATAATCGGTAACCTAGTGGCTACTCAGCCTCGGGGCCGAGGGAGAGGATAGATGGGATAGGGATAGGTGGTTTATTAAAAAAGCCACGTTAGTAAAAGGACTGAATTGCGTGGAATTTACAGTTTGAGATGATAAATACTAATAAATAATTATGAAATCTAGGATATATTACTACAACAAAGACTATTTACACCCCTCTTGTTTATTCAGTTTACACTCGTGCGTTAATGGAGTCAGGAGTGAGTGTTGTCGCGTTGCCTCTTTAAATTGTAATTGCGATGTATAGTTGAGGTTTGCAAAGCTTATGATCTGGGGGAGGGGTGAAAAGGGGAGTGCGGAGAAAAACTCCCCTTCCCTCCCGTCCCCCTCTCCCTCGGCCCCACCGAGTAGCCCCTTGGTTTCCAAGGATATCACGTGACAAGGTTGGTTTGTAATAAGGTGCACAACCAACATGTATACATTTTGTCTGCGCATGCGTTAGAATTCAGATTTGAAAGTGATTTGCCGCCATTTTCTTTGCAAATTGCACTGCGGTGGGAGATTTAGTGAGCGATCTTCGTCTCTAGAATGATGTTCAAGAAAATATTTGAAAGGAAATCAATAGCCTGCCTACTTTTGTTTTACTGTAGATGATTTGTTTCCGTATAAGGGTCGTAGATGATAAAATATCAAGGAACAAAATCCGCCAAAACAAGGAATTATCCTAAAACTAGCTACATTGTCCTTTGAGTTTATTCTCATCGAACATGATTTCAAGAGATACTTCACAGTGAACGTTAGTACTGACACATTGAAGGTCACATTCTGTGAATTTGAGTTCTCTACATTCAAGTTTCTCAAAGTATTTTGCTCGGTTCAGTTGGGTATTTATCATTTTTGCACGTGTTTACCTAACATTCCTACTAAAGTACAATACTTATTAACTAGCCCCCCAGCCGAAAATAGCACAAATTGACTTCTTCTAAGCTTATTCTTTGCATTCGAGAACTTATTTTAAGCTGAAAAATTGTCCCTCGATGTGAGATCGTATTATTTTGGTACTATGGTATCAGTACACTCTTTGTTATGATTTTGACTGATTTTCATCGCTGGTGTATACCATATTACAAACACTCTATGTGTTGAAGTTTATTGTAAAGGATAGCTTAATTCTTCATTTTTATGGACTTCTTAGAATCAGTTGTAAACCGTTTGATATAAGTTTGATTCACATTGAGTTTTTATTCAGCATTGTGTTTGCGAATCGTTTATCTGAATTGGTGACGTGTCAAACTAAATTATAAGAAAACCTCTCTTAATAGCTCACCCCCCAGCAATTTTCTTCCGTGATTTATTGCTTCACTCATGCTAGTTTCGTAAGGTCTTGTTTGTTGGAGTTGAAAAATTGTCCCTCTTGCTTTGCGGTGGATTTGAAGTGTCCAAGTATCACTCATTCACCCGACTTCTCCGTAGAAATGTTGCCTTGTTTTGGCGGATTTTGTTCCATTATACGGAAAAATATATCCACGGCACCACAAAAGTAGGCGGACTATTGATTTCCTTTCAATGATTTTCTAAAACTTCATTCTAGAGAAGTAGATCGCTCACTAAATCTTCCACAGCAGTGGACTTGGCAAAACAATAGCGATACTTCATGTTTACAAACATTAACATTGTGATGTAAATTGCCAACCATTTCCACAAAGACTTCTCACACGTTTTGTTTCAACAGCCAATCGATCTCTGGTTGGCACATCGTTGGCACATGAATGACAAAAGCTGAAGTATCGATTATGCAAATAGTACTTTGAAATCTGAATCCAAACGCATGCGCAGACAAAATGTACACATGCTTGCACAACCAACATTGTTTGCTCTTTCCAAACTTTATGATTACCTTACTTATTATTGGATGTAATTTATCACGTGCGGGGCAGAGAAAGGACTGGATCTAGAGCCCTCTGTCTACCCTGATATGCTATTAAATAATAATAAAATAATGGTTAACATTAAGATTTGTGAAAGCTTCAATGGAAACTCTTCAAGGGAATGGTCGATGCATCTATAATGCACAGTATTTTGAGTATTTATTGAAGAAGTACTTGAGTGGTGACTAATACGACTCTGGGTGGTCGCTTACGCCGGAGGGCTTTTAAAAAACCAAGGAACCACGTAGTTGGTAATTACCAAAAGTGGTCGCTTACGCCGGAGGGCTTTTAAAAAACCAAGGAACCACGTAGTTGGTAATTACCAAAAGTGGTCGCTTACGCCGGAGGGCTTTTAAAAAACCAAGGAACCACGTAGTTGGTAATTACCAAAAGTGGTCGCTTACGCCGGAGGGCTTTTAAAAAACCAAGGAACCACGTAGTTGGTAATTACCAAAAGTGGTCGCTTACGCCGGAGGGCTTTTAAAAAACCAAGGAACCACGTAGTTGGTAATTACCAAAAGTGGTCGCTTACGCCGGAGGGCTTTTAAAAAACCAAGGAACCACGTAGTTGGTAATTACCAAAAGTGGTCGCTTACGCCGGAGGGCTTTTAAAAAACCAAGGAACCACGTAGTTGGTAATTACCAAAAGTGGTCGCTTACGCCGGAGGGCTTTTAAAAAAAACCAAGGAACCACGTAGTTGGTAATTACCAAAAGTGGTCGCTTACGCCGGAGGGCTTTTAAAAAACCAAGGAACCACGTAGTTGGTAAATACCAAAAGTGGTCGCGGTCGCTTACGAGAGCTTTTAATTACAGACTTTGAGTGACAAGACAAACGGGGTTTCGTAATTAAAGGTGGTCGTAACTAGAGCTGGTCGTTTACGAGAGTGGTCGCAAGTATTTTATTAAGTTTAGTGAGGGCCACAAGTTTATAAGTGTATTTCACTTTTATCGGTGTTTACCCACTTTAAATAAAGTCTTCATCATTATCATCATCGAGAGCTTCGTCTAGTGAAACATATACCTGTTATATATTAACTATATACCTGTTCTGATTAAAACACTACAGTTTTACCACCACAATAGACCTCTTTAGCTTGTATGCAAATTGCCCATTTCAGATCATGTGATGTAAACATGATATTCTCTGGAGAATTGTTCCTTTATATTTCTGAAATTTATTCGTTCATATTGAAAGGACTAATTCCGGCTCCAGAGAACACCATGTTTACATCACATGATCTGAAATGGGCAATTTACATACGAAGCTAAAGATGTCTATTGATTTCGATATACGTGCAGCTTTCATAATTGATTCTCAGCGATCGGGTCTACTAATCTCATGTAACATATACGGCACTAATTTCAAATATCAAATCACTTTTTACATTACCTTTTTGACTCGGAAAACCTCGTCATCGTAAAGACATTTTACGGAACTCGAATATTTTACATTGTTGCTATGACAACGACTTTAAATCGGAAGAAAATTTGTTCAAATTATATACACTCGAACCTTTGTGGTCGCTTACGAGAGGTTCCAAATATAGTGATTTGACTTGGAGCTGAATTTTGGAAAACTGGTCGCTTAGGAGAGGTGTTCGCTTAGGAAAGGTGTTCGCTTAGGAGAGGTGTTCGCTTAGGAGAGGTGTCCGCTTAGGAGAGGTGTCCGCTTAGGAGAGGTGTTCGCTTAGGAGAGGTGTTCGCTTAGGAGAGGTGTTCGCTTAGGAGAGGTGTTCGCTTAGGAGAGGTGTCCGCTTAGGAGAGGTGTTCGCTTAGGAGAGGTGTTCGCTTAGGAGAGGTGTTCGCTTAGGAGAGGTGTTCGCTTAGGAGAGGTGTTCGCTTAGGAGAGGTGTTCGCTTAGGAGAGGTGTTCGCTTAGGAGAGGTGTTCGCTTAGGAGAGGTGTTCGCTTAGGAGAGGTGTCCGCTTAGGAGAGGTGTCCGCTTAGGAGAGGTGTCCGCTTAGGAGAGGTGTTCGCTTAGGAGAGGTGTTCGCTTAGGAGAGGTGTTCGCTTAGGAGAGGTGTTCGCTTAGGAGAGGTGTTCGCTTAGGAGAGGTGTTCGCTTAGGAGAGGTGTTCGCTTAGGAGAGGTGTTCGCTTAGGAGAGGTGTTCGCTTAGGAGAGAGTGTTCGCTTAGGAGAGGTGTTCGCTTAGGAGAGGTGTTCGCTTAGGAGAGGTGTTCGCTTAGGAGAGGTGTTCGCTTAGGAGAGGTGTTCGCTTAGGAGAGGTGTTCGCTTAGGAGAGGTGTTCGCTTAGGAGAGGTGTTCGCTTAGGAGAGGTGTTCGCTTAGGAGAGGTGTTCGCTTAGGAGAGGTGTTCGGCGCTTAGGAGAGGTGTTCGCTTAGGAGAGGTGTTCGCTTAGGAGAGGTGTTCGCTTAGGAGAGGTGTTCGCTTAGGAGAGGTGTTCGCTTAGGAGAGGTGTTCGCTTAGGAGAGGTGTTCGCTTAGGAGAGGTTTCGCTTAGGAGAGGTGTTCGCTTAGGAGAGGTGTTCGCTTAGGAGAGGTGTTCGCTTAGGAGAGGTGTTCGCTTAGGAGAGGTGTTCGCTTAGGAGAGGTGGTCGCTTAGGAGAGAGTGTTTCGCTTAGGAGAGGTGTTCGCTTAGGAGAGGTGTTCGCTTAGGAGAGGTGTTCGCTTAGGAGAGGTGTTCGCTTAGGAGAGGTGTTCGCTTAGGAGAGGTGTTCGCTTAGGAGAGGTGTTCGCTTAGGAGAGGTGTTCGCTTAGGAGAGGTGTTCGCTTAGGAGAGGTGTTCGCTTAGGAGAGGTGTTCGCTTAGGAGAGGTGTTCGCTTAGGAGAGGTGTCGCTTAGGAGAGGTGTCCGCTTAGGAGAGGTGTCGCTTAGGAGAGTTCGCTTAGGAGAGGTGTTCGCTTAGGAGAGGTGTTCGCTTAGGAGAGGTGTTCGCTTAGGAGAGGTGTTCGCTTAGGAGAGGTGTTCGCTTAGGAGAGGTGTTCGCTTAGGAGAGGTGTTCGCTTAGGAGAGGTGTTCGCTTAGGAGAGGTGTCCGCTTAGGAGAGGTGTTCGCTTAGGAGAGGTGTCCGCTTAGGAGAGGTGTTCGCTTAGGAGAGGTGTTCGCTTAGGAGAGGTGTCCGCTTAGGAGAGGTGTCCGCTTAGGAGAGGTGTTCGCTTAGGAGAGGTGTTCGCTTAGGAGAGGTGTTCGCTTAGGAGAGGTGTTCGCTTAGGAGAGGTGTTCGCTTAGGAGAGGTGTTCGCTTAGGAGAGGTGTTCGCTTAGGAGAGGTGTTCGCTTAGGAGAGGTGTTCGCTTAGGAGAGGTGTTCGCTTAGGAGAGGTGTTCGCTTAGGAGAGGTGTTCGCTTAGGAGAGGTGTCCGCTTAGGAGAGGTGTCCGCTTAGGAGAGGTGTCCGCTTAGGAGAGGTGTTCGCTTAGGAGAGGTGTTCGCTTAGGAGAGGTGTTCGCTTAGGAGAGGTGTTCGCTTAGGAGAGGTGTTCGCTTAGGAGAGGTGTTCGCTTAGGAGAGGTGTTCGCTTAGGAGAGGTGTTCGCTTAGGTTCGCTTAGGAGGGTGTGTCCGCTTAGGAGAGGTGTCCGCTTAGGAGAGGTGTCCGCTTAGGAGAGGTGTTCGCTTAGGAGAGGTGTTCGCTTAGGAGAGGTGTCCGCTTAGGAGAGGTGTCCGCTTAGGAGAGGTGTTCGCTTAGGAGAGGTGTTCGCTTAGGAGAGGTGTTCGCTTAGGAGAGGTGTTCGCTTAGGAGAGGTGTTCGCTTAGGAGAGGTGTTCGCTTAGGAGAGGTGTTCGCTTAGGAGAGGTGTTCGCTTAGGAGAGGTGTTCGCTTAGGAGAGGTGTTCGCTTAGGAGAGGTGTTCGCTTAGGAGAGGTGTCCGCTTAGGAGAGGTGTCCGCTTAGGAGAGGTGTTCGCTTAGGAGAGGTGTTCGCTTAGGAGAGGTGTTAGGCTTAGGAGAGGTGTTCGCTTAGGAGAGGTGTTCGCTTAGGAGAGGTGTCCGCTTAGGAGAGGTGTCCGCTTAGGAGAGGTGTTCGCTTAGGAGAGGTGTCGCTTAGGAGAGGTGTTCGCTTAGGAGAGGTGTCCGCTTAGGAGAGGTGTCCGCTTAGGAGAGGTGTTCGCTTAGGAGAGGTGTTCGCTTGGGAGAGGTGTTCGCTTTAGGAGAGGTGTTCGCTTGGGAGAGGTGTTCGCTTAGGAGAGGTGTTCGCTTAGGAGAGGTGTTCGCTTAGGAGAGGTGTTCGCTTAGGAGAGGTGTTCGCTTAGGAGAGGTGTTCGCTTAGGAGAGGTGTTCGCTTAGGAGAGGTGTTCGCTTAGGAGAGGTGTTCGCTTAGGAGAGGTGTTCGCTTAGGAGAGGTGTCGCTTAGGAGAGGTGTTCGCTTAGGAGAGGTGTTCGCTTAGGAGAGGTGTTCGCTTAGGAGAGGTGTTCGCTTAGGAGAGGTGTTCGCTTAGGAGAGGTGTTCGCTTAGGAGAGGTGTTCGCTTAGGAGAGGTGTTCGCTTAGGAGAGGTGTTCGCTTAGGAGAGGTGTTCGCTTAGGAGAGGTGTTCGCTTAGGAGAGGTGTTCGCTTAGGAGAGGTGTTCGCTTAGGAGGGTGTTCGCTTAGGAGAGGTGTTCGCTTAGGAGAGGTGTTCGCTTAGGAGAGGTGTTTCGCTTAGGAGAGGTGTTCGCTTAGGAGAGGTGTTCGCTTGGGAGAGGTGTTCGCTTGGGAGAGGTGTTCGCTTAGGAGAGAGTGTTCGCTTAGGAGAGGTGTTCGCTTAGGAGAGGTGTTCGCTTAGGAGAGGTGTTCGCTTAGGAGAGGTGTTCGCTTAGGAGAGGTGTTCGCTTAGGAGAGGTGTTCGCTTAGGAGAGGTGTTCGCTTAGGAGAGGTGTTCGCTTAGGAGAGGTGTTCGCTTAGGAGAGGTGTTCGCTTAGGAGAGGTGTTCGCTTAGGAGAGGTGTTCGCTTAGGAGAGGTGTTCGCTTAGGAGAGGTGTTCGCTTAGGAGAGGTGTTCGCTTAGGAGAGGTGTTCGCTTAGGAGAGGTGTTCGCTTAGGAGAGGTGTTCGCTTAGGAGAGGTGTTCGCTTAGGAGAGGTGT
Source organism: Actinostola sp. cb2023 (assembly GCA_033675265.1). NCBI lineage: Eukaryota > Metazoa > Cnidaria > Anthozoa > Actiniaria > Actinostolidae > Actinostola > Actinostola sp. cb2023. Next base: position 602,242 of record JAUJYZ010001082.1, on the reverse strand, counting down.
CCGCTTAGGAGAGGTGTTCGCTTAGGAGAGGTGTTCGCTTAGGAGAGGTGTTCGCTTAGGAGAGGTGTTCGCTTAGGAGAGGTGTTCGCTTAGGAGAGGTGTTCGCTTAGGAGAGGTGTTCGCTTAGGAGAGGTGTTCGCTTAGGAGAGGTGTTCGCTTAGGAGAGGTGTTCGCTTGGGAGAGGTGTCCGCTTAGGAGAGGTGTCCGCTTAGGAGAGGTGTTCGCTTAGGAGAGGTGTTCGCTTAGGAGAGGTGTTCGCTTAGGAGAGGTGTTCGCTTAGGAGAGGTGTTCGCTTAGGAGAGGTGTCCGCTTAGGAGAGGTGTTCGCTTAGGAGAGGTGTTCGCTTAGGAGAGGTGGTCGCAACTGGCCGGTTCAACACTGTACTAAGTACTTAGTTGTATTTATACATTGTTTATTCTGACATTTCGTAGTTTATTAAACAGTAAAAAGAAGTGTCATTAGTCAATACATAGTCATAATAATAATAATAATAACAATAGAAGTTAACGAGCCAAATCAATGACCTTTATTACATACATACATACATGTATACATACATACATAATCTTTATTTATCCTCAAATTTCCAGAGTAGCTTTTACAAGCTAATGTCTTCGAGTAGGAGAGCAAATAAATACATAAAAAGAAACAAAACAAAATATTATATAAACAATGAAAAGTGAAGTATACTAGTTATACTAGTTATTAACATAACGGACGCTTATTACTCGTGCCCAGGACTAAGGCCGGGCACGAGCCTAAGATTGGATACCGTATTTTTTGTTGTTGTTGTTGGTGGGAGTCGCGATTTGGAAGAAGGAGACAAGAAGTCTGACCACAAGAGAGATTACAAATCACAAGCCAATCAGGAGGCACCGGAGGTCAAGGGGCAAGTTCAGCTGTCAAATTAAAACGCACGTAAAGTAGCTGGCCGCTATTATGTTGTCAAGTGCCGAGTCACCGAACAAGTAGCCAAACACTGAGTTGATAACTATAATCGTTATCTCAGATCTAAACATAGAGAAATGTTTAAGCAGTGAATACACCTATGATGACTAAGCACAATCTGCAATCGAGTGGGATTGGGAACGAGACCACTAAAAGCTGATCTATGAGGTTTAATCGACAGTCGACCTCTTTCTTCACAAACCTTGTTCGGGGAATTAGGTTATGTCGTCTTGTGATCGTGAGAAAAAAACGATTTGAAGGAAGTATGTCTAATACGCTTATCTCACATACAAATGCACACGCCGTTAGATAGATAGATAGATAGATAGATAGATAGATAGATAGATAGATAGATATATAAGATAGATAGACATAGATAGATAGATAGATAGATAGATAGATAGATAGATAGAGATAGATAGATAGATAGATAGATAGATAGATAGATAGATAGATAGATAGATAGATAGATAGATAGATAGATAGATAGATAGATAGATAGATAGATAGATAGATAGATAGATAGATAGATAGATAGATAGATAGATAGATAGATAGATAGATAGATAGATAGATAGATAGTTTATTATTAGTAAATACTATTGCAGCTGGATAGCTGAATTGTGTAAAAACTTTACATGAAAATTACAATCGATAAAATTCTAAACAATAATGCTAAAATATGCTACTATATGAATATAAATGACACTGTTAGCGGTAGACCAGGTCGTTCCGCGGACTCAAAATCATATCTGAAAAATCTGAAAAAATCATATCAAAATCTTATGAAATATCAAATGCAAGTGAACAAACTGTGAACACAAATCTTTCATGCTACAATGCATCCCAGTGCTCAATCGCACCAGGGCACGAGTGAACGCTTATTAAAGCGTCTAGTCATTTTAAGGCGTTGTTCGTAACACTAGTCAGCTTCAGTTTTACCCTGGTTACAGAGTCTCGAAAGTCGGGTCCACGAAGTCGAGTCCGAACTAAGAACGAGACGAGTCCGAAGGACGAGCTGCTTTTCCTCCTCCCCAGGCCCCATTCTTCGCTCGCCTCCCCACTAATAGTAGCCTCTGGAACCAGGGTACTTCAGTTTTTGAGTAAAAACAGATAAAATAGACTAATTGGACAACAAAATTGCAGATTACATAAATATAAACTTTATCAGTAATTGAGAAAACTTTGCAAATGTTCTAAAAAAATGTCATCGACCTTGTCTTACATAAAAATCTGATAGACCACGACTGCACCAATCAATACCATTACAGCCACGATTAAAGCCAGCTCCTTGAACATTCGATCCCACATATGCGATTTATTGGTCAAATCTGCAATACCTGTACTTTTCACATTCAAACGCGGAAACGGCACATCCGGGACTTCAACACCCAGAAACTCACACAGCGGTTGCCATCCTTGTTTGACGTTGTAGACAAGAAGCTGATCCCGCGGGATTGAAGACTGGACCCGCGCGTTGTGTTCAGAGTAGATATTCCTCACACAAACAGGATCCGAATTCTCTTTTGTTGTTTTCAATGTGACTCTGCTTTGTATATTAACGAGAAACCTTTGCCATTTTCGCCCTGTTGGTGTCAAACGATAGGCTAGTGTCCTCCAGAACGAATGCGAAGACGTTACGCTGCTTCTAACCTTGTAGTAATGCAGATAGCTTTCCAACCACACCTTTTCGCTATCACGAATCATCAGGACAACTTTTGCATCGGAAAAAGCATTGAAAATCTCTTTCCAAAATAAACAAGCGGGTGATGCCACGACTGCGTCTACGTCGGCATACATGGCTGCAAAGTCTGGCATTTGTTTCCCATCGAATGCCTGGAGATATTCATCTAAATAGTCAACCCGTTGTTCCTCATGACCATGGACGTTGTAGCCAAGAACTCTTAGTGCTGCTTCGAGAGATTTCGTCCCAGTTTTGAACAATCCTGCACAAAATACCTTCATCATGGGTCAATTCAATATTTTTTTTACAACTGTACTTTACAAGTGTAGCTAGTTTGAATATGGAAGGCCAAATGGTGCAAAATTCAGGAACTTTAATTTGATCACGATCACAATTCAACATACAGTATGTAAATTACCGTCTAAGCGTGAACTCATGACAGTAGAACGTTTTCTCTAAACTGGTATTAGCAATGCTAATGAGTTTGCTAATATGCTAATGAGCTGTATACCGTACTTCCAACTAAATCAATCTGTGTGAAGACGTTTTAATTTTAAAATGTTATTCTTATTGCACTGTCTGTGAACTTCTTATTTTTTTTAAAACGTAAAACAACTCGCCATTCTAGAACGTGCTTAGCCAAACTAACGTTATCCAACTGAGCTTGCATAACTTTTCCGCGATCATTGCACCTCAGCCAATATTCAACTGACAGACACTCGATCACGTTCACGGTAGTCCGCGCTCGCATCCAAACTAATCCACGGTTTAGTCCGTCTGCGAATCAGTGCAGGATTCGAGTGTCGCCGGTACCCCCAGCATAGTAGCACGATTATATACAGCTATTCTAAATACCGGAAATAAAGACGAATAATTAGCATAACAATGAGATCCCATCATGCACTGCGCTACATATATTACAGCCCTCGTGCGCCTTTTAGTGTGGCAGTTCATTCGAAGACTACTCGAAGTACATCGCTCCGATCAAGTCCCTGAAAGTGCACCACGCCATGGACGTTCAGCTCCCTCGACCTGAACCAGCTACAAGTCTTGGCTACGCCAACTCCAGTTGTACCAGCCGTGCAGTTAACTTTACGCAACCTCCATGCAGTTTTACCAGCTCGAGTTGACTTGTACAGCACCTCCAGTTATACCAGCGGTAACGTATCGTTATCCCCTTGTCAACGACGGCGAACCTCCCTATTTCCCTTGTAGCGACGAGTCCCTGCACATTCAGTAGTAATGACGCTGTGTGTTCGTACTTCCCCAGATACAGTTTTGCACGCTGTTCATGTGTTCCCATCCCTTATCGAGTCCAAGATACGGTTTTGCACGCTGTGTGTTCTTGCTAAAGTGTCCCCATCACGCCGAGTGTTGCCTTAAACCCTTGTGAATATAGCCAAAGTTGTATACAGTCGAGTGTGACTTAAATACCCTATGGCTTGTGAATATAGCCAAAGTTGTGTACAATCGAGTGTGACTTAAAAACCCTATGGCTTGTGAATATAGCCAAAGTTGTGTACAGTCGAGTGTGACTTAAAAACCCTATGGCTTGTGAATATAGCCAAAGTTGTGTACAGTCGAGTGTGACTTAAAAACCCTATGGCTTGTGAATATAGCCAAAGTTGTGTACAGTCGAGTGTGACTTAAAAACCCTATGGCTTGTGAATATAGCCAAAGTTGTGTACAGTCGAGTGTGACTTAAAAACCCTATGGCTTGTGAATATAGCCAAAGTTGTGTACAGTCGAGTGTGACTTAAAAACCCTATGGCTTGTGAATATAGCCAAAGTTGTATACAGTCGAGTGTGACTTAAAAACCCTTGTGGACCGTAGCCAAAGTAGTCAGTATACTTTACGGCCGAGTGTGGCCTAAAAACCCTTGTGCTCTGTACCAAAGTGAAATACAGTCGAGTGTGACTTATTAAAAAACCCTTGTGGATTGTAGCCAAAGTTATACATAGTCGAGTGTGACTTAAAACCCCTTGTGAATGTAGCTAGACTTGGTAGTGACCACAACCCCTTGGTAGTTGGTTTGAATGCATACAGCAAAAGTGGTATACTGGCCGAGTGTGGCCAAAAAGCCCCTCCCGGTCGAGGCGCCGGTGGAACACATGCAGCCCAAGCGAGCGGTTTTCTACAGATTTTTGGGCCAAAAATATTGAACTACAAGACGGGAATCATTTGCATAATTCTTCTCTAGTCTCATAAAATATTCAAGTTGACACCTTTACCAGTAGCCGGCAAAAGAAACCAATGCATTGTCCTTGACTGATTAGTCTTTCACGGGTCGCTGGGCGGGATCAGAACAATCAACGCAAATATATTTTTTGTTTGGTGCAAATATAATGGTACGTACTAAAGATCCCCGCCCCTTGATGTGGTCGATTTAGAGCTTGTACGATGTGTACACAAGCACGATATGTGATCGTGCAAGAGTTCCCTGTCCCTTTAATGAGGTTGATTTTATAGAGCTTTGATGGAAAAGTGTTCCCTTCCGGGAAACCGTGTATGAAGAGTGGGATTCTCAGCCTGAAACAGGAGTACAACTCTCCCCCCAGTTTACCTGGGTCTGGCTGTTTTCCTTCCTCTCCTGCCGGTTTCTCTGTCCATGGTAAAACTTGTGGATCTAATAAAATATTGATGATCACAAAAGGTGTTTTACAGAAGGTTCTTCAGACCTTCAGCATCACATTGATGTCACGAAGTCCATCAAAAGACAGACGTACGCTGCATCACCATGGACGTTGAAACCCAGGAGAATCTCGAGGGAATAACAGCCTCCTTTTTCGTGACCCTGAAACGTTTGTACTGTCTGTGGCTAGTGTCCCGGAGAGTTCCTTAGCGAGCACGAATTTTGCATATCAGAAGTTGAACACAAAACGTCGAGGTTTTCCAATGCATGAGTTCCACACTAGAACAAGGGATTCACTTGTAGAATGGGAGGAATGCCCTGTTTTCTTCATTTCAACCCAGCTATTTAGCAGTCGAACGAAAGGTATGGCACCCCTTTTTCTCGTCCATATCTCATTATATATTCGTGTGTATTGTAGGTACTTAGAATATACTACTATTACAGCTATTTCAAAAAAGGTTCTCTCGTATTTCGCGCGTATCTCTACGCGACGAGGTAATGAGTATGCAGTGAGGATGTGTAACTAGCCACGCCCAGATTGGTCTCCCTTAGGGGTTTAATTTAAATTTTCCGGCAATCATCCCTCCCTGGTCCGTACTTCCCGACACATGCAATCCAAAATGGCGGGCAGACGTGACCGGAAAGGGGGGGGGGGGGGGGGGGGGGGGGGGGGGGGGGGGGGGGGGGTACTCCTATACGGGGACGCCGCTGGACAGGGTATGGTTTTTGGCCTCTCTGTCCTGAACAGGGTATATAATTTTATGTGAGTCTGTCCCAAACAGGGTATGGTAATGCACGATTGTCGTCGTTAAATATGGTTTTATCCGGTATTTAGCCATCTGAGATCCGAGACGCTTGCCGAGCTTTAGCAGGTCATCAGTCAACATAAAACGCGTTAAAATTGTGTAAAACAAGACATGCAGTGTGTATTTTGCCCTTTGTCCTAAACAGGGTCCTAAAATAGAGGGTGTTGTCGAGACGGAGTAGGTATTTTAGATTTTTTTGTCCTAAACAGGGTCAGGGTTTCAAACCCTCAGCGGCACCCCTATACCCAAACATGGGTCAAATAAACGGCTGGTTTAGACGGTTGAGAGTGATAATCGAAAAAACCAGGAGCCCATTAGTAAAAAACATATTTAGATTAGTAAAAAACATATTTAGATTAGTAAAAAACATATTTAGATTAGTAAAAAACATATTTAGATTAGTAAAAAACATATTTAGATTAGTAAAAAACATATTTAGATTAGTAAAAAACATATTTAGATTAGTAAAAAACATATTTAGATTAGTAAAAAACATATTTAGATTAGTAAAAAACATATTTAGATTAGTAAAAAACATATTTAGATTAGTAAAAAACATATTTAGATTAGTAAAAAACATATTTAGATTAGTAAAAAACATATTTAGATTAGTAAAAAACATATTTAGATTAGTAAAAAACATATTTAGATTAGTAAAAAACATATTTAGATTAGTAAAAAACATATTTAGATTAGTAAAAAACATATTTAGATTAGTAAAAAACATATTTAGATTAGTAAAAAACATATTTAGATTAGTAAAAAACATATTTAGATTAGTAAAAAACATATTTAGATTAGTAAAAAACATATTTAGATTAGTAAAAAACATATTTAGATTAGTAAAAAACATATTTAGATTAGTAAAAAAATATTTTAGAGTAGTTATTTAGATTAGTAAAAAACATATTTAGATTAGTAAAAAACATATTTAGATTAGTAAAAAACATATTTAGATTAGTAAAAAACATATTTAGATTAGTAAAAACATATATTTAGATTAGTAAAAAACATATTTAGATTAGTAAAAAACATATTTAGATTAGTAAAAAACATATTTAGATTAGTAAAAAACATATTTAGATTAGTAAAAAACATATTTAGATTAGTAAAAAACATATTTAGATTTTGGGGAACTATACTTTACGTGAGTTATTTTGACAGCTGAACTAACTTGCCCCTTGACCTCCGGTGCTAGCTTCCTGATTGGTTTGTGATTTGTAATCTCTCTCGTGGTCAGACTCGTTGTCTCCTCCACATTCTCGACATGGACTGGTCAACAACAACAAAATACCAGTTGTGTTTTCCACCCCGTGCTCGGCCTTAGGCCTGGGCACGAGTAAAGGGTAAAAGTTCTGCAGCCAATCATGCATACTATAAATGTCAGTATAAATATTTGACGACATGATAGACCACGACTGCACCAATCAATACCAGTACAGCCACGATTAAAGCCATGCTCGAGGATCCAGCGGTTTTTGTCCGCGCGGACAAAAACCGCTGGATCCTCGAGCATGGATTAAAGCCAGCTCCTTGAACATTCGATCGCGCAATTGGGATTTATTGACCAAATCTGGAATACCTGCACTTTTCACATTCAAACGCGGGAACGGCACATCCGGGACTTCGACACCCAGAAAACGTTGTAGACAAGAAGCTGATCCCGCGGGATTGAAGACTGGACCCGCGCGTTGTGTTCGATGTAGCTTTTCATTGCGGCATCAGGATTAATGGGATTCCCCGGTGTTCCTTGATTTAGTATTTTTGGAACAGCCGCGATAAATCTTTCCCATTTGTGGCCGGTTGGTGTGCAAAGAAAACCCAGTTTTATCCAGAAAGATGATATCGAAGAGTACAAAGCTGCTCCAGTTTTTAAGAGGCTTTCCAGCCACACCTTTTCGCTGTCACGAACCATCAGGACAACTTTAGCATCGGGGAAAGCATCCAAAATCTCTTTCCAAAAGAAACAAGCGGGTGATGCAATGACTGCGTCTACGTCGGCATACATGGCTGCAAAGTCTGGCATCTGTTTCCCATCGAATGCCTGGAGGTATTCATCTAAATGGTTCACCAGTTGTTCCTCGTTATCATGGACAGTGTAGCCAAGAACTCTTAGTGCTGATGCGAGAGATTTCGTCCCTGTTTTTAATAAACCGGCACAGATTACCTTCATGATTGTTTTGCCACAACGACTGCGAGTGTGGACACGGTCTGATGCAGTTCAATGACTTTGTCCAGGAAGGCTTCACACCTCCCTGCTGATATTGACATTTTTATAGTACGTAGTTATGTTATCTTATATTCTGTTAGATTATAGTTTTTAACATTTTATAGTATAGAATGCGCATTAGATCATTTTATGTTTTGTGCACAATATAAATTTTATTATGATTATTATTATGATTATAAGGATTTTTTATCTATTTTTTATCTCTTATTTGTAATTTGTTTTGAGAAATAAAGTTATCATTATTATTATTTTAAAAATGATAATGATTATTATTATTATTATTATTATTATTATTATTATTATCATTATTATTATTATTATTATTATTATTATTGTTCCAGAGCCTGCGATCCTTATGGTTTGCGCAAGGATCGAGTGTTTCCTACGCATGCGTTGCAAGAATTTTTTCAAAATGGCGGACGAAGAGAAGAAAAGTACGGTTCAGATGTCGTGTGCATTTTTTATTAAGAGAAAGAACCGTTTTTGCAACATGATTGTAGGAAAAGGGAAGAAGTACTGCGGTGAGCATTCCTACTTAGGAGGAGAAGATAAGGTGATATATCGATATATATGTAGATCAACCTGAGTCTCATGAACTAAAATTAAGACTTACATGTAAGCTTACTTAACTTAAGCTTATTATCTTTTCATGAACTAAAATTAACTTAAGCTTATACCATGCTTATATTAAAGCGTTTTCTTATATCTTGATAGGCTTGTGGTCGCACTAGAATACCATGTCCTTTCGATCCTAAACAGTAAGTTTGCGCTGAGTTAAGCTCACATGCGTCTATACTTGTCTCCATGCTGGACTACCTGTGTCATTGTGTGGAAGTCGTGTTTTAGAAATTTGACAACAGTAGCAGCAATTTATTTAAGCTTATCTTAATGTATAATAATGCCCAGAAACACAGAACCATGGCTTAGTTCAAAATTTGCTGTTTTGCACTATTCTGTAAGAGTTGTTCTTGACTTTATAAAATATTATTAAATAGCTCAGCTAAGTTTATTAATATGATGGCCTATTGATGTAAGCTTATGTATTGCAATTGTATTGCCGGTTTGCACATGATGTCATGGCAGCCATGTTGGAGCTCAATAACAAAGCATTCCTCATGAGCTTCTCTTGTTTGTACCTACAACATGGGTGCTGCATCTTTGTACTCTAAATCTTGAAGGGATTGTTTGCAAACATTGTCTAAAAGTTCACATGCGTGATCATTATTTTGTAGTACTGTCTTTGAAGATCTACTGCAAAAACATCTCAGATGCTGTAATGTGAAGAAAAAGACGGATGTGGTAAGATCAGAATCATCATCATCCTTCCCATCTTTATCGGTAACCGGCTTCTATTGAAACCCCTGCACCATCACCATCATCATCAACATCATCTTCATCACCATCATCAACATGATCATGATCATCATCTTCATCATCATCATCATTATCTTCATCATCATCACAATCATACATACATAATATGTCTTCTCTTGTGGGCAAACTTCAACCCTCCCCCCACCCCTCCCTATGGGTAAAATTCTGGATCTGCCCCAGCAATAATGTTCATTCTTTTTATTTAGATTTACTATGAAAAGAATATCAACTCTGGTCTAGTGGACTATAAATTAACAGATGAAGAAAAGGTATCATTGTGTTGTATAAAGTAATATTGTTAATGTAAACATACTTTAACCACCAAACAGTTGGGTTCAGTCCCTAGCCAGGCCCAACACTCAGGGTCTTAAAATAACTGAGAAGAAGGTACTGCCTTTTCTTTGCATCTACAAATGGTTAGTACCTTCTTGTCTCTTGGATAAGGAAGTAAACCAATGTAAGGGGGACATTAAAGAACCTTGTGTTACTCTTTGCATAATATAAGGGGATGCTTTTCCTGCCACTTTTACTCCATGGTGAATTAAACACTCAGGTGTTGTAAAGGTCACAAGTTTCTTCTGATATAAACAATCTGAGAGATCTAGTTGAGCATTCATTATTGCCTCATATTCCTGGGCTTAATCTCTTGTGCTCTGCAACTCCCATCACGTTTGTATATTTGTCACAGTGCACATATAGTACATAAACACGTGTAGCCATAAAAATATAAAAATAATTAAAATTTAAAATCAATTTAAAATTAAAATTATTTTTCAACGTTTTGTCTCTCTGTTCTCTGATATACTTGTGATAGCTGGCCAATCAGAGTGCATGTACATGCATATATCACAATAATACTTATTAATACATTTATTATCATTTCCATCAGGTTTCATTACCAGAAATTCCTCTAGAGAGAGTAAAAGAAGTAATCAATAAAGTGAAACAGTGTTACAAAGGTATCTTATCTGTATATCAATGCTCACTTAAATTATATGTAAACATTAGAGTAGTTCCATGGAGCGCCTATGCTTTAGGAGGAGGCTGGGTCCTACAATAAACAAATATATATAAATTATGCAGTTCAGAGAAGCATACAGTTTCCAAGGGCAGATTTCAGAGCACAGGCCCGAGATAAATGTAGAAACTACTCTATACATGTAGTCTTTATCATTGAACAACAAACATTTTCCTTTGCGGAATACATGTATGTATGTTGCATGCATGCACTTTACTCTGATATATGTAGTTGCCCATGGTGGAGCGACACTATCATGTCATGATCAATTTAGACCAATTGAGAGGGAAGGGTAATGAATTGATTATCTGTATACTGATATAAAGAAACTAGTATGATGAGTATATACAGAACAAATGTTCGGAAAAAATCCGACTCCTCAAGCGTGATTCGAACCCACGACACCCCGATTTCATGACAGGTGCTCTACCCACTGAGCTACCGAGGCAACTACAGTAGCGTGGAGTTCAAATTAGCTCAAAGACGCTGATTTTAACCGAACATTTGCTCCCAGGCCTCACGGAACTGGGAATTGCTTCTGTAATGACGTACGAACCGCATCACGCAGTCACAGTAGTCATATTATCTGTATAACAGGATATTATTTAAAACATTACATTATGTACAATTGTATAATGAACCATGAGACAAAGTACTATCATGATATACTGTAGGCTCTGCATGCTCAAAAATATTATCTGTATAACAGGTACTATTTAAAACATTACATGTACAATGTATAATGAACCATGAGACAAAGTACTATAATGATATACTGTAGGCTCTGCATGCTCAAAAATGAAAAAATGAAATACATTGTAACATTCATCAATTTGTCTACAGAGCATTGTCCTAAAATCGAAGAATCAATCTTATCACACAGTGTTTTTGCTGATGAATTGTCAATAAGTGAATATGGTCCCTCAGCTTTAAAGCACATCAAGCAACAGGTACCGTACAGTTTTTGCTGATGAATTGTCAATAAGTGAATGTGGTCCCTCAGCTTTAAAGCACATCAAGCAACAGGTACCGTACAGTTTCTGTCTTATCTGGCAGATTTTGGGATGAACAGAGTGGAAAGAATAATAGATTATTATTTATTGATTTCTATCCAATACTCCAAAGGCATTGCACGTCCTGTCACTGTAATACCTGATTAACCCCCCCCCCCCCCCCCCCCCCCCCCCCCCGCAGGCACTTTCGCAGGCATGCCATGTGCACCCACCCATAACATTACATATATCTTTTGGTAGGCATCTTTAGTTGGTCATTTAGAAAACCTCAATGTCTTGGAATCTGACACCAGTTACCTGGAGTTTGGAGCAGGAAAAGGTGTGATCAATAATGTTGTATAAACAATGGTGCAATATTACATACAATGTAGATGCAGGCTGGTATTTGAGCAGTAACAAGACGCTCATTGAGCGTTCACTCATGCCCTGGTGCAATTGCGTTCTGAAATGAAGTTCATGATGAGAGACGCATGGGCACCAACATAAACAAGAGCGAACTATTTGTAAGCTTAAATATCTTAAACAAAAACAAACGATGGAAGTTATCAGAACCATCTGACCCGATGCAACCTGAAGACGTACCGAATACGTCTGATTCAAGATCTTTATCTATGATCACCAACAAACAGTCTCCCTCGTCACGCAACTGTCATTGTCATTGTCATAACGTTTGGTATGGCCGGCCTGTGGACCAATATTCAGTATTCCGAGCTATAGACTAGCCTGCGGAGGAGGCTAACTTTCGGAACTTTACAGTATATCAGTAAAAACGTTAATAGCCCGACTTCACGCTACTAGAGCGTCTTGTTTCAATCTAAATATAGATGAGAATAGATTTAGATTTTTGCCCCTTGACCTCAGGTGCTTCCCCTGATTGGTTTGTGCTTTGTAATCTTTCTTGTGGGTTTGCGAAGAAAGAGGTTGTCGTGTTGAGATGCGTGTTGATAAGTCTTGTGGTCTCGTTCCCAGTCCCACTCGATTGCAGATTCATGACCCCGATGAACAAAAAAAAAACCAACTGTAATTATAGACTCGGCCTGGCTTTAGACCTGGGCCCCGAGTAATTAACTTTATTATTGTTCATTTGGAATCTAATAAATTTATAAGTAATACATGTATATACAGCAATTTCAAAAAATGTTGAAAACTGAATACTGCATACTGAATAGTGCATTCCTAGTGCGGGCCTCGTTATTTTGAAATAAAAAGTAAATATACAGCGATTTGTTCGCCATATGGAGCTAGTATATTGTTTCTGATGGAATACACAAAAAATAAAATAAATTAGTATTATTTATATTACTTTAGACAATAAAACACAAGTCCCATAATGCATTTCGGTCTTGGAATACACTATATTCAGTATCAACGTTTTTTGAAATTGCTGTATACAATATATGAGCAGCCGATCTGTATGGGATTTACTGTGGCTCGAGTTTTAAAATCCCTTATCGAAATCATGAATAATTCATGAGGGAAATACAATAGAAATCATAAGCGTAGCAGACATCTGTAAATTGGATACAGAATCGTCCTCATTTGCATTCAATTTTAACTTGGATTTTCTCGGCCAAACTGTTTCCTATCATCCAAATTATAGTAAAACATCCACTTATACATCGTTGGATTCGATAAGTCAGATACAATATTCGCGTCCGAACTGTATGGTATTTACAATGGCTCGCCTTCGGCTCGCCATAATAATAATAATAATACTTTATTAATTCTCCCCCATGGGGCTTTTCAGAATCACTACTTACCGGTAACTATAATTATAACATAGGTATGATATAACGTGTGCTCTGATTGGTTGGTTAGCGTGTGTCCGTAAGCCCACAGACACACGCTCGCGCCCATGGACACACGCTCATGTCATCGGCATAGCGCGCGCTCTGAATTCAATCGGAAAATCAAATCGTTTTATTTGAATTTGCAGTGACTATGTTATAAAAGAAATGTTCAACGCTTTAGCTGTGCGTCCATCGAGTTATGGAGCACGCGGGAATTTGGGAGAGCACGAGAGAAGCGTAAGAGTTGCTCGAGGCGTAGCCGGCTCCATAACTCGATGGACGCACGCTAAGCGTTGACCATTCCTTAAATGTACAACGATAATTTAAATATAAATAGATAGATATAATTGTAAATTGCCATTGTAAATGCAATACAGTTTGGCCGCTCATATTGTATCTATTACATACACATATTGTATCTATTACATACAGATCGGACGCGAATATTGTACATTTGTATATTACTTATCAAATCCAATGATGTATAACTGGATATTTTACTATAATTTTGATAATACAAATGTAGGAAGCAGTTTGGCCGAGAAAATTCAACTTAAATTTTTTGCAAATGAGGACGATTCTGTATCCGATTTACAGATGTCCTTCACGGTAGTGATTTCTATTGTATTTCCCTCATTAATTATTCATGAATTCGATAAGTACTATTTACAAAATGTGTGGCCATTTTGTATCGGTTGTGCGGCTCAGATTCTGTAGATGCAAATTAGGATGATTCTGTATCTGATTTACATGTACAGAAGATCTCTGCTATGGTTATCATTTCTAAATTTACACATTTCTCCTCAGGAAAGCTGTCCCACTGGATTCAGCAAGCGATTCCTGCTGCCAAGAACACAGAGTTTGTTCTTATTGATAGAGCAAGCAATAGACACAAGGTATTTACTCCCATCTCCGTATACGTACATGCATGTATATGGGCCATAATAGAATCACTGAAGATATAACAAACTCTTGCAAAAACCATGCACCCTTAGTGCCAGAAATGAGGCAGGTATTGCACCTCTATTAGGGTGGTATGTTTTAGGGTTTGAAATGGGTGATCAGGTATTTTTTAGGGGTTGGTCAAGGTATTTTTTATGGTATGAAACTTGGAACAAGGGCATTACATATTGAATAGCGACATCCCAGGAGCAATGCAATGGTATTTTTAGGGTGATTTTGAGACCATGATGTATTTTTTCAGGGTGGGAATTTTGTAGGGTATTTTCAAGCTTATTAAAGTGAATGAGGCCTCTCAACAAACATGTAATACATTGTTTGATTTATGATTATTTGGGAAGAAGAGTGCTTCCATTGAGAACATCTGTATTTTGCTTCTCAAGAATGGTTAAGTATTTGGGTTGCCTGTGGTTGGATATGATGGATCTGTCCTTGGAATTTCATTAGCTTTACTCAATTTTTTCTCCATTGTAGTTTGATTCCTGCCATAAACGTAACGACCAAGGACCAGATTTTAAAAGACTGAATTTGGATATAGAGCATCTCAATTTAGGTGAGGAAAATATGTAATAAATACAGTGCCTTATTGGATGTTTTCTGGATATTACAGGGGGCCTTTTACTCATTGCTTGCATTTTTCTTGTCCATTTATTATACAATGACATTACAATTTTATTGGTATTGTTTTTGGGAGTTAAGTTTCAGTTTCTGTTTTCTTTATCTGGTCAGTAGTTAATTACACTCGTTCTCAGTAACATGCGCCCAGTAACACATTTGTCTCGACGACAAATTAAAAGTTGACTTTTGGAGGACGTCAATCAGACAGTTTTCACGACAATAGACAGAATCGGCTAACGCAATGTTTAGTTCTTTAACCTAATTCAAAACCTTTGGGAATAAGAGCTTTTTGTTCCAAACATTTCCATTTCATTATCATGTCAATGTTCTACTGAAATCGAAATACAACAGAGCCAAAAGGTTTGCAATGGGTCAAAGAATGTAAACAGTGCGTTAGCCGATTTGGTCTATTACAGCACATCTTCCCGGAGTAGTCAGTAATTCAAGCGGGAGTTTCAAGCCTTTTTCGAATTCGTTTCGATGGCGAGTTATAATGTTAAAGCAGAGAGGCATGTCTACAAAAGGTATTGCTATACTTTGCGTGAGCGAAATATTCGTAAAAAAAGTAATTCGACTGTACGAAAACACAGCCGACGTAAAAGATCCTCCGCGGAGAAAGTCCAAGGCACGAACGATTACAGGTAAAGAAAATGCCATTTTCTAAATGTGAACTGCTTCTGTGTATCTGTCTACATGCAGCTTTGATTGTTCCTTATTTAGCAACCGAAATTCGACTCATTCGCCGAGTGATTGAGGACAATCCGGAACTTTATTTTACGTCAAATAGGATATGCACGTGGAAATGTGCTGTGATTGTCATGGAAACTGTTTAATTGACGTCCACCAAAAGTCAACTTTGTCGCCCAGACAAATGTACCTTTCGGCGCGTGTTACTGAGGAACGAGTGTAAAAGTGCATATGACACAATTATTTCATTTTATAACATACATGTAGATTAGTGATGGAAATAATAATATCACAAATAATGTTTGATTAAATTATTGCTTTTAGATGTCACGTTGTTTGATCTCACCCTGGTTTTATTGAAATCATGGCAAATATTGATCGCTTTTTGTGCTAGAAAACGAAAAGAACAACAAACAATTTGAAGTAGATTAAAAGTACTTATGGTCGGACAAAAATATGACTATTTTGGTTATTTTTGAGGCTCTTCAAACAAAGTGACGTCATAACAGCTGATGTATTTTTCGAAAATATCTTTCAAAGCAATCATTTCACAGAAAATTGATTATGTTTTCTTTGATACTACCAATAATCTGCATAATTGAGGCCAATAAAAATTTTCATGTCATATGCACTTTAAAGCAAATTATTTCTAAAAAACAAAACAAAAAAAAACATAAAAACCTTTTATATATTTCTAACCATTTTGGCTTGGCTCAATCAAGCAACGCACAAATCACCTGTACCGAAACCCATCAAACCGGTTATCTACAGAGCATTAGGAATTTCTACAGGGCATTGCAGTCTCCTATTGGCCCTTATTTGGTAAGATTGCAGTGCATTTCCAAAATGCTTCCAATTCATTTTGGGATTGTTACAATACAGGTAGAGTGCCATATATTTGTGAAGGGTCAAGAAGTGTTGTCGTGGCAAGTAAACACCTATGTGGAACAGCAACAGGTTAGTATATACATGTAGTATGTTTTAACATGGTGTTCTGGTTGATATCATTGCAAGGCTTCGATAATTTATCAAATTGTGTTCTTCTCAAATTGCTGCACCCTGATGATGATGATGATAATGATGATGATGATGATGTCAGATGATGATGATGATGTCAGATGATGATGATGATGATAATGATGATGATGATAATGATGATGATGTCAGACGATGACGATGATGATGATGATGTCAGATGATGATGATGATGTCAGATGATGATGATGATGATGTCAGATGATGATGATGATGATGTCAGATATCCAGGGGGTATATTGAGTATTGAATTAAGGTTGACATGTGCATATTTGTTACCATAGCAACACCTATGTAGATGTATGTGACCCAATGAACTGGATTTGTTGTTTGTAGATTTGACACTGCGCTGTTTGTTTGAAACTCTCAATAATCAAACTCCCAGAGACAACGAAGACAACGAAGACAATGGAAGCACCTCTGGTGATACCAACAAGTAGGATTCAGTCTTGTCAGCATCATATTTCTTATTACTGAATGAATGAATGAATGAATGAATGAATGAATGAATGAATGAATGAATGAATGAATGAATGAATGAATGAATGAATGAATGAATGAATGAATGAATGAATGAATGAATGAAAGAAAGAATGCATGGAGAAATGAATGGATGAATGGATGGATGGATGAATGGATAGATGAATAGATAGATGAATGGATAGATGGATAGATGAATGGATGAATGGATGGATGGATGGATGAATGCATGGATAAATGAATGGATGGATGAATGGATAGGTGAATGGATAGATGAAGGAATGAATGAATGGATGAATGGATAGATGAATGGATAAATGAATGGATGAATGGATAAATGAATGGATAAATGGATAAATGAATGGATAAATGAATGGATGAATGGATAAATGAATGGATGAATGGATAAATGAATGGATAAATGAATGGATGAATGGATAAATGAATGGATAAATGAATGGATGAATGGATAAATGAATGGATAAATGAATGGATGAATGAATGGATGAATGGATAAATGAATGGATAAATGAATGGATAAATGAATGGATGAATGGATAGGTGAATGGATAGATGAAGGAATGAATGAATGGATAAATAAATGGATGAATGGATAGATGAATGGATAGGTGAAGGAATGAATGAATGTATGGATAAATGGATGGATGGATGAATGGATAGATGAATGAATGGATAGATGAATGGATAGATGAATGGATGGATGGATGAATGCATGGATGGATGAATGGATAGATGAATGGATGGATGGATGAATGCATGGATAAATGGATGGATGAATGGATGGATGAATGGATGGATGGATGAATGCATGGATAAATGGATGGATGAATGAAAGAATGAATGGATAGAGGAATGGATAGGTGAATGGATAGATGAATGGATAGATGAATGGATGGATGAATGGATAGATGAATGGATAAATGAATGGATGAATGGATAGGTGAATGGATAGATGAAGGAATGAATGAATGGATAAATAAATGGATGAATGGATAGATGAATGGATAGGTGAAGGAATGAATGAATGTATGGATAAATGGATGGATGGATGAATGGATAGATGAATGAATGGATGGATGAATGGATGGATGGATGAATGCATGGATGGATGAATGGATAGATGAATGGATGGATGGATGAATGCATGGATGGATGGATGCATGGATAAATGGATGGATGAATGAAAGAATGAATGGATAGATGAATGGATAGGTGAATGGATAGATGAATGGATGGATGAATGGATAGATGAATGGATAAATGGATGGATGAATGGATAGGTGAATGGATAGATGAATGAAGGAAGGAATGAATGAATAAATAAATGGATGGATGAATAGATAGATGAATGGATAGATGAAGGAATGAATGGATAAATGAATGGATGGATGGATGAATGGATAGATGAATGGATAGATGAATGAATGGATAAATAAATGGATGGATGAATGGATAGATAAATGAATGAATGGATAAATGGATGGATGGATGAATGGATAGATGAATGGATGGATGGATGGATGAATGCATGGATAAATGGATGGATAGATGAATGAATGAATGAATGAATGGATAAATAAATGGATGGATGAATGGATAGATAAATGAATGAATGGATAAATGGATGGATGGATGAATGGATAGATGAATGGATGGATGGATGGATGAATGCATGGATAAATGGATGGATAAATGGATGGATGAATGAATAGATGAATGGATAGATGAAGGAATGAATGAAAGGATGGATGAATGGATAGATGAATGGATAAATGGATGGATGAATGGATGGATGAATGGATAGATGAATGAAGGAATGAATGAATGGATAAATAAATGGATGGATGAATAGATAGATGAATGGATAGATGAATGAATGAATGGATAAATGAATGGATGGATGGATGGATAAATGGATAGATGAATGAATGGATAAATAAATGGATGGATGAAGGGATAGATGAAGGAATGAATGAATGAATGGATAAATAAATGGATGGATGAATGGATAGATGAAGGAATGAATGAATGAATGAAAGAATGGATAAATGAATGGATGGATGAATGGATAGATGAATGGATGGATGAATGGACGGATGAATGGATAGATGAATGAAGGAAGGAATGAATGAATGAATGGATAAATAAATGGATGGATAAATGGATGGATGGATAGATGAATGAAGGAAGGAATGAATGGATAAATAAATGGATGGATGAATAGATAGATGAATGGATAGATGAAGGAATGAATGGATAAATGAATGGATGGATGAATGGATAGATAGATGAATGAATGGATGGATAAATAAATGGATGGATGAAGGGATGGATGGATGAATGAATGAATGGATAAATGGATGGATGAATGGATAGATAAAGGAATGAAAGAATGGATAAATAAATGGATGGATGAAGGGATGGATGGATGAATGAATGAATGGATAAATGAATGGATGAATGGATAAATGAATGGATGAATGAATGGATAGATGAATGAATGAAAGAATAGATAAATAAATGGATGGATAAATAAATGGATGAATGTATGGATGGATAGATGGATGAATGAATAAATGAGTAAATGATATACTCAATGTCAGCATCACCCGTTATGAAACCATCATCAAAGTCATCAAATAATAAATGATTAACATTAGAATATATTTACAGCAAGTCAAAGAGACTAAAAAACCGTCCAGTTATCAAAGGCATAGTACTTGCCCTGTGTTGTCATCACCAGTGCTATTGGCCACATTATGTTGGTCGACCATTTTTAGAACAACTTGGATTCACACCATCAGAGTTCCATGTGATCTGCTGCATGACTAGCTGGTCTACCTGTGGTGTACGGCCATCGAGGACCAACAATGATCCAGGTAATTAATGACAGTGCACTTTAGTGAATGGGTCTAATAAAGAAAAGGTAACCCCTTCCCTCTCCTTTGCTTAATTTTTTTATATGGGATTTTTCATTTCTTTTAATCAACCCATTGAGTAACAATAGTTACAACCATTCAATAAATGAACTAGAATAATATTTACAATAATATTTATGGGATACCTGTGTTGTATGAACGAGGGGAGACTGGTCCTTTTCCCTCTCTCTCCCCAGACCCCACCCTGCTTCTACTCCCCACAGGAAGCCCACTCCATAATATTCCTGTCTCTATTCATAAAGGTGTTGAATGTGGAGAAAGCTACAGTTTGTAATATTTAATCTGATACTTTGTACTTCATAAACTTCTTGAACAGAGTCAAATCCAAAGGAGGATGAAAAGGAAGATAATAATTTAGAAAATATCACAGGCCATATAAAGTAAGTAACATTGATTTATTAGAACTTTGACATTTTCTGACACTGACACAGGAAGCCCAGTTCAAAGCAAAAGTATATTATCTGCTTGTCTTTTCTGGTGGGCTTCCTGTGGTAGAGCGCTCAGGGCAATATAAGTATTGGGATTCCTGTGTTACTGTATTTTCATGAAATAGAGTATGAGACAATACGCCTTATTAGTCTATATGCATGAGTGCTGATTTTTGAGATCAGGATACTAGAATCGTTTGACATAAAAATAACCACTGCCATCTGAAAAAGCAATAATTATTCATCAAGTATTGGATAAAATCCCGCGAAGATATCGTAAATGACATTTATAGGGTTTAGTATGGGATTTTGCCGTCATGCGTACACAGCCTCGTTCTGATGTACATCAATTTTCTAAATTGCTTAATTTCAAGGTTTAACATGTTCCACTAAAAGAACATATTGATATAAGATAAGTGTAAAAGTTTTAGGACAAAATGACATGTCCTTGCGGAGTTATGAATGTTTTTAATTCTGAAAATACACCAGAACGAGGCTGTGTACGCATGACATCAAAATCCCATACTAAACCCTATAAATGTCATTTACGATATCTTCGCGGGGTTTTATCCAATACTTTTGAAATTTTCCAAAAATATTGATGACTACTTGTGTTTTCAGATGGCAGTGGTTATTTTTATGTCAAACGATTCTAGTATCCTGATCTCGAAAATCAGCACTCGTGCATAAGGCGTATACTCTGTTGATTCTGTGTGAAGTAACACAGGGAACCCAATATATTATTACCCTTATTACTAAAGTGCATCGAGGTTCCAGGATGCGCTATATCAATACTCTATTATTATTATTATTATTATTACCACAGGAAGCCTATACAAGAGAAGCAAGCGTAACGCAGTTGCTAACTTCATACATTTTTAATGACTTTGTTTTAGGGCTTTGGGCCTGTCTATTGCTGACCGTGAAGACATTGGTAGACAGTGCAAAATGCTGCTAGATATAGGTAGACTGTGGTATCTAAAAACTAATGGCATGTCTGCCAAACTATGTTACTATGTAGAAAGGTCAGTTTCTTTAGAGAATGTTGTTCTGTTGGCTACAGCAGTAAGCTGAGAAATTTGGTGGGGGGGAGGGTGGGGGAGATATCAGAGGAGAGGAGTAGGGGGATATATCTTGTCGTTTTTTTTAGTACGGTATATTACAATAATGGGAAATGGACAGCATGAAAGAAGCAAACCTACAGAACAGTTAAGCTTGGTTCTCGAGCTCTCATGCATTATGGCCCTTAGCCAATCAGAGCAGAGTTATATCACAAGTATTTTATTATACATTGTATAAAATACACAGACAATATCAATGAATGTATTTTATTGAAAATCAAATTATCATATTCACTAATAAATACCCGCCCATAATTTAAAATGATTAACACATTGAATGGAATTTGTATTTATTTATTTATCCTATAACTCTATTAGAGTATGAACATACTGAACACTCGTGAAACAGAGATGGCTAGAGATGGGTCTATGTCTGTGTTCCAGTATATATCCAGAGTGAATCATTTTGGGTGTTATGTTTTCTCTTCAGACCATGTCGTCATTCCTCTATCCGTAACACGAGAAGAGACATAAACATGGCTATCACTCACCAATGAATCTAATACTCAGGGGAATGACACATGGTCTGAAATGGGTAAAACATTATGCCAAAGCTAAAAGTGTCTGTGCTGTATTGTTTGTTTTATACCAATAATGTATGGCAGTCAGGCTGTGTTATGAAAGCGCTATATTGGATAAAATGCAAAATAATAATCCAGGAATATCATTTTTGTCTGAATGTAAAAATGTCAGAGAAAATGCAAAGATTATTAGTCAAATGTCACTATAAGGACGTTGAAAACATTCTATTGTCTAATTAACAAATCGCAATGGGTTTACCATTGTCTGTACTCTTATTGACAATGGATTTGACGTCACAAAATGTTCAAAACTCAAGTGGAACCACGAGCGTAGCGAGTGGTTTCACTGCCAAGTTTTGGACATTTTGTGACGTCAAATCCATTGTCAATAAGAGTACAGACAATGGAAAACCGCTTGCGATTTCTTTTTTACAATAACAAAGTCAAAAAAACATCCAAAAGCAAGGATAAAGTTTGAAAGAAAAACCGTTTCAAGCGCGCGCTGGTTCCGTGCGCGAGCGATTCGTCATTCTATGTGTCTGTCCTCTTATTGACAATGGCTGAGAGCCAATCAGATTGCGAGATTACGCTCTGTTATTGTAAAAATAGAATCTGATGGTCCCTAAAATGACTGGTAGATGCTAAAATATGCATTGGATTTCTCTGAAAAACTAGAAAAATATCGACGATATTCGACTATACTCCATCCAGAAATCTGCACTCCACCTCAAAGTGTCTGCTTGAAGTTCCTAACTACAACCTAAAGTCTTATGGCAAACGAGCTTTCTCTGTTGCTGCCCCGACCTTGTGGAACTCTATTCCAATAGACATAAAAACATCCACGTCGATTGACATTTTTAAGAAGCTAAAAACATATCTCTTTAAAAAAAGTTATTTTTAACATTATCTTATTTTTTTAGTTATATATTTGTTTACAGTGCGACTACACCAACCAAGGCCACCCAAACAAATTTTGAATCAAATTTTCTAATCACATTTGTGACGCTGAATAACAGAATGATGTCAAATTCTACAATACTCCAGTTTCGAGTTGTTTAGATACCGCTGTACTCCTTGACAAGACGCATTTGCTCAGGCTTAGCATCAATTCAGTGTAAATTATGCATAAATACCGACGAGAACGCGAAAAAGTGTTGACATTCAACAATAGAAACCATTTTTAATTGCACGGGTTATTCTCTGGATTGAGGCTAAGCCTGAGCAAACGAGTCTTTTGTCAAGGAGTACAGCGGTGCGTAAACAACTCGAAACTGGAGTATTTAAACTGTTTCTTGTTCACTCTTGATCATATACAGTCATACACTTATCAAGTAAAATATATGCTTTTAAAGCGAAAATTTGAAAATTTGTGCAGATTCTATTGTTTAAATGCTCAATTATGATTGGGTAATTTGTATGAAAATTTGTTTGGGTGGCCTTGGTTGGTGTAGTCACACTGTATGAGTTTCATTTTACATTACCACTAAATACATTATATATATTTTCAAGTACTCAAAAAAAATTTTAAGGTAATAATAATTAGCATTCTAAGTGCTCTGGTCATTGTTATGGATAGTAGCACTATATAAAATGTATTATTATTATTAAAAAACAGGTTTTAAATGTCATGTTTTCAATTCATCTTGAATACTTCTCATTAAAGGAGCACTCTCACAGGTAATGCATTGCGCGCCTTGAACCCCTCAGCGCCATTTTCGTATGATACGAAAATGGCGGATTTCTACTTACCACACGAGAAGGAAGAATTTCTCTGGAGAACTCCGGACTTGCCATTGCTGATCCGTATCGGAATTCGAAAGGCGAACTTTTCACGTGTACTTTTCACGTGCGTTCTTGTCAAATCTAAGTAGTATCCCGTATGTAAACAATAACACGGCGCGCAATGCATTACCTGTGAGAGTGCTCCTTTAACTTTCCAGAGGATAACAAATCTTTGACAAGGAAATGCTTTCAAATATTCTATAAAAATCCTCATTTTTAGAGCATTTAAAAAAAAACCTTGTGAATGTGATTTTCACAAAATATCGTAAAATATTCAAGGACTTTTAGAAGGTGATGTAGAAGCTCATTCAGGTCTACATAGAAGGCAAGCCTCCCCAACAGCCATTTGTAGGGGTCACACACGTAATGCATTATGGCCCTTAGAAATGACTGTGAAAAACCTGGTGTACTGCAGGTAATTACGGCTAGGGATAGCAGGCAGATGGTCTTACAGGTCTCTGATCAAAATCTAAATTCTCCCAATAGGCTCTATGCATTTCAAAGGAGAATTTGGATTTTGATCACATTGAAGTCACTTACACGATAGCTAGCTTCTTGTGAAAACCTAGCCTACATGTATGTCTCCTTTCATGAAATTGGAAAGTGTCAAAAATCACAAAATATATATTCCGTTTAATACTATAAATAGAAAGGTAGCCTAACTGGTTCTATATCCCTTATTGATTAGTAACTTGAGTAAAGAAGTCTGGGATGCAAAACCAGAGGCTTTTGATGACCGGCACATTTGCCACTGTCTGTCCACCAGGTTAGGGTCACACTCCACTGGGTGGTACACGTGGACAAGCCCAGGGTCTGCCCCTCGGAAGACGTTCATATCATCATGCTTAATGAACTTCTCAAACAGCTCAACATCTTCAAGTCCCCATCCTTTGATGGTAGTATCAAAGCCTCCGACTGTTTTGAGGTCATTTTGATACATGCAGACTATACCAAATGCATAGGTCCGCCAAAATCCTGCATTTTTACTTAAATTAAAATGATTCCTAGCATCTGGTTTAGAGTATGTAGCATTGGGGTCATATTGACTAAACACTATCGGGTAATAGACTTGTTTACCAAGAATTGTGTTGCTGCGGCAACGGTTGAGGAATTCCACATCAAACATCAAGTCCACATCACAAAAGAACAGCAGAGAAGATCTGTCAAATTGATTTGCTCCTAAAGTGAGGGCCAACCCTCTTGAGAACTCACCCATTGCCTCTATCCAAACTATCTCAGCCGCAGGGTAAAGCTTGCGATATTTCTCGGTCAAAGCCTTGTGTTTACTGGGTTCCTCAACGGATGGGAAATACACCACCAGTAGTTTAACACTGTCGTGTTTCTTGAGACAGATCTTTTCAAAGTTTTCCATGAATCTCACAAATGTTTTGTAACGACCGGCCAGTGGGAGAATAAAGTGAACTGTTGCAAATGACTTGACAGATGGTTCGGCATAAAACACTAGGTTACCAAAAGGTTGTTGTAGATATGCGTGATGCCTGACGTGTACCGTCATACGCCTGCGGTTATGTCCCAAATGTCGATGGTACTTCATTAGCATATCCATCATATACTGTGCCCCGTAGAGTGGATGAACTCGGACATAACCATGGTTTAGTTTCTTGAATTCTAAACTTCGATGCAGAACATTTCGTGCCTCGTCGTTAATCAGCCCCATCGTCTGCCCAAGAACTTTGTTCAAACCACTTTTGAGTGGATCTCGCATTCCTGTCTCGGGTGGCTGTAAGGTTACGTCAGAGTAAAACTTGGTTGCTGTAAACATATCCCATGATTCAATGTGGTCATGATGTAACTGGGAGTGAAAGTCCCTTATGTCTTGTAGACGCACCTTTCTATCGGTGGATAAGCCATGACTGCTAGTATTGAGCAGCAGGTCCATATTTCGTAACACACGCTGAAGTTTGACAGCTTTGTGCTGGAGATTCTGGATGGACATTCCCATGAAATGGGTGTGAAGGCGGTACATGTATGGTGGGTTCTTGATAGGGTGCAGGGTGATGGCCTTGCGGACGGACTTGGTGTCCAGGTTGCCATGATATGCCTCGGTACTGCTCTGATTATGATAGAATAAAGCCTGCATCTGAAAAACAAATCAAAGACTAAAAATGTTGATAGCCACATAGTGAACTAGCCTGCTCCACAGGCAACTTCTTTGGGATTGGGACTGGGATTCCTGGGGTTATAAAGGAGGTCGGGAAAGGAGGACTGGAACAAGAGGAGAGGAATCACACAGGAATCCCAATCCTAACAGGAATCCCAATAAAGGAGTTGCCTATTGAGGAGGCTAATAGTGAACAGATCAAGTGAACAATGTTGGAGAGCCTAGTGGGAAAATAATGAAATGGACAACTACAATATGTACAAGTAGTTTTATGCCTGAAGTGTGCTACAGGAGAATTAAACAGTGTCATGGGCTCCTGACAGTGTTTATCATTGTAGGATGGGTAGGAAATAGATTGACTGCACATTATCTCAGTTAACCAACTGGGACTAGTGTTTAAACTAGTTGAGTGTACATATCAATCAAACAAGTGTGTAGAATGAAACTAGTAAAAGAGCAGTAAAGGGTCATTTACACGGGCAATTTTATCGGCGATTTTGTCGATGATTTTGCACAAAATTTCAAGCATGTTTGAAATCATTGTCGCTGCTAAATCGCCGGTAGTTAACACAGGCGATTTGTGGTAGCAAAAAATCGCTGATACTGAATCGCAGACAAAATCGCCCGTGTAAACAGAGCCACTAAATTTACTGATGTTTTGGAAGATAGTCCTTTGTCAGTGTATTCATTCGTTCATTCATTCATTCAAACTGTTGGTTGTCATGACAACTAGATAGACCAATCTAATCCCATTAAAACCTGTACCAACAAGCTCATCTGTAAAACGATCAGTTAACGCCTAGTGACATCACGATAATTCTAATTCTAATGCTCCAGTTGGGTTACCTGTGGTAACTGATGGTGGGTTACCTGTGGTAACATGGGCAGATCTGGTGGAGGGGGGTTACTACCCTTCCCACCACCTACGATTTTTTCATGACCTTCGTAGTGGCTGTTTCGTTAACCGCAAGTTGGTTTGAAAGCCATGGTAACCGCAATTTTTTCAAGCCATCACATGGTATGTTTGTGTGTACCACGAGATCAATGTTTTCGCATCACGTGATGGGTCGCATGTGTACATCAATGTTTTCGCATCACGTGATGCAGTTCGCATGTGTACATCAAAACATCATTCCCTGCATCAACCAATCAAAATTTACCATTCTCACGCCTGAAATGAACAACATATTATTTTTACAGTTAAGTCGGCTAGATCTAACGATCTAACGTGTTTGAAAAATCCAACACAATCGTCAACTGTGAGTTCTTGTAAACATCTGTAAACTCCCTCGTGAACGCTTCACAAATTTCCTAAGAGCAATGCTTGTTAAAAGCTAGTTCAGTAGGTTACATGTGAAGTGCATAACCGCCTTCGTAAACAGTTGTCTAGTATACTGTAGAATTAATTTTCTAGCTTTTAAGATTAGCAAACTGTCACGTGATGCGAAAACATTGATCTCGTGGTAAAAAACCACCACGTGATGGCTTTCAAACCAACTTGCGGTTAACGAAACAGCCACTACGAAGGCGATGAAAAAGTCGTAGGTGACTCGCTCTACTGGGAAGGGTAATATTTGAACACCCAAAACAATCCCTTTTTAAGTCCCTTTGAGAAAATCCTGGGTCCACCTGGTCTGTTTGTTGAGGTTTATGTAAATCAATTTTAGACAATGAAGGAGTAGAATAGCTACCTCGAATGACCAAGTACACGAGACTCCAACGAATTTCTTGATACAACGTCCAACTTCCACATCTTCATGGCTGGTGTACAGGTTCTGTAGGCAGTACTCGACGTGTGGCACAACTTTCTTGAGTACACTCCTGCTCATGATCACACCAGGACCTCCCATGCAGAAATTATCTCCATACCCCAAACCTAGTAGGCCCTTCTCGGCCTTTGCGCCAGTCCCAGCTTGGCCAACATAAATGTCTTGCGTGCTGTTGAGTGAATGAAGGAACTCCGCTAGTTTTCCGTTTCTAATGTAAACATCGTCATCTGATCGCATGAACCATTCGTAGTTGTCAATGTAGTGGTCGTGCATGTATTTTAGCATCAATAGTGACTTGCGCTGTGGAGGATAGGAATCGTCTACTCCAGCCAGAGTCACGATGGGTAACTCGGGATTTTCTCTTGACCCAACGCTGGAGAAAAATTGTAACTTCCCAGGTACTTTCTTGCCCCACGTCTCGTAAACAGCTTTAGCGCGTGTGTTCAGGAATTTCTCGGCAGTCATCACTCCAATAAATATGAATTTTCGCGTTCCAAGTTCCTTGGATATACTTCTAGGTCTTACATCGCTTTTGAAATTGATGTGACAACGCCGCGTCGGAATCGGAAGAAACTGCTGCCGTAAGACCAGAGCGACTGTGAAACCAAATATCAAACCACCAAGTAGAGTAACGACACCTTTGATGCTCATATGACGAGCTTTCATCGTGAAGGGAGCCGCAATCCCACAAGTTTGGAAACTGGAAACTCAATCAATAGATAGCTAACCCGTCGAAACTCGGTTTGTTGGTATTATTTCATTGATATCGCATTGAAGCGATGAGAAATCTCTGAAGTTTACTTAGAGACTTCATCAATGTACTATTCTTGACGTCACGATCCACGTGCACAACATATTTGATCCCTTCTTTAGTTGCTTAGCAAAAATGGACGTTGTTCTTTTTCGTGTCAGAGTTTCCTGAATATTTCTCTCGTCCCGTCAAACGAAGAATGGATTAGTTCACGAGATACCTGATGTTGTTTTGTAAACCCTTTTTGTGGTGGATCCAATGTTGAATCAATCTTTTCTCTTGGACACTAGTTGTGATGAATAAATGATGGCGAAGCTGATTGGTTGGTGAGAATTTTACCTGCTGGCCTATAAAGAGCAGTGGAAGCTGCGCTACTCATGAATAAACCGGCTCATTTAGGCTGCTGGTGATCAAATTTCGAGAAAGGAGGGGAAGATATTTGTCACCGAGTAAATAAAATAAAAATAAAGTGTTTCTTTTACGCCTTTCCACTGGCTTTGCAAACCGTACAACGTACAAAGCTGGACCAGTTATCACTTCATCATCTTTATTGTTGTGAGTTTTTTTTGCTACGAATGAATTAGCCATAATTTGTTTTGCTGTTTTTCCATTCGTGCGGAAGCCATTTCGATGCTGACAGTGAAATGGCTTCCCATCGACTTCGGCCTCGCGATGAACTGACGTTTGAACTGGCAAGGACAAAAAACGTGTGAGAACCATATCATAATTATATCAAGAGGAGTTTACTTTAAAAAAAATATCTCTCTTCTTCAGATTCTTTTTGAAATATCCCATTCATTCGTTTTTCACAATCTGTTTTCAGTGAGCAGTATCTTCTGCCTCCAGGCACAACTTTTCTGAAATGCAGGAACACCCAGGCGATTTGGCATTTTTCAAAAATATAAAAGTTTTGTCCATACAGTGTAATTTGCATGTGCATCCAAGCCCGAGGAGGGGGGGGGTATATGAAAACAATGTTGTAGCAAAGGGGGATGATAGGATAAGACAGACACTTGGGGGGAAGGAGCGGTCACGATAAATAACGTTAGTTTTTCACCAAATCCTCCTACACCCCGGCGATAAATATATATAGCTGTAAGGTTCCTATAAGTTTAGACTTTGGACTTTATATAACTTCAATGGTCACGAGTCTGACGTCCGTCCGCGCATCAAACAAAGGGCCTGGTGACGATTGAAGATCATAGATCAAGTGTCGTTCAACAATTATTGCCCCAAAATAACCTTAAAATCTCGTGATCCTGGCTTCGTAGCTTCCTTGTTTCGGCTTCAATGTCAAAAGCAGCTAATAATGCATCACTAGGATCATTGAAAAGCAATGGCCATTCTGTAAATAAGGTGAGTTTTTATAGAGGCAAAATGTTCGCCTTTGATAACGAAAGGGCACTTGTTTTACTGTCGATTTAACACTACCAGTTACAATCGCAGATATCTCGATTCCTTTGTTTGTTTTCAGTAGTGATTATGACTTCTCAACTGTTGAATGTTTCAGGGACCTTTGAATAATGATTTACAGCATCAAAAAGTCGTTCGACCATCGCCTTTGCAGATCAAATTAGGTAAGAAGGTTTCACAATCAAAGAAACCTATAATAACTTTAATACTAACTTTACTTATAGTTATCCTTAATATTTATTGACCCCTGTCGATTCCAAACATCTACATGGCTGTTGTAAGCTATATATATGATTGCATGAGATGACGATCAATCGACAATCGTGCCAGTCCTATATTATGTGAAAGTGTTGCATTGTCACCTTGTATATTGATTTCTTGTCTGAATTTAAATAATAACCACCACTTTATGTTATTGGACGGTGTCATTAAAGGTTTTGAATATTTATTTTAACAGAGTATTTAGTGTAGTTAAATGCCTAGTATTACTTTTTGACAATCATTTATTACTTACAATGCTTATTTTTCTAGTATGAGGTCTAAACATTTCATATTTTAAATTCTCTATAATTATTTATACATATATGTACATGTACATTGTATCTGCAGTTTCAACGATACTAAATAAATATGTTATTTTACTTAGTTGGGAGCAATTTTAGAATACCCCACCACTATATCAAGCTCTTATAGCAGCACTCTTTCAAAACGACGCATATTTATAAATATATATAATACTTTAATAGGTTCTATTGTTATTCTAATGAAATGAAAGGGTATTCTAAAGTTTAGCCCTTTGGGAGGAAAGTCAATAGATCACGAAGCTATAGACATTGAGATGGACCTTAATTCCAAATGGCTCAGTTAAAACCATTATACAGTAGAACCCCTGTATCTCGAACTCGGTTATCTTGAACACCCTGTTATCTCGAACACAAACCCATTTCCCTTGGGTCGTTTTTTTCAGTCAATTGCTATCGGTTATCTCGAACCCCCGCTATCTCGAACAATCTATCGATTCCCATGGGAGTTCGAGATAACGGGGTTCTACTGTATATGCCAGACACATAATAATTTTTATTCATAGTACGTATACTTATGGTGACCACCTTGAGATACTCTCCTTTTACTATTGGTTGTGTGAACAATGTATCTAACTTTAGAGTAGATTTTGTAAGACTGTGAAAAACCACGGCGCACAGGCACGGCACGGCATGGATTCATTCGAAATCATCACGGTCACAGTTTTTCACAGTCATACGAAATCTACTCTATGCTGTTCTGATGTCCAAAGGACTACTTGTACATTGTACATGCTTATTTAAAAACACGTACTGCATAGATTAAAAGTAGGTGAATTTATAAATGTGGACCTTAAGTCAGAAGATGACAAAAAGAGTTGCTTGGGAGCACAGAGAATAAATGCCAAAAGTGACTGATTAAATGAAAGGAAAATGTTCCTTCGTGGCAATGATTTTATTATACATGTAGGATTGAGGGTAGTGAAGAAGCATGTCAGACTTGCACGGACTGGACAAACCAACATCAGAGAATTTTTCAGTACTTAAAAAGTGCTGAAATAAATTTGATTGTCTGATCTATGAAATGCTGTTCATACAAGAGCTGAAACCGGCACTTAACATACAGACCGACTCCATTAACGCAAAGTTATTTAAGTAATTATTATACCCATGGGAACCAACTGCCACTTTTATTCATAGTATCATCTTGTACATCAGTTTCACTTGATAATGATGTCTGTGACATCGAAACGTTGTGTGGCATTTATTTTTCTATTTATATTATTATTTAATATTATTATTATTATTATTATTGGCTATTGTGTGATAACATGTACTGAAGAAATAGAAAACGAGTGCGCGTGTTATGTGCAGATTTATAGCACGCGGGGACTGATCAGAACACGAGAGAAGTGTTAAGAGAAGAGAGAAAAATAACGATTACATTTGAAAATCGATTATATGAAGTGAATGGTGGGATGGTTCAGTATTTTGTTATTTGAGCTTCTTCGCATTTGCGAGCTATAAAGTTTTGAAATCGTGATATGCTAATTAGGTGACGTCAACGCAGACGCATAGCGGAGTGCTTCTCAACACTTCTTGAGTGTTCTGATCAGTCCCCAAGTGCTATAAATCTGCATAGGCACTAGCACAGCGGGCAAAGTTTTCATCTGCTATTTCTTTTTCTTTAAAAAATACAATTATGATTTTAAGATTTTAAGGCAAGTTTTCAATTTTGTTTGTTACAAAAATAGTTTTTGGCCAATCATCTGCGCGCATGTGCTGTGTGCTCTCATAAAAGC
Organism: Actinostola sp. cb2023; assembly: GCA_033675265.1. Taxonomy (NCBI): domain Eukaryota; kingdom Metazoa; phylum Cnidaria; class Anthozoa; order Actiniaria; family Actinostolidae; genus Actinostola; species Actinostola sp. cb2023. The sequence continues at coordinate 569,776 of JAUJYZ010001082.1, read as the reverse complement.
ACGCGGAATACGCATCCTTTGGCCAATCAGAGCGCGTTATATCATAGTTATTTTTTTGATAATGTACTATTTTCAATATCAAAAGTCTTTTTTATCTTTTATCCTAATTTAATTATTTTCATCTGCAGAGGAAAGCATCTTCAGAAGAGTAGAAAAAATTACGTAATAGCAGAAATGGAGTAGTGACATCGCAGCCTAATGGGTAAGAGTTTCAGGGCAATGTGGGTTTTTTGGTTGTCTTTGTTGGTTATTCTTGTGGTTGATAAATTAATGTCATATACAGAGCATGGTGACCACTTGCAGATTTGGCGTAGAAACAATAGTCTTCTTCTGGGGTGGTACTCAGGAATAACAGTGATGTGGATATAGGCCATTTTGGGGGGTTTGAAATTTGAACTTGACTTGGGGGGTCCTGTTTTTTGGGGGTCCTAATTTTTTGGAGGACTTTTTTTTTTTGAACACGTTTTTTACATGAAGGAAAAAGTATTGATTTTTTTTTTGGGGGGGGGGGTGACTTACATTGTAGACTATAGCAAATTTTGTGTACATTGCTCTCTGAAAATAAAATTTAAGTTCTCCTGTGTGATCTTTGAATTCTTGAGGAGAATTTGGATTTTGATCACAAGTCACTTAAACATTCTTGTATGGATTGACCCATTGCTATGCATAAAGAGTATTTAAAAAAAATAAAAATAAAAATAAAAAATAAAAAAAATAAAGAGTATTTTTTTTACTATCTGAGTGTTTGGATATTTTGTGTTTTCAGTACTGCAAGATATAAGAATCCTAAAAGTCACAGGCATAAATCAGACCAAAAACCTTTGTTTTCCATGGACTCGGACAGCGACGAGGAACTAACAATTACACGCTTTAATTCAAAATCACCTAATGTCTCTATAACACAAAACTCTAAGGTAAGTAATCATACACAAACCTAATACAGTGAAACTACAAAAATTAAGGGAAAGTATAGTTAAAGATACCCATAAAGTTCTTCTAAGCATTAGCCATACAAAGAAAGGAAAACGAGAGAAAAATATCTGACCCTGATGGGATTCGAAAGCCACGGCCCTTGTTTCACTAGTGCTACATTAGCATCCTTTTCAAGGATATTAAGTGAAACTTGTATTAAGTTGGGCCCCCATGAATCAGACATATACCCTCAATAGACCATAATGCATAAATGGCTGAGTTATTTGCATTTATAAACTAATGAAAAATATGAGTTTTGTAACTGTTAGTAATATATCTTTGTTTGCACAGTCTTCACTCTACATACATGTACATCATGTTACTTGAAGCCATAGTAATTAAGTTATACATGTAAAGTTATATTTGAATTCTAGCAAATGCATGGAAACAAGGCTGATTTGGCCAAAGTTCAATTCCGATACGAATCTCTGTCATTTCAAGTCACTATACCTTTTTACATTTTTGTCGATCACTTGGGGTTTGACTTTGTTTCCATGTGTTTTGTTACAGGAGCTTTCAGAATGTGAAGAAAGATTACTAAAGGATGGATACAGGTAATATAGAATGTAGTAAGAAGTGAGTGTGAGAGTCGTGTCCCCAATTAGCAGTAATGCTAGATCGATTGGCATGTTATAAAAGTAATTTATTTTATTCTCATAAAAGCCATCTCTCAAAATTCCACTCCAACGAAAGGTTCTACTACATACATAAACTTTAGTAATGTGTCAGACTTCTAGCGTACCACAAGTGGTACACTAATCAGGGACACTTAATTTAAACACAATTACATTCACAAATAGATATATGAATAATAACCTTTCAATAAAAATAATCTTTATTCATAGACCTTTTCACGGATAGACCGGAAGTAGCTGAACGGAGTACATTCTGGTCTAGATTCGGCACAAACACAACAATCCAGGTGCCATATGGGCTGCAATAATGACATGAAATACTCCTTGACATGTGGCATAATGACCCATCTAAGATTAGTAAAATATAGTAATCTCTAGTAAGTACCTTATACGGTGTACCACGTATAATTTTCATTTTATGCTCTTCGAATTGCCGTTATACACAAAGAAAAGAAGAAAAATAATAAAACGAACCTTTCTCGATATCTCGTGTCATTATTGCAGCCCATCACGGTACACCGAGGCATGATAAGTGAGTTTGTTTATGTTCTTCCTTAGTTCTTCGATCCAAAATGGTGCTCAGATTGTTGTGTTTGTGCCGAATATAGTCCACAATGCATTGCGTTCGGCCACTTCCGGTCTATCCGTGAAAAGGCCTATGTGACGTTTAGAAATAGCCAGGGGAGTTATCCCCCTACTAATAGGGGACACAACTAAATCATAGTAATAAAAATATTATAATAAATACATTTTAATCAATCATAAAAATAAATTACTTACGATATGCAGAATTCTTTACATAAAGAATACTAATAAGGTCTCATATTGGTGTCGTATCATTGTAGTTCTAAAAGAAAATCACCTAATGTCTCTATAACACAAAACACAGTGATGATTATCATGGTGATCAGTAGAGTAGGGAAAATCAGGGTTTACAAGAGGGGACCACATAATGTGAATGCAGTTCTATTGTTTAATTAAAATTTTATCCTTAAAATTTACTGCAGTTACATATGTAGAGGGTATTTATGGTGGCCATCTTGGCAGTCAAAACAATACATTTTTCTCATCAGGGAATTCATTCATATTTTTTTTCATTCAAATATACCGTATTTCATTGAACATTATTGACCTATAAGATGCTTTCTGTGAAAACCCCACATCTCCCTATATACCGAATACACACCTAATGGTGGTGATAACACATAATAATAATAATAATAATAATAATAATAATAATAATAATAATATACATACAGTATGCACTGTATAGAGGATATTACATTGCGGCGACCTGTGAAGATATGAATTTTCTTTTCTTTCGAGTGATAAAACAATATACCGGTATGTTACGAACGAGCACAACGAAAAACAGTGAAACACTCGTGTCTGCATAATAAAAATAAAAATAATGCTGCTGAGTGTTGACGACAATACAGGGCCGTAGCCGCTAGTACGGGACCACTTCGCTAGTACGGGACCACTTTTCGAATCAAACAGTTTCAATTTATTTACATTTTTAATTATTCGGATATTTTTTTATGAAAAACAAAGTTTGAAAACCGGACCACTCAAAAACTGGCGGCTACGGCCCTACAATAGACCTTTATATAGTTCTGTTCAGGTTGGTATAAAGGTTGATGATGATAAACTTCATGTTCATACAGTATCTGTATCAATTTCCAGATTAGATGAAATATCTGATGAAGAAGACCTAGACCTTATACCACCACGTCACCTTGACAATAGATGTTGCAGTAGCTCCTTTCAAGGATGTATTATATCTTGATTCCAAATATTTAATATAATAATTCCATTGTATTTACATAGTATTTTTTATAACCAACATGAACCATCAAATTCTATTAACTGGATTTTAAATTCCAAAATGTTACAATTATATTGGATCAGAGATCATCCAGCACTGGCGCTTGAAAAGCCAGTAATGACACTTGATGGGCTTGATGGGGTCTGTGCAATAACAGCATTATAAGTGAGATCTCTTGTCAAAACCTAAGTTCTCCTGTCAGATATTAGAATTCTAGAGGAGAATTTGGATATTGATCACAAGTCAGTTACAGTAACATACTAGTATGTAGCATGTTGATGTCATATCTGAACAGAACTCTTGTGTAGTTTTGCTTGGATGTGACGCAAACTGCTTACAGTACACTCTTCTTGCACAGGCCCCTTCACGTATGTCACTTATAATTCAGGTTTAAGCTTTACAAATGAATTCAATCTCAATTCAATCTGGTTCATGACTAATATGAGACTGCAAAACTGTGCCTACTGATTCTGAGAACTCACAGGAATGAGTTGAAATTCAAATCAGGAGTCTTCTTCATTGTAAATCTGACAAAAGCGGTTTAATACTGTAGTTTCCCTTGGGAGCAAGATATGATCATATGAACTCTGGGTTCCTAAGAATGCTTTTTGAATGCTCAGGCTAAGAATTTTTATGTCAGTCGAAGGTTGTCTTCTTTGACATGTCAGGTGGCATAGAATATAATTATTGCTTACAACATGCTAACTTTTGTATATTTCTTTAGCTTAACAGAACAGACCATTTGAGTGGTGAATATGAAAGTATGATAGCTCTTTTATTGCATGAAAACAAAGTAATAAATGCATCTAAAAAAAATGGGAAATAAAGTTAGTTTAACATGTAGATATGCTGCTCAAAAATAAATGAAAAAGGATTCAAAAATAAATTTTGCCCCCAAAATCATATGCATGATTGTAGAATAGGATGCTAAGATCTTTATATATGTTGTTAGGATATTAGCCTCCACCTCCTTCCCAAGCTCCTCTCAGGCTCCTAGTAAAAGGAAGTCCAAATGGAGTTGCTTTCAGAGGAGGCCTGATGCATTTAGGATATGCTAATTTACTGTGTGATACTGAAAAACTACCACCACCTTATTTAATGTATTTCTGTCTTGATTTAACAAATGTTTTGCCATGTCGGAAGCTGGGTAAAAACAGTAACAGGATTACTAGCGATGCAAGCATAAATGTATTTCACTGAAAAATATGTCCAGATGCAAGTACATGGATTAATATTTCACCTTATGCTTGCCTCAAGTCACATATGACACAAGTTTTTTGTGCTTGAGTATATCCCTAAAATAGTGTCACTGGTTGGCAAATAGCTACACATATCAATAGTTTTTAGTATATTGAGCTCTTTATATCATACTAGTTATACTGAAAGTGACATTATAGGGACCTTGTGCAATAGGACTGCACAAGGATGGTGACAGCAAAAGTCTAGTGTAACAATCATGAAAACATAACGTTTTGCTTAGTAATTCTCTGTCCTTCGATTTGACATTGAAGACATTGAATTCTTGATTGTATCCATCATATAGAAAACATGAGTATGTTCTTCATGATCATGAGCTGTCACATTAGTCAATGTTTTGACAGCACCATCCTTGTGCTGTCCTGTTTCTAATAAGGTTCCCAGTATGATGCCATTCAGAGCCTTTTTAGGTGCTTATGCCATCCACAAAGAGCCATGGATTCCCTGTTGATGTTGCATGTTTGTTAATTCTCTTTTACCAATGTGAGAGTGAACAGAGAATTAATAAATTTACTAAGTTAATTAAATGAATTCATGAAACACAAATTATTTAAAACATTTAATTTGTATAGTTAATACATCATGATTATTTAACACAAATCCAATCTAATAAAATTACTGGTAGTTATAAAACATGTTGTTCTAGTTTCTCTTTTTAACCTGACTGTGACTGCATTATCTCTTGATGAACAAGTGCAAAATGTGGTCACTTGAAGAAAATTCATTTTTTCTCCACTTACAATGTTTTATAGCATATATTATATTAGTAGAATTACACAGGTGATTATAGAAAATCAAGCGCGCTGATTGGTCGAGAACTTTGGACTATTTCTCGATAGTTACCTACAGCATTTTGACAAAATGGCTGCCAGCTTTTGAAATATGAAATAAAAATTTATTACTCGGGCTCTTCCGAAGGAAGCCCGAGTTAGAAAATACACTTTCTTTTTATTTCATGATTTTTTCATGGTGAAGGAATGCGAAGAATGAAGAAAGAATGCGATGTATTTGATCCTATCGAGTTTCAAGATTTCTCATCATAGATCTTCAAGCTATTAAGTTCAGGATTGTAGTTGATCATTCCACGATGAAGCTAATGAAACGACATCTTTCAGAGTGGGCCCACACGAATAGCCGTATGCTTTTGTCTGTGAAATGAGCCTGTTTAAAGCCCGTGTTTTATCGGCTGTTCTATAACGCCTTTCCACGAACTCGTGAACTCACGACCAGCGATGTAACTACATCTATTACGGAAAGCTATATGTACAGAAGTCATGCAAACAGTCGAGCCAGTCGAGACTGAAAAGCAAGCCATCGAAACGCATACGCTTACTACATACCAGATACGCATACTCTAAATCTTCCTCGAGCGTTTTCGAAAGGGCTAGCGCTAGCTGTTCTACGACTTCGCCATCCACGAACTCGAACTCATCAAAAAATGAACTGAAAAGCAAATGAAATGAACTCCGAAAAACTATCATGACCTCGCTATGTCATGTTTGTTATTAGGCGACATTGGACCCCAGACTGTAGGCCTTTTGTTGCTAATTGTAATAGTACGCCGGTGTACAGTTCTAGACTGATCTGTCCTTGCATGAGTATTTATAATTGAACTCACGACCAGCGATGTAACTACATCTATTATGGAAAGCTATATGTACAGAAGTCATGCAAACAGTCGAGCCAGTCGAGACTGAAAAGCAAATGAAATGAACTCAAAAACTATCATGACCTCGCTATGCCATGTGTGTTGCTATTAAAATTGTAATAGTACGTACGTGTACAGTTATATATTATGTCCTTGAGTATTTATAATTAAACTCACGACCAACGATGTATAACTACATCTATTGACAGAAAGCACCAGCGTGAAGTTAGCAGCAGATTCAGCAGCACATTCGATTATCGCCTATAAATGTTTATATACAAATAAATGCCAAACAAAACTACCTTAGTGTAGTAGAGAAACCTATTACCATCCTATATATGTATTCGGTTTGATCTTAACTAGAACACAGAGTTCTCTACACACTATACAGACGTTACTAAAGCGACACTTTGAATATCACTTCGATGGAGTGAATTCCGCTTAAAAACCCCAAATCAAAGCCCAAAAACATACTTCAAAACAAGCAATCAATAATAAACAATAGTTTATTTCATTTTGATACTTTGCATAAACATAACAATATTTTTTATAAGTAATAGATGGGATACCGAGCGTCAAAATAGGACCCATCGTGCTTTGTAGATGGGCCGGGATACCGAGCGTCAAAATAGGACCCATCGTGCTTTGTAGATGGGATACCGAGCGTCAAAATAGGACCCATCGTGCTTTGTAGATGGGCTACCGGCTATCAAAATAGGACCAATCGTGCTTTGTAGATGGGATACCGCCTATCAAAATACGACCAATCGTGCTTTGTAGATGGGATACCGCCTATCAAAATAGGACCAATCGTGCTTTGTAGATGGGATAACGGCTATCAAAATACGACCAATCGTGCTTTGTAGATGGGATACCGGCTATCAAAATACGACCAATCGTGCTTTGTAGATGGGCTACCGCCTATCAAAATACGAC